>OY728129.1:928415540-929026946 GCA_963277665.1 Viscum album | reverse complement strand
TGTTTTATTGGATAATCCAAGTTATGTTGGTTTTTTATTGAAAATAATGTCTAAAATTAAATCAATTGGTGATTTAAATCTTTTAAAGAGGTCACAATATTAATATATCACCTTAAAACTACATGATTTTTATAGATGGTTGTTTATAAACATGAATACATATCCATCTGTTATTCCTTGGTCATTTTACTCTAGGAATTTAAGTTAATTTGAACTAACTAGGGGCATACCGGGATATCCATATAATGTACATGATTATTTTTTATACCCAAAATTTCACAATGTCTGGAATATTATGAGGTTTTCTTTAGGATCAAATATCATATAAACCATTATTATTTTAGACTATGACTAGCCAGTTTTATCCCAATTACTGTTTTTTATTCTTAGAGTATCTTATTACTTTTTTTCATATACAAATTATATCATGAAATGTATTGTGCTAGAATGATTTTTGGGTCGCGAATATTGAGCGTGGTTAGAGATTTATTGTATTTAGAAAGTTTTTTCATAGTTGTATTCGTAATGTTGAATGTTATTTATTATTTATTATATCTCACCCTATAATAATATAATATATATCATTGTTTGATCAAACTTCCATGTTAGTATGTTGGAATATATGTATTATTTTATTGGAGATTGAGTAGGTACCCATGTGTCAATTCATATTTGGGGGTTATGGGATAGGCTCTAAATTCCCTATATTCTTATAACCCTTCCAATATTTCCAATGGCATGGTCTATAATATTTCTCCAACTCTGTATAAAATATTTTTTTCTCTGGGATTGGTCACTAAATTCATGGCTTGATTAGAACACACACACACACACACACACACACACATATATATGTTTACAATTATATATTTACATGATTATAATATTTATAGGTATAATAAAAACCTAAATTGGGAATGAAATCCCGATGTTATCACAAATTATATTCCATGGATCAAAGTAGTTACTAGAGCCATGGACCCTCATAGTATAAGAGGTTATTGGCTATAGTATACAGAATTACATAACTTGGTGCATTATTAATTTCCTACCATTATTTTTCTGTTGTTTTCCAAAACTATTGTTTTATATAAATATGTATGTGTGTAGGAATGTTCTAGTTTATATGAGTTTTTTAATATTTCATTGAGAGTCCATTGCTCATTCCCTATGGATTATTTGAGCTAACACCATACATGGCCACCTTAATAGAAATGCAATTGGTATATAAAATATTTTGTAAATGAATGTATGGAAGTAGTTTATGAATTCCATTCGATTTATGATAGTATATTTATTAAACTTTTTATAGATTAACACATTAGAGTCAGGTTGTTAATGGGATGATTGATGAACATGTTTGGAACATAACTTATTCCTTATTTGGTCATCCATCTCTTAGAACTAGTTTGGTCTTAACATATATTATGGTTTATTTTTATATTACAGATTTCATGAATAATTTTATAGTATGAATTGATATAGATATTTGTGATTTTATTATGTAATTTAAACAGTATTTATAGCCTAGTTTTAATTAGATTAAATTTTTTAGGGCATTAAATTTAAAGATAATTCTTTTCAAGTCTCTAACGGGACCTAACCATGACTAATTTATATAAATAATGTGGATATATTCATCCTTAATTTTATAAAAAACTTCACATAGCTATTTACAATTCCCTAGGGATTAGGGGAATATACAATGGTTAATAGTCACTTGATTTGTCAACCATTGGGGTGTGAAGATCAGAGTCTCTATAAAGTGATATTAGGGAAGTTTTAGTTTTATTTTAATTTTTATTCATAAATAAAAATATCTATAATTATACATACATGAAAAGTAAATTATAAAAAGGTTTCTTAAACCTCTTTATAATGGAATATCATGTTACCAAGGGATTTTTTGGAACCTAGTAAGAACTTGAGGTCTGAGTGAGGACTTTTGTTTTGAATTGGTCAAATATGATAGAATAGAACTTGAGACATTTATATATGGAATGAAATGGATTTAGATTCTATTATTTTGCAAACCATGTTAGGAATCAATGGGTAGGAACCCATAAAATATCATTCTATATTAATAAAATCCAATATTTGTTTACAATATAATATAAATATATTTTGTGGTTTTATTTTCTAAAATATAAGAAATATATAATTAGTGTTTTCCTTTATATATTTGTGATGATAAGGTAAATATAATCATATATTGATTCCAATTATGGAAATAAATTTACATATTCCTATTTATATCTAATCTCACATGTTTATTAATTCAATACCAAGAATGTTATTCATATTAATTTAGTAATATATGTGGAGATAGAGCCATTTTTTCTATATAATTTGTATAACATAGAATAATATTTACTCCTTTGGTGATATACTCTAAAAATGATATTGTTATTTTGTTTAGTAACATTTACAGACCACGTAACTTGTTTTATATTTTCTTGTTATTTCACTCCTAATCATTTTGTTTAATATTTGTTTATTTATATTCTACAATATTTCTTTTTGAAAATGTATTATAAAAGTAGGCTTGGCTCCTCTATTTTAATAATTTCATAGCGGATCCTGATCTACCCAATGATAGTTACAATGAGAATATAGTTATTGTCTCTATATAATCAAAGTTATTTCAAAATATAAGTGTTTTCAAAAGGTTAATTAGTTTTGTTTCTTAAAAATTTTGTATTCACATTGTTTGGTGTTTTGGAAAACCATTATGTTTTAAAAATGGAATTCTGGTTTTGGATTTGGAAACGGTATTGATAGTGTAAAACTTTTATAATAATTAATTTAAAATTAAGGATGATAAGTGTTCTTTATGATAATGAATTTTAATGGGTTGATTAAGAAAATTTTGATATATTCATAAATGAGTTAATTTTTGTCTTTTTAAATAAATAACGACTCTTTGTAATACTTATGATAAGTGAATCCTTTGATAAACATGAACTCAATGGAATGTCTGGTGTAGGTAGACCCTAGTATAATCATATGGTGGGGGTGTACCTTAGATTGTATTCTAACTAGTAGGAGTAATTTAGATAGTTATATTGTTTCTATTATATTTTTATGTATTATATATTATTGTTATTAGTAGATCATATTTTTTTAATAGTAATATATTGAGAACTTTTTGGGTAATAGATTTTGTATTGTAGATATTGTTGTGGATATTTTCATATAGTTATATTTTTTTAGATTAACTTTATAGAAATGAAATAGTTATAACGTATATATTTTGAGATATGTGTCAAGTCATTTATAGGTCTTGTGTCCATAGTAGATTGATTTGGGATAAGGGATTTCTTGAATATTTGTTATAGTAAGGGTGTGTAAAAGTGGATGATAATCTACTAGGAATTCATATGGAATATATGTTGTGTGGTGGAGGGGTTTTAAGAACTAATTTACTGGTTTTAATGATTATGGTATGGGTGAATTTAATAAAAAAAAGTGTAGAACAATTTTCTTTTTTTGATTCAATTTGAGGGTTATTTGTTGTTTTTGGATTCCAATTTGATTTTACGTAATTGAGGAGGGAATGATATAATGTTTTGGAAATGATTTTAGGATCATCATGAAGTACAAGGATTTGGGTGTGGTTTAGAGGATTAATCTCCTATAGTTTTGAACTGAAGTTGGCATCTAGTACCCGATGGAGGGTACCACGTAGCATATGAGTTAGATAGAATTGATGTGGTTCATAGGGACCACCAGATACTCGGTGGACGTATAATTAGTACTCGGTGGACCCATAATAATTTTAATTTAAAATTATTAAATTTTTCCTTTTCCCCCACCCTTTTTTCTCTCTTTGAATTTATTCATGCTCACTCATCATAGACCAACTTTGAGAGTTTACTAAATATTATATTGTTCACCTCATTTCCCACTATTAGACTCTAAGATGAAGGACAATTTATGCATGGGATTTCATCAGAAAAATATGGAAATTCTCTAGATTCTTCTATTCCTTCCTTTTATATTTATTATATTTCTTTCTCCCTTTGGATGTGTTATTTTGTTTTCAATTTCACTATAGATTGGTGATATCACTTACTAACATGGATCTACAAAATCCCTTTTCTAAATTAATCCCTTGTGAATTTATTACTATTCAATGGTTATTTTTTATGTTGATTGATTGGAGGGAGAGTTAGCCTAGGGTTTCATGATTCTGGGGGTTAAATTAGAATGTGATTTGGTGATTTTAGTTATGGATTTATGTGGAAAAAGTGTTAAATTAATTTTAGGGGTTATATTTTGATGTTTTCTTTGTGATATATTATTCCTTGGATATGGTGACTGAATATTTGTTATTAAAATGTTATTCATTTCTAGTTTTGTGATTATTAGGTGGTTCTTGGTGGACTTTTGAATGGGTTATGACTTCCCAAAAAAATTTGAAAATTTTGACCCTCTGAGTGTTTCTAGAGCTATGCATGTAGCATCTAAGACTTATGTTTTTATAAATAATAACAAAAAAATATAATATTTTATAGAATTATAATTAAGTGTTCTTCCTAATATATATTGGTATATTAATATGAATTTTTATAGTGGGTTGATATGGAACAATTAGGAACATTAATTACAAATGTATTACTTTGGAGGATTTACCACAGCGACTGAAAATTTTTGATCCCTTGCACGCATTTAATTTTATTATTAAATATTTATTTTTAATTATGATTTGGGTGGATCATGATTTATTTTTTTCACCGGAACCAACTGTCTAAAAGATTTATATACATTCATTGATCGCAATATTTGGAAAAATGGGAATTATAGGTATGATTTTTTGTGAACCCAATCCGAAGGCTACATTTAATATAGGAATTACCTCAAGGAAAAAATCAATAACATTTTCTTGAGTACATTTGTATGTTTTATAATTACAATTTTCTCTTTATAATAAATCATAAATTAATTATAAGTCAATAACAAATACATAAGCCCCAGTACAGATAATTATTTAGTGGGGAGGTGGTAGATTGGTTGACTATATGAGAGAAGTGATTTTTAAACAGTGGAATAATTGTTTATATATAATATATAGTTATAGTGTTTGAAAAATATAATGACTTTTCTAAAGGTTCATTGGTGGTTGATATTTTATGCGGAAATATCAGTTTTTATGTTTTTATTATAAAATAATTAAATAGTTAAACATATTCGTCTATTTATATATTTTTTCAAAACATGTTTTCAGATCCAACCAATATTTATTATTTACACTTATCCTTTATAAACTATTATTTTATAAAATTTCATATAATCATTTTATAAAATGGATATTTTGGAAGTGTGCTCAAAAAGGTTTCTTGGGTGTTTTTATTTATTTGTTCTCTATTTGTGTAATCATTATTAAGTGGGGGTTTCCTTAAAAATAGTCTTGAATAAAATGAAATGGTGGTTTAAATATTTTACCATGTAATTTATATCAACGAGGGATATTGAACCAAACTAGTTTCGATTAGTAGTCCTTTGGGAACATGATTATCTGATCATTAGGAATTCCATGACCATTTCACTCTAAGAATTCCTTTTAGTGTCCACTTACGAGTGACTTATCTAAATTCCCCCATTATGTAAAATATTATAGTATATTCTTAGACTGTATTAATGATTTGTTTTTCATCCTAGTTTGTTTTAAGATTTGAATGTGGAATACGCTATGATTCATATGGACTAGGACTAGGATTGTAGTTTTCTTACATATTGTGTTTCATTCTTGTAGTAGCTTATTACTTTTTGAATTCCTATATATTATGTCAGTTCATATTATACTAGTCAAATGTTGTTGTTGTGTATGTGTAGAATGATTATTACTTTAATATATTTTAATTTTTTCCTGATTATATTAGAAATGCTGAATGATATCACTTTTTTTATTTTTTCACTCCTAATAATAATATCATGTAGTTCAATGCCTGATCAGTTAGTCTTATGGCCTCTTTTTAATAAAAATAATTCTATATTTAAGCTTGAGAAGGTACCACATGTTGATAAATAGGTTGTTGGTATGGGATGGGATCTTAATTCCTTCAATTCTTAAATACCTTCCCCAAAACATGAATAAATGAGTTGTAATATTAACCAAAATTTATATATAAAATTACCTTAACCATAGGGAGGGTTTCCAGGGTTCTATTTTGATTTACACTCACCTATATATATATATATATACATGCATATCTTTGTGTATATTTTAGTATTTATCAGTGTATGCACTTCGTCCTATCAGAATAATTCTAACATATAATCCAATAGTTCAAGATCAAGCTCTAAGTAGGTAGTACAAGTTTGGACCTTCCCAGTATATGGGGTTGTTTAGTGTAGTTTATATAATTACATAAGTTACTTATTTTTTGAACTAATTTTTAGATTTTATTCTTTTCTTCTAGAGTAGATCTTTTTTACACACACACACACACACATATATGTAAATGTGTATGCATCTAATTGTATAAAAATAGTTGCTCACTATTGTGTAGAGACACCATTGGTGATGACCTACAGAGTATTTATTATCACACTATATAGGAACACCTCTGTGGATATGTTGTTTCTCATTTTAATTTCTGGTACATATTATTATATTGGTAACTTAAAGAATTAATTGGTCTTCTTCTCATGCATTTCTTTGAAGGGTGGTTAATTCATACTTCAGAATTAGAGTTCATAGTGGAATTATTAGAGGACTTATTCAACATATCTCCTATTTCTTCTTTGGTCTTACATATCTTAGGCCTTTTCAAGCCTTTAAATATATTATGGTCTATTTATACACTTTTTTTTCTTATGGATTTTTCTTTTAGACTTTCATAGAGTGTGTTGTTAATTTTTATGTAATTTTCATTAATTATATGGCCTGGTTTTAATTAGAATTTACTGTTGGGATGTCAATTTTTTGGGATGACGTGTTGGGGTTAGTTGTAATCTGATTTGAGTACCGTATGGGTATTCAAATCAAGGTTACTATATTAGGAATTTATAATTTTGATGATTTATTTTTTATAAAGGCAATAAATTTTACAAAAAGAAATACAGTTTATATTCATAAATAAATTATTTTTAATGTCAGGGGACTTAAAATTAAATGGACACCAAAACACCAACCTATTCAATATTAGGGAAGGATTTATGAAAAAAATATTAAATGGAATATGGACAGTGTAAATTTAGGACATATGTATGGAAATTTTGTAATTTTTATTTTCAATTAGATATTTATTGATAAGTTAATTTCATAGATAATGAAAAAGGAAAGATAGTTGAATTTGGATATATTGGATATAGAGAATCTGTTCTCAACTATAAATTTTATCATAATGAAGTGTTAATGAACATTATCATAATTATATATAATTTTTTTGATTATTTTAATGCTATTTATTTTTCTTATTTTGGGTTTTAATTTTTTTTTAAAAATTATTAGATATAAATCACGTAAAATTAAAAATGATTACACTTATTTACTCTTTGTAAAGAAAATGTTAATTAATCAAATACAAAAAATATTCAATATTGTATTTGGAAAATAATACCTAGAAATTATAATTTGTTTTTATTTTAGAAGGTTTTTTAATAATAATTTTATTAATGATTTTCCTAAGGAAGGCTATAATGAAACAAAAATATGTAGTGCTTGTTCAATGGGACAGAATTAAAATTTTTATTTTAAATCAATCATAAGGATTACATCTAGGACCATGTAACTTATCCACACGAATTTTTATGGTCCTTATAACTAACAAGCCTTGGTGTCACATCTTTGTTTTATTTTAGAGTATGAGATTTCATGATTCAGATGGATTTTATTTTTTTAATTTTAAAGTGAATCTTTTGTTGTGTTGTTGAATTTATGTAAACATGTTTAGAATAACAATGATACTAGCATTATTTCTTAATTAATTTAACATAGAATACAATTTTCAATTAATAAATTTAAATCATTTTGTTAGAATCATGGTATTACACATAAATTTTACACTCTTGGAACACCTCAACTAAAAGGTGTTACAAAAAGACGAAATATAGCCTTCCAAAAAACTTATAGAATAATGTTATGTAAATAATGATTAATTTTTTTTCTAAATCAAAGAAAATAATATTATATTTCATAATATTAATTATAATAAAAAATATTTTGAGGAAAACTCTTTAAAAGCAATGTAATGTTTTAGAAAGGAAAAGTTGGATAATTTATTATTTTTTGTATATAATGTTTATGTAATCAATACTATGGTAAATTTGTGTAATTTGATCTATGGGCCTGTAAAATAATATTTTTGGGTAATTCGATCACTTTTAAATATTATAGAGTGTTTAATTAAAATAGGGGTATAATTGAAAAATATGTTCATGTGGAGATTGAGGAAAATGTTTATTGTAATTGTAGGAAAAAATACATTCTTGATCCTGATGGTTCTTTTAAAAATTTGATAATTGGTACTCCTTTAAAAATAAATGTGATGATGATCAAGAATATGTTCCTATAGAACCACATGTTTAAGAGTTAGAAACCAAATAACCTTCCATAATGCTACCTAGTTAGTCTAAACCTTAAAATTCTATCATATAAATTCTGTTATCAGTAGTTTAGATAAAGGCTTCAGAACTACAAGAGGTTTTTAGAGTATATTTGGTTTTCATAGATTTATCTCATATTAGGAAGTTAAAACCATTTGGAATTATTGAGTAATTAATGTTGGATTGTTTCTATATAGGATGATTTTCACCAGTTTGAGAGAAATAAAATTTGGTTTTTAGTTGAAAGACCCTTTAACTATGCATTATTAGAACCAAATTTATGAATAAGAATAAAAAAGATGACCAATGTGGGATTAAAAATAATACATATATATTAATGATAAAAGTTATTTATCAATAGGAATTAGTATATTTTAATTGAAATTCTACACATATTTTTATATTATAATCCATTAAAATCATTTACTCTTATGCATATTATGTCAATTACAATAATTTTTAGATGGTTTTTATGTTTAGGTTTGTAAATGATTTTCTTATAGAGGGTATTTATGCTGAATAACTAATAGTATTCACTTATATTTTTCTAATTTCTGTTTTTAAGAAAACCAAAGTTTTATATGGTATTCAACATGAAACCTGATATTTCTATAAAAGGATTTTTTATATTATTTTATCAAATGTTTTTTTTACAAGGAAGGAATTACATACCTTTTTAATGATAATTTCATCAATAAATATGTTTCTTTATATAATATATATTGATTATTTGGTATTTTTAACTAATTAGAAATTATGAAATGAATTTTATAATGTCATGAAATAAGACTTTGAAATTAGCATGATGGGGACGTTGAATTTTATATTTAGTTTTAAAATCACTCTAATTTAGTATGGGAACTTTATAAATCATTGAAAAAACGAAAAGGAAATATTTTACATGTATTAAATTGAAAAAAATTAAGCATATGATACTCCTATGAGTTATAATAATAAAAACGACATGGATATAAATGGGAAAATAGTTGATAATAATAAATATATAGAAATAATTTGGATTTTTTTATATATTATAAAAATGTAATAGGTATAATTTTTATTTTGTGCCCGTGTATGGTTTCAAGATAATTATTTTCGATGCTTTCGTCTGGGCCTGTACATCTATCTATTCAAGGACGACGATGCTGTTTATTGCCCAGAATTTCTACTTTCCAAAGGTAGGTTGCATCGTTTCCTTATTCAGGGATGTTTTCTTCTTGATCGATATTAGATGATGGGATGTTGGTTCTTCCTTCTATGGATTCTTCCTTGGAACTCATCACCTAGTCTAGGTCTCACTTATAGACATAAGACGTGGTTCCTGAAACTCTTCCAAGTGTCATATCTTCATGGACACCAGTTAATTACACTGCTTCTGTCGGGACATTCCAAGGAGTCCGATCAGGTCAGTAACCTTTGATTGGGGGATTAGTCACGTTGGACATCACTAGCGTGTATGGATGCTAGAAAACAGGCACAACTGGGTTTCTTCCCCTTATTATAGGTCTTCTCAAGGGTTCAGAAGCATGAAGAATCCCACATCGAATGCGGGAAATTATATACCATATGCATATATTTGATGTTTTCCCCAGATTCCTATGTTTAACACAGGGTTTGCCGCAGGTTTAACGTCTAGCAGAGACAGATCAGACTGATCGGAACACTGACTAGAGTGGACCAGATGAGTGTGACCCCTAGAGGAAAAATAGATGCTAGGAGGTGAATTTGCATGAAATCACCAGGATGTAGTGGACCTGGAAAGAATTATGATGGATGATGGATGGCTAAATGAAGTGGATGGAGGTGACCGGTGAGAATGGAAGCATGGATGGGACCCAGAGGAAGTGGAACCTCCAGGTTGGGGCATGACCTTCCTGAGACACATCTGATCAAGGGAGAGATCAGGATGAGACATGAGTGATTGGCTTGAACCTCAAGGAGGCTTCCTACATACCCCCATGGCAAGGAATAAAAGTCTATGTAGTTCATCTGAGGATGACTTACCGTCAACTGGGGACTTCAACAAATTACTTTCAATTAAAGTACTTTAATGGCTTACCGTTGAATATGGTTGAAAATGGATTACCACTGACTTTGGTGGACAACGGCTTACCGCTGAGTGGGTTCACAATGGCATACTGTTCTATGGGGTAAAAATGGCTTACCACTGGATGGGGTCACAACGTCCTTCCACTAGATGGGGTCACAATGGATTACCGCTTGATAGGCTCACAAAGGCTTACCGCTGAATGGGGTCCCAACGGCTTACCACTGGATGGGGTCTCAACAGCTAACCGCTGGATGGGGTCACAACTGCTTACCACTGGATGGGGTCACAACGGCTTACCGTTGGATGGGGTCACAACGGCTTACCGCTGGATGGGGTCAGAACGGTTTACTAGTGTATGGGGTCACAATGACTTACCACTGGATGGGGTCACAATGGCTTACCGTTGGATGGGGTCACAACAGCTTACCGCTGGATGGGGTCACAACTGCTTACCACTGGATGGGGTCACAATGGCTTACCGCTGGATGGGGTCAGAATGACTTACCGCTAGATGGGGTCACAACAGCTTACCACTGGATGGGGTCACAACTGCTTACCACTAGATTGGGGCACAATAGTTTACCGCTCGATGGTGGATGCAATTTAACATTGTACAGTACGAAAAGGACGTATACAGTTAACGTCATGTGAGATGAAGGTGGTCCAATGTCACTAAAAAAAAGACTACATTAGGGGTTGTTATTTTTTTACATTAGAAGGGGTTATAAACCATTATAAATACAATAGTGGCGGGTGTGAGGAACTGCCGCTAATGTTCCTGCCACCTTGAATTAGAGGTGGTTTTGAGAAACCACTAGTAAAATCATGGAAAATTTAGCAACAGATACATTAGAGGGGGTTTAAACCCCTCTCTAATGTTGATCTAAGTTCACTGAAAATACTCTCATTAGAAGTAGTTATAGTCAAAACCACCCCATCCCAAGTCACCTTACTACCTAGGTGGTCTTGCCCCTACCTCTCCCACCCCAATGTCTCCCTCAGTCACCCCCTCCCCATTCCTCGGTTCCCAGTCACCCCCTCCTTGTTCCCTATTTCCCACGCGCCCCCCTTCTGTTCCCCGGTTCCCACGCACCTCCCGTTCTCTCCGTTCCTCAGTTCCCACGCCCCCTCCCATTCCCCACTTACCCATGCCTGCAGTTACCCATTTCCTGTGCCCCTCCTCTATTTACCCAATCCTCCAACGACCCGTGCATAAATAAAATAAATGGCTTTTACTGAGAATCGAACTCATACACAGAACCATCTACGGTGCGCTGAACAAACAGGCTTTACCACTACGTCGATTCACATTAATGAATATACTTACATATATATATATATGAGTATATATTTTAAAAAATATTATTTAGATAATATATTTAAATAAATTTAAATAATAACCATTATATAAATTTAAATGAAGTATATATATGTTTATATATTAATAAATATATTTATATGAATTATTTATATACTTATATACATATTTATATATTATATATTTGTTTATTCATATAATATATATAAATAAATATATTTACATATATAAATATATATTTATAATATATATTATTTAATTATATTTATGTACTTAAATATATGCATCTCTGTGTGTGTACAAAAACATTAATATTATTAATTATTATAATTATTATTACTCCTATTTTTAAACTATTAAAATTATATATTAGTTTTATAAATACTATACATTTATTTTATGATTTATATCATAAATATATTATACAACATACATTTATATTATATATTTTTGTAAATTATTTATATACTTAAATACATATTTATATATTATATACATGTTTATTTAAAGAATATATATATATATAAGTAGTTAATTAATATATTTATATAAGGAATTTTAAAATATATTTATATAATGTATTTCAGTACATATATTTATTATTATTTATATAAATGTGTATATTTATTTTTATAAATAGTATAATTCTATATACAATTAATATTTAATAATTATTATATGAAATATACAAATATTTATATTATATATAATTGATATTTTATGAAATGCATTTTATAAAAATATTTATAAAATGCTATATGAAAGGCAATTTTATATTATTTATAAATAATAATTGTATTATATATAATCAATGTTATATGAAATATAATGTATACACATTTATACTAACTAATATAAGAAATACAATTTATACAATTAAATAAATATTAATGTAAATAATATTATACATATTTCTGTATAAATATAACTACAATTAAATACAATCATATAATTTTTTTTAAAATATGTTTATATAATGTAATTAAATACATTTATATATTGTGTTATATATATATATATATATTATGGAAGTTTCTTTTTTTTTAAATAAGGGGGGTTCACAACCCCATGTAATCTATAAAATTAGAGGGGGTTTTGAACCCCCACTAATTTAAAGACATTAGAAGGGGTTTTAAACCCCCTATAATTTAGGAAATTATGGGGGGTTTTTAACCCCCTCTTATTTAAAGATATTAGAGGGGGTTCTGAACCCCCTCTAATTTTACAACATTTGAAGGGGTTTTCAACCCCCTCTAATTTAAGATATAAGAGGGTGTATTCAACCCTCTCTAATATCCAAATCGATATTAAAAAATTAATGTTAAATTTTTTTGAGGTGGATCAATTATAGAGGGTTTATAAACCCATCAAAAAATGATGATTACTGAGGGTTCTACATAATTCTCACTCGAATTTTTATAGAAAATGAATTTAGAGGGGGTACATAACCCCCTATAAATTCGATGATTAGATGGGGTTATACATATTACCCTCTTATGTTACAGAAAATGAATTTTGAGGGGGTTGTGAATAACCCCCTCTAAATAACCCCCTCTAATGTGCTGTTTTTCAGTGTGTGAAGGGGGTTCGAACCAATGGATGGTGGGCTTTAACCTCAGAGAGGCTTCTTACGTACCTTGTCTTGGAAATGATCAAAGACGACGTAGTTCAGAAGAAGTGGGAGCTAACGTGAATGGTGTCAGAACTAATGTATGGTGGGCTTGAACCTGAGAGAGGCTTCATATGTACCTTTCCTAGAAAAATATCAAAGTCCTCATAGTTCAGCCAGAGTGTTTGGTGAACTGACATTAAGATGGTCGGGACCAATAAGTGTTGTTCTTGATCCTTAGGGAGGCTTCCTACATACCTTTTCTTGGCAAGGATCAAAAAACTCATAGTTCATGGTTTGGGGATTACACTCAAGGATGTCAAGGGGGTATTTCATGGTCGATACTTACTCTAATCCCATGTGAGTCATGCTCGGTGTGAGAAACAAGATAGAGAAAAGACCGAATGATCATGTCGTGGAAGGTGCATCTGTGGGGAGTGGAATGGGGGGCTTACATGTGGTTTGCAGCCCAAAGGGGAAACATGGGTTTATGCGTAGTCTGTAGCCCAGGGTGATGGAGATTGGGACTTTCTCCATGGTGGAGGCCCAGGTGGTGACAAAGCCCAAGGGGAGAGGGATAGGACAACGAAGGTCCTGATGCCCATCTCTCCTTTGGCCTTTAGAAATGAATAAGATAGGTGGAGCATGGGTGCTTCCACCTACAAGAAAATCTAGGGGATTACACCAAGGTGGTTTCCCGGTCCCTGTGGACTAGAATTGCTCCAATAGGGAATATATCATCCCATGTGAGGAATGATTTGACTCTCATAGGGACCAGTGGGCAGAGAGAATGTCCAAGATGGGGCACCACGCATATGATGCACGGGCCGAGGACAAAATTTAATGTCATATTTGAGGATGATGGTGCTTGTTAGTTTAAAATACTCCAGCGCATACGATGGTGCTTAGTATTTTAACATCCTGTAGCCCGGACGATGGCGCATGGTAGATTAATGTACTACAGCTCCGATGATGGCGGTTCGTAGTGTAACGTCCTGCGGCTCAGACTATGGTGCTTCGAAGTTTAACATCCTACAACTCCGACGATGGCACTTGGCAGTTTAACGTCCTATAGCTCAGATGATGTGGGATCACTCTACACCCCTATGACATACATAACTGATACCTGTCACCCCTTGGGGAAGGGAAGGCATAAAAAATGCTGTGGATATGGGGTGTTATAGTGTGGTCTATTGGGGGGTCCATGTTTGTGTGGTTATGTGAAGAAGAAATAGCTGTTAGCATGCCTATACAAAGAATAATGTGGTGAAGCAACGCAATAGAAAGCGCTGCCTGAAGAACATTGAAATTTCTCCACGCAAACCTGAAGGGCCACATGGGAAGAGAGCGCGTGATGCGACTATGTTGCGCATAATAGGTGCTTAGACAGGGTGCCTTAATGTGAGGGAAACACATGGAGCGTGTAACATCCCAAGTAAGTAATGAATAATAGACAATCTTATCTATGTCTATTTATGAATTAGAGAGTGTTTTAGAGGCTTAAAATGAGAATAAATCCAATCTTAAGCATGAAATACACTAATATTTTTAAAAGATTGTTTAACCGCCTTTTGATGGCGAACCATTTTTAAATCTCTCTTTTGAAAATTTTATAATATCTATTTGTTAAAATAAACTTATTCTTTATGATTGGGACATTGAAATTTACCTTGGTTAAATTTTTGGTATTTTTCTGACTATGTTCATTTTTATAATGAATAGTGCAAAATACTGCATTTTACATCAAAATTGCTTTTTCATCTAATTTAATTATATGGATAGATTATATTTTTAATTTGTATTAAAGTGTAATTAGAATATATTTTTACCATCTAATCCAATGGGGGTCATTATAATTTATTTCACTTTGTAATTGGGCATAAACAAGTGCCAAACTTTTCATAGATATTGTTTCAAAAAAACCCGCTATTTGTTTTGAAAACGAGAATTATTTTTAAATTAATTATTTCAATTTATATGTTTGGAATTTGGTAAAATTTATTCCATATTTGGAGTCATAATTTCCAAATTATCTAATTAAGACTCTTTCATTTTTGGACATTATGAATAGTAACGACGGTAATTATCTTTAATTATCTTGATTAATTAGTAATCAGGTAGATAAGGATAATAAAATAATATCATAATAATAAAAAATGACCCCAAAATGTGTCCTAATTCTACTGGTTGTGTCATGTCTGACCATGGGATGCCTCTTACCAAACTTAGGGACCCCATGGAATCACATTTGGGTGAATCAGACACTTTATCTTTTTATTTTTAAAGAAAGGAGAATATCACTAAAGAATGTATCACCTGAGTAAATCATTTTTAATATTGTCTAAATAAATTATCTCTTTGACTATAAATATTAATTTGAAATCTAAAAATATTTCCTACATCATAGTATTTTTTTATAATTTGTAGACATTAAATAAAATAAATTATTTATGACATCATGATGATGCAGTGATTACCTCATTAATTAACGATTTAAATAAAATGAAAAGATAATGTAAAATCTAAGATTTAAACTTGTCAAAGACCTATTAGATGAGTATATTTAGAACCCTTATCAACTTATCCTAGAAATATATCAATGAGTTACCTTTTAAATCCGAAACTCTTTTTAAAATAATGTAACATTTCTTAACTTTCCAAGAGTGCCCCTCCTCTCCTCTTATAAAAGGCCCCCACCTCTACCTCCTTACCCACACTTCTCAAGCCTTTGGCTCGGCCAATACCTGCTCATTTTATCTCTCTACATCCCTCTATTAATCCTAGAAGCCTTACCTTAGGTAGAACGCTCTTCAAGAAACCATTTTGGTTCAAACCAAGAAGAGTTACCCGATTTAAAGGTAAAGTCTTCTCTAATGTTCTTTTGTTTTATTTTGCTTCTCCAACCCCCTAAACTCTTTTTATTAATTTATTTTGTAAAAACACCAGTATCTTAAATATATTAGGATTTTTTTATAATAAGGATTCGAGCTACAATTACACACACCTACATCTAATGGTTAAAGAACATACTGTTTCTAGGGATGGTGAATTTCTGCCTCACGAAATGATGATTGTTCAATATTATTATAACACCTTCAAATGTAGCCATTAAGATATAAATATATTTATATATGATATATAATATTTATATGTTTTCCTTAAGCTTCTGTATTTTTCATTTATGTCATACCTTTATGGCTTCCATTATGGGTAAACGCGATATCTTCATTTTAGGAAGTGCGGACTACCGCCCCCTCAAAGTTATTTGATTCGTTAATTCCATACGTGGGACATATAAAGGATTAAGTTAATGATATTATATATGATATTATACTGAAATTATAATATACCTTTATATAATTATTATTCAATTCCATTAAGTATGAAATAGAAATGAAAGTAGCGTTCATGCGTACGTACGACTTACCATCTCCATGAATGGTGCATTTCATTTCATACCTCTAAATGTTATGTAATATGATAAATGCATGTATATACTGGATATATATGATATATATGATATCTATATCATGAATATAATTCTGAATATAATGGATATTTTACCACATCAACAACTTGTAATTATAAAGAGTTTATTTTTGACTCAAGTACCAATGATCATTAAAATGAATGTTATTAACTTAAATAATACATAGTGTTCATGACATGGTAATAAGTGATATAAAAGGAATAATGAATTTGAAAAAGGTTCTTAATCAAGTAGAAATTAAATCAAGTATATTATTCAAGAGATTAAAGAACGATCTAGTCAAGTCGGATATGAGGTGAGGGACTTCATCTCAATCTCCTTTCATTGAGGCATATTTTGTTTTATACAAAACTTTATTTTATATGGTGTATAAACTTCTTTGAATTTTACGTTTATTCAAAAGGAATATTTTTATATGAAGCGTTTACTAAACGACAAAAGTGAATGTTTTTTTTGTCGTACGTATGCGGTGACAACGACTTCTTCGACATGGTGACCATTATTTGAGTTTTGGTTTCCCCTACAATCCATAACTTTTTAAAAAAAAATGAAAAATAAATACCATGTATTACTTTTCTTTTATTTTGGTATTGAAAATGGTTTTCATAATGTATTTATTATATCAATGTGTTGTATTGATATCATGTTATTGAAATTTGGAAATGTTATGTTTCCTTTATGCATGTTTTATGTGATACGATTATGTTATGGTTTTTTGGCATTGTTATGAAGAAGGTTGGTTCCGTGATAAACTAAGGGTGGGTAAGCCCGATATAGCTCGCTAATGCATTGGGTAACGCGAAGGGGTTAAACGTTAAGGTTTCTCCGAAGAGATTTAGAGAATATACAATGATGGGTATTCTAAACGTAACCACGAGGGTTACTCCCAACGTAAGAATGTTATAAATGACTCAAGTTACCTTTATGTCTTATGATTTCAATGATTTATTCATGATTTGAAGAGGTATGTTAAAATTATTATATTTTACGAGTAATGAATGATTTCATACATGGACTAATGTTATCATTTCACACTTTTATATCCCTTGCTGAGCTTTTTATGCTCATCCCATGTTTTTGAAATGTTTTTCACAGGTCAAGGGAAATGTACATGATGTGATGATAGTGTCAAGGAAGTGTTAAGAAAGAATCTATGTTTTCTTTTAAATATGTTTCCGATGATGGGAAAAATGAGTACCATCTTTTATTTAACAAATTTGTTTAAATATGGAGTGTAATGCATGATTTATGATATAATTCTCTAAAACTATAATCTTGAAAATATCCTCAACGTGTATTATTGAAATAACTCAAGATTTAGTAATTTTTAAGGCTGGGGCCTTATAGTTGGTATCAGATGTCGGTTTAGATAACTTTAGGAGTTATAATTAAATTAAATGATTATCCAAAAATATTTTTTTGTTATGGTCAAATTGAAATGATATAGTATTTGAAGATTACCATGTTGCTTCATCTAAGACATGTATGTTCAGAATGGTTTTTCACAGAGGAAACAGGGAAGCAGTGCTAGGAAGGCATACAGAAGGAAATGACCTTCCGAATCAGCATCCTGAGATGGTCAGAATTGGAACTGAACAGTTTGTGGTAGTAATGGAATAGTTGACTCCAGTGATAAATGGTGGTGGTATCCATGCACGAGACCAGCCAGATCAACCGCAGAGGAACATGTTAGTGGTGGAACATTTTATGAGGCAACATCCCCCATCATTCAGAGGATCATCTGACCCTGTGCTAGCTGAAGGGTGGATTAAAGCACAGGAGAAGATTTTCGATGTAATGGGGTGTTCAGACAATCAAAAGGTTAGTCTTGCAATTTACCGTTTGGAGGGTGAAACAGATCAGTGGTGGTCGATGGTTAAAAATATCAGGGACGCTGATGAGATTGATGCTCTCAATTGGGATGAATTTAAAGGTATGTTTATTGAGAAGTATTTTCCTAAGGCTGTTCGACAAAGGATAGAAAAACTATTCTTGGAATTGAGGCAAGTGGACGACTCAGTGGCTGCTTATGAAGAGAGGTTCACTCGATTATAAAGGTATGCTCCAAATTTTATCTGAGACCTTGATAGTAAAATCAATCATTTTTACTCAGGATTAAAGCCAAAATATCGAAGGGTGTTGGATTCTCGTGAGTTCAAAAGTTATGAAAAGCTTGTTCGATGTGCTGAGAAGGTGGAAATGGAGTTTTCCGATGATCAAGGGTTCTATAACAACTAGCAAAAGAAGACACCAAGGTGGCAATCAGAAAGGGAAGAATTTTTCAAAAAGGTCTAATGGTAAGAAAACTAAGTTTCCAGTTTGTGATAAATGTGGTAAAAGGAATGCTGGGGAATGTCTTCTGAATTCTGGAAAGTGCTATCGATGTGGTAAGATGGGACATAAGGCTCGTGATTGCACTGGAAAAAGATCAGGGTGACGGTAAGATGAAATTTGATTTATAGTTAGTGAAATTTTTTAAGTGCAATGAGATGGGTCACTATGCAAATGAGTGTCTGACAAAGAGCTAGAGTGATGGGAAGCAGTTAGACTATAAGCATAAAGGGGTGGTGAAATCCTTTGTAACTAGTTCAGAAGATGATGGGCCATCAAATGAAGTGGTATCAGGTACTTTGTTTGTTTTTTCAGATTATTCCAATGTGTTATTTGATTCAGGGCCTACACATTATTTCATCTCTGAAAACTTTTCTAGTAAAATGGGAATACCATCTCAAGAAATGACTCTTGAACTTGTGGTAAAAAAAACCAGGGGGAAATGTTGAGGCAGAAATAATTTATAATAATCTTTCTATCCTTATCTGTGGAAAGAACCTACTTGCAAACATTATTGTTTTACCTATAGTAGTGTTTGATGTTATCCTGGGTATAGATTGGATCTCTATTTACCATGCTGAGATTGACTGTAGAGCTAAAGAAGTTTATTTTCAGAAAGGCTTTCAGTTTGTGTACAAGAATGAACCCTTACTGTTGATAACATATCAAGAGGCCGAGAAACTTATATAATATGGAAATGAATGTTACCTTGCACATATTGTTGAAATCAAGGGAACTATTCAGATTAATGATGTGCTAGTGGTAAATGAGTATGCTGATGTTTTTCCTGATGAGTTGCCTGGAATAATACCAGATCGGGAAGTTGTGTTTACTGTTGACATAGTTCCTGATGCTAAATCAATTTCAAAACCCCCTTATTGAATGGATCAAATTGAACTTTTAGACTTAAAGGATCAATTTCACGATTTATTATAGAAAGGTTTCATTCGACAAAGCACATCACTATGGGGTGCACCTATTTTATTTGTTAAAAAGAAAGATGGTTCAATGAGACTTTGTATTAATTATAGAGCCTTGAATAACATCACTATTAAGAAAAAATTTCATATGCCTCATATCGATGATTTGTTTGATCAGTTCTAGGGAGTTCAGTATTTTTCAATGATTGACCTGAGATTGGGGTACCATCAGTTGAAGGTAAAGGAGGAAGTTTTTCCGAAGACCACGTTTCATTCAAGATATGTCCATCATGAATCTGTAGTAATGCCTTTTGGGCTAACCAATACCCTTGCTGTATTCAGGGACCTTATGAATAGAATTTTCCATGAGTTCTTGGATAAGTTTGTGGTTGTTTTCATTGATGATATTTTAGTGTTTTCTAAAAGTAAAGAGGAGCATGAAAGTCATTTAATGGTTATTTTGCAATCCTTAAAAGAAAAGAAATTGTATGGGAAAATCAGAATGTGTGAGTTTTGGTTGCAAAAAATTTCTTTCCTTGGTCATATTGTTTCTAAAGATGGAATAAACGTTGATCCTGCAAAAACAACGGTTGTGGAAGAATGTCCAAGACCCACAAATGTAGCTGAGATTCATAGCTTCCTTGGTTTGGCATGCTATTATTGAAGGTTTGTTAGAAAATTTTCCCGGTTATCTAGTCCAATGACTAAGCTAAATCAGAAAGGTGTTAAGTTTATCTGGACAAAAGAATGTGATGATTGTTTTCAGGAATTGAAAAGAAGATTGGTGAACGCTCCAGTTTTGGCACTACCTTCTAGGAATGGGGAGTTTGTTATCTACAGTGATGCTTCATTGAAAGGACTTGGTTGTGTCCTAATGCAGAATGATCAGGTAATTGCTTATGCTTCACTTCAGTTGAAAACTCCTGAGGTAAATTACCCTACACATGATTTGGAATTAGCTGCTGTTGTTTTAGTTTTAATAATTTGGAGGCATCATTTGTATGGTGTAAAGTGTGAAATATATACTAATCACAACATTTTAAAGTATATATTCACTCAAAAATAATTGAATATGAGACAGAGGAGATGGCTGGAATTAATCAAGGATTATGATTGTATAACTCATTACTATCTGGGACAAGAAAATAAAGTGGATAATGCTTTGAGTCAAAAAAGTAATGCTTCATTAACACTGTTGCATTTGGAACATGATCCTTTGGTTATGTATTTGACAAACTTTGGCATAGAAGTTGTTGGTGAAGGATGTTCTTCTGTTTTGTTTTAGGTATTAGTGAAATATTCTCTATCAGATAGAATTAAGCAAGCAGAGAAGCAAGACAGCGAGTTACAGAAAAAGGTAGAGCTGATTCAGAAGGGTAAGTTGCCTGATGTCAACATTGATAATGATTGTGTTTTGATATTTGGAAACAGATTGTGCGTGTCTTGTGATTCACATTTGAAGAGAGACTTGTTATATGAAGCTCATAGTTCTCCGTTTTCAGTTAATCCAGACAGTACTAAGATGTATAGAGATCATCGGGAGTATTATTGATGCGGCAGTTACCAAAAGGGATGCTTCTGCCTTTACCAGTGCCAAAGTGGAAATGGGTGAATATATACATGGACTTCGTTGTGAGATTTACGAAGACATCTCGAGGAAATAATGCAATCTAGGTCATTGTTGATCATTTGACTAAATCTGCTCATTTCCTTGCCATACGAGATAGTTTTTCAATAGATCAACTTTCCCATTTGTATCATAAAGAGATAGTCAGGTTACATGGAGTTCCTCTCTCCATTGTAACTGACCGTGATACCAGGTTATCATTTATCTTTTGGAAAGGCCTTCAAAAGTCATTGGTTACTGAATTAAATTTTATTATAGATTTTCATCCTCAATTAGATGGGCAGTCGAAAAGAACGATTCTGAATTTGGAGGATATGCTACGTGCTTGTTCGATGGATTATCAGGGAAGTTGGGACCAACAGCTTTCTTTGGTTGAGTTTTCTTATAATAACAGTTTTCATTCCAGTATACAAATGGCACCATTTGAGGAATTATATGGGAAGCAGTGTCGAACTCCAACTTTCTGGGATGAAGTGGGTGAAAGAAAGTTGATGGGACCAGAATTTGTAGAAGAGTTGGCAGAAAAAGTTCAGCTGATACAGAAGCACATGAGAACAGCTCATAGTAGGCAGAAGAGTTATGCGGACAACAGGAGGAAGGATCTCTCTTTTGAGGCAGGTGATCAAGTTTTTCTCAAAGTATCACCATGGAAAAGTGTGATGCGATTTGGTAAGAGAGGAAAGATGAGTACAAGGTTCATTGGACCATAAGAAATTCTGGAGAGAGTTGGATCAGTTGCATACCAAGTGGCTTTACCTCCGAGTTTATCTCAGGTACACAATGTTTTTCATGTTTCAATGTTAAGGAAGTACATGCCATATCCATCTCATGTTTTGAGTCCATAGGTATTTCAGTTGGAAGAGAACCAATCTTATGAGGAAAAACCTATCCAAATTCTTGACCACAGGGAGCAAGTGTTTCGAAATATGGTTATTCATCGTGTAAAGGTTTTGTGAAAAAACCACATGATTCAAGAGGCAACATGGGAACTGAAAATGCAATGAGGGATAAATACCCCAACTTATTCAATAAGTAAATATATTGTAGGGAAGCTATTTTCAAAATGGGGGAAGGATGTAACATACCAAGTAAGTAATGAATAATAGATATTCTTATCTATGTCTATTTATGAATTAGATAGTGTTTTAGAGGCTTAAAATGAGAATAAATCCAATCTTAAGCATGGAATGCACAAATATTTTTAAAAGATTGTTTTACAGCATTTTGATGGAAAACCATTTTTAAATCTATATTTTGACAATTTTATATGCTCTATTTTTTAAAATAAACTAATTATTTATGATTGGAACATTGAAATTTACCGTGGGTAAATGTTTGGTATTTTTCTGACCATGTTCATTTTTTTAATGAATAGTAAAAAATACTACATTTTACATGAAAACTGCTTTTTCATCTAATTTAATTATATGGTTAGATTATCTTTTTAATTGGTATTAAAGTGTAATTAGAATATATTTTTACCATCTAATACAATGGTGTTCATTATAATTAATTTCGCTTTGGAATTGGGCATAAACAAGTGCAAAACTTTTCGTAGATATTGTTTCAAAAAAACCCGCTATTTGTTTTGACAACGAGAATTATTTTTAAATTAATTATTGAAATTTATATGTTTTTAATTTCTTAAAATGGATTCCATATTTATAATCAGAAGATCCAAATTATCTAATTAAGAATCTTTTGTTTTTGGACATTATGAATAGTAACAGCGGTAATTATCTTTAATTATGTTGATTAATTAGTAATCGGGTAGTTAAGGATAATAAAATAATATCATAATAATAATAAATGACCCCAAAATGTTTCCGAATGCTATTAGATGTGTCGTGGATGACCATGGGATTCCTTGTTCCAATCTTAGGGACCCCATGGAATCACTTTTGGGTGAATGTGACACTTTATCTTTTTATTTTTAAAGAAAGGAGAATATCACTAATGAATGTATCACCTGAGTAAAACATTTTTAATTTTGTTTAAATAAATGATATCTTTTACTATAAATAGTAAATGGAAAGACAAAAATATTTTCTACATCATAGTATTTTTTTTTTATAATTTTTAGACATTAAATAAATTAAATTATTTATGACATCATGATGATGCAGCGATTACCTCATTAATTAACGATTTAAATAAAATGAAAAGATAATGTAAAATCTAAGACTTAAACATTTAAAAGACCTATTGGATGAGTATATTTTGAACGGTTATAACCTTATCCTATAAATATATCAATGTGGGACCTTTTAAATCCGAAACCCTTTTTAAAATAATGTAACATTTCTTAACTTTCCAAGAGTGCCCCTCCTCTTCTCTTATAAAAGGCCCCCACCTATACCTCCTTATCCACAATTCTCAAGATTTTTTATCGGCCAATCCATGCTCATTTTATCTCTACACATCCCTCTATTCATCCTAAAAGCCTTACCTAATGCAGAAAGCTCTTCAAGAAACCATTTTGGTTCAAACCAAGAAGGGTTACCCGATTTAAAGGTAAATTCTTCTCTAATGTTCTTTTGTTTTATTTTGCATCTCTAACACCCTAAAATAATTTTATTCATTTATTTTGTAACAACACCAGTATCTTCAATATAATAGGATGTTTTTATAATAAGTATTCGAGATACACTTACACACACCTACATCTAATGGTTAAAGAACTTACTATTTCCGTGGATGGCGAATTTCTACCTCACGAAACGATGATTGTTCAATATACTTATAACACCTTCAAAGGTGGAAATTAAGATGTAACTATATTTATATATGATATATAATATGTTTTTTTCATTAATATTCTGTATTTTTCATTTATGGAATACCTTTATGGCTTCCATTATGGGTAAACACGATATCTTCATTTTAGGAAGTGCGGACTACCGCCCCCTCAAAGTGATTTGATTCGTTAATTCCATATGTGGGACATATAAAGGATGGAGTTAAGAATATTATATATGATATTATAGTAGAATTATAATATACCTTTATATCATTATGATTTAATTCCATTAAATAGGAAATAGAAATGAAAGTAGCGTTCATGCGTACGTACGGATTACCGTCTCAATGAACGGTGCATTTCATTTCTTACCTCTAAATGTTATGTAATATTATAAATGCATGTATATAATGTATATATATCATATATATGATATATACATCATGAATATAATTCTGGATATAATGGATATTTTACCACATGAACAACATGTAATTATAAAGAGTTTATTTTTTACTCAAGTACCAATGATCGTTAAAACGACCATTATTAACTTAAATAATTATATAGTGTTCATGACATGGTAATAAGTGATATAAAAGGAATAATGAACTTGAAAAAGGTTCTTAAGCAAGTAGAAATTAAGTCAAGTTTATTATTCAGGAGATTAAAGAAAGATCGAGTCAAGTCGGATACGAGGTAAGGGACTTCGTCTCAATCTCCTTTCATTGAGGCATATTTTGTTTTATAAACAACTTTCTTTTATACGGGGTATAAAACCATTTGATTTTTACATTTATTCAAAAGAAATATTTTTATACGAATCATTTACTAAATGAAAAAGGGAATGTTTTTTTTGTCGTACGTATGCGGCGACAATGAATTCTCCGCCGTCATGACCATTACTTGAGTTTCCGCTTCCTATACAAGCCATAACTTTAAAAAAAAAGAAAAATAAATACCATGTATTACTTTTATTTTATTTTGGTATTGAAAATGGTTTTCCTAATGTTTTTATTATATCAATGTGTTGTACTGATATCTTGTGATTGAAATGTGGAAATGTTATGTTTCCTTTATGCATGCTTTATGTGATACGATTATGTTATGGTTCTTGGGAATTGTTATGAAGACAGGTGGTTCCGTGATAAGCTAAGGGCGGGTGAGCCCGATATAGCTCTCCAATGCATTGGGAAACGTGAATGGGTTAAACTTTAAGGTTTCTACGAAGAGATTTAGGGAATATACTATGATGGGTATTCCTAACGTAACCATGAGGGTTACTCTTTATGTAATAATGTAATGAATGCCTCAAGTTACATTTATGTCTTATGATTTCTACGATTTATTCATGATTTTATGAAGTATGTTAAAATTCTTATGTTTTACGAGTAAATTATGATTTCATTCATGGACTAATGTTTTCATTTCACACTTTTATATCACTTGCTGAGCTTTTTATGCTCATCCCATGTTTTTGAAATGTTTTTCACAGGTCAAGGGAAAGGTACATGATGTGATGATAGTGTCAAGGAAGTGTTAAGAAAGAATCTATGTTTTATTTCAAATATGTTTTCTATAATGGAAAAAATGAGTACTATCTTTATATAACCACTTTTTTTAAATGTGGAGTGTAATGCATTATTGATGATCTAATTCTATAAAACTCTAAACCTGAAAAGATCCACAACGTGTATTCTTGAAATAAATCAAGATTTAGTAATGTTTAAGGCTGGGGCCTTATAGAGTGCGCGTAATTGAATGGGTCGAGGGATAGATAGAAGGTATGCATGCAAGATGCAAGGGTTTCACACTAGACGAAGGGGTTGCACGAAATAGGGAAAGGTTGCACACAAGATAGACGGGTTGGTCACAAGACAAATGGGTTTCATGCAAGACAGGAAGTTTTCACATAATATGGATGGGTTGTGCCCAAGATTGGCCTGATGCAGAGGGAACTTGTGTGAAAAAGAGGATCCCTTGAGTGAAAATGACTTTGAAAGAAAAGAAATTCATGAGGATCTAGCCCTAGAGTGCCCACCCAAAGGAGCCCCCTCAGGAAATCTATCACGAAAAATCCCATACCTGATGTCCATTGTGTTTTTTTATTGGTCATGGAAGATGTGGTTTTCTCACAGTAGGGTGGCACTTTGTATTTTGTTACCCTTCATAAACTGCGGGGAAACTTTTTGTTTTACAGCCGAAGTCCTTAGGGGCGGCGCAAAAAAGGACGTGGCATACAAAACTAAGGTTGACATTGCCTTGTCCATGGAAAGGGGTCCAGGATCGCAAACACCTATTTGACGTCCCCTTGTGTGTGGAAATGGGGCCGGGCACGAAAACACCCAATTGATGTCGCCTTGAGTAGGAAAAGGGGGCCATATGCAGAAATTCCCATTTGATGTCACCTTGTGCGCAGAAAAGAGACTGGGCATCGAAACAACGGTTTGATGTCGCCTTGTGCGCAGAAACGGGGCCGGGTGCGGAAACACCCATTTGACGTTGCCTTGTGCATGGTAAGGGGGCCGGGAGTGGAAATGCCTATTTGACGTCACCTCTTACACGGAAAGGGATTCAGACGTGAAAATGACTATTTGACGTCACCTTGGGTGCAAAAAGGGGGCAACGCGTGTAAATATTTGCATTCCAGAAGGCCACTAGTGTGCATCCCCCGAATCTTGAGCATGTCTACCTTTGGGGCCCCAGAATCTTCTCTTTCCATACTTGATTCATTCATTGCTCTTTTATCTGTCAGATGTAGAAATTCAATTTTTTTTACCATCAATAGTAACACAAAATAATATCTTCATAATTCCACTAAAATAATATAATGGTATCATAAATTTATTTTGAATCAAAACATTTTCTTTCCAAAATCCTTTGTATTTGATTTCATTTTAGATTATGGAAATGATTATTTAGGTTATATGCAAGATAGAAAAGGTACCTTTGAAAGTTCTAATTTTTAAGGAAATATTTAGTATTTTTGTAAATTATAAAAAAAATTATATTTCACTATAGACAGAATATATTTATACAATGATTATTTAAGCTATAGTTCCAGGTATGAATAATAAATTGAAGGAATTTGGATTTTAATACAAACTTGTGCTTATCAAATGTGATAACATTAGTGATAAAAATAATTTAAAAAAATATAATCAATTAAAAAATAAATATATTTGATGCTATGAATCATTTTTACAACTCATCCCAATTAGAATCCCTCCTAGTCTATCCATGAAGAAATGTGTCTTCCTTGAATCATTCCTCTAATAGGAAATGGTTTTGCGACTATCACAAAGGGTATACAATAAACACGTGGGTGGAATTACCATCATCAATCCCTAGAAAAAAAAATTTGAACCATTGATATACTCTATATAATATTAAGAAAATAAATTTATGATCCCTTAAATCATGTGATAATTCGGAAAAAACTGAGATAAAAAAATAAATATACCTCTTTTCGTAGTTACTCCAAATTCAAAAATAATGATTACCAATTAACGTGTTCTCAATAATGACCACCATCATGTAAATATTTAAAAATAGGATATTGAAGATAAAAGTGATCATATTAGTGTTTTTAGTTGGGTCCTCCCATAAAGATATTATGCTAATATGAATAATGTATAGTAAGGCCTCCATAAATAAAAAGTGAAACAAACTTGTAAAATATTTAGTTTCATGACCTTCGATTCGTACCAAGGATCACACACCAGATAAACACACATGGGTTATAATATAATATATTAAAAATACGTTATAAGGTAACCCTGCACAAATATCCCCAGTAGACTAGTCACCTTCATGTCCTAATAGAACATATCTTAGAAATACTATCCCTTATATATCCACATAACACATCTACACAACCACATCATTGCAAAAACTAAAAATGCATAACCAATCTCACACTACGACCCTAAATTATATTAATATTTAATATACTTATTGGAAATTCATATTTTTATTATGTTTATGGTCATTGATGGTTTGAGTTTTTATATTTTCAATATGAAATCATGTATTGATCATGGTTAGAATAAACATTTAATAAATGGTGCACCCATGTCTATAGTTTTATAGTGTCATTACATATGTGTTCCCAGACCATTCAACTCAGCCATAAATGTTACTCATGTGTGCTTAATGAAGGGTGAATGAGTATATAATGGTTTGGTAATCCATGAAAAATCAGTGAGTTTTTCCCTATATATTAAAAAATAGAAAATTAAAATCAAACACTTCCCCTTTCCTGATAAAAATCGATCCAATCATCTTCCCACTACCTTTTCATGTGAAACACCACCTATCCTAGCAGACCCCTCATGTGTGACATCCCCTACTTTATGCAACATATTCTTATAATTTTTATTTATATTTCATGTGTAATTTCTCTAGTTTATGATATTACCCACTACTTTTCCTTCTTCCTACCTTTTAAATTTCCTTCCCTCTTTATCATATTTCTATACATACTACATACCAAAAAAATTGGGATTTATGCCTAATACGTTTTTGTGATTTTCATGCACTTATGGTGGATGATATCTTTTTTAGGACCCATTAATATAATATTAAATTTTTTTGGACTATTGACCATTTATTTGATGTTGTTTTCCCTTCACTATATTTTTTAAATTTTAGAATAATTGATTTCTGTCCCAATAAAAACATGTTTTGGGTTTCTAATGATAATATTTTATTCATGATAATATTTGAATTTTTTTTCAACTTTTACACCATTGTATTTGATTTGTATTACCCATATTTCCCCATAGATTATATATTTTTTTATATTCAATGCATACCTAGTTTTTGAAAGTTGGGTGAAATGGATTTTAAAATCTTTTTCAAATTTTCATGCTTGTTTTTTTTATGTAAAAAAATTTCTTAATTAATTATGGTGTTTTTTGGGAGTAGTTGGAACTAAAAAGTTTCTTTTGAAACTATCTTATTTATTGTATTTTATATAAATCACTTCAATTAAATTTTAGACTATTTTCAATCCTTTTTATTTGGAAATAATGAAAATAATGTCTTGTTAGCACATTCAAAGTGGGTGGTTTCATAATATCCCACTTCATGATGTATTTAAATTTATTGATAGTTTTTAATGGATGTTTAAATTAATTTTACACATTAAATTGTATTTAAATGAATCTTTATATATGATTTATTTTCAAGTAAATTTTCCACCTGGTATGGTAGTGGATTTTTTTTAGAAAAGTGGTATGCTTATCTAGGTAAAAAATTAAATATTAAGAATTAAATTTAATAAAAATAATATGACACATGGGATCCCTGAGTAAATATGTGTGATGACTTGCAATGGTATTTTTTATAATGATCAACCATCAACATAATTTGTATTTATAGTAATATACTATAAAAGTAAATCAAGACATCAATTTTTTATCACTTTGACTTCGACAACATCCTCATCAGTGGATCATGCACGAGATTAATGATATATGAGTTGATACCTAGGAGTATGGGGTTCCTAGTATGATGAATAAGATTAATTATCCAATGTATCATCACAGTTATGGTTTTTTATCAACCACTACTAATTTTTTATTTTATGTAAATATGTTTTTTTACTTATATCCAGTTAAATGCTTCTTTAAATAATGTATATAATCTAATTTAATTCCTTGAAAGGATTGTTTTAATTTAAATTCAAAGCCCTTAATATTTTAATGGAATTATTTTTAACATAAAAAGTATTTTTTTTTTATTATTTTATTAATAAAAATGTAAAATCTAATTTATAAATGTATTTCAAATGATCTTGAGATGAATATTTTATTTAATGAATATAAAAATTGTGTGGTTTCTATATTGAATTCCAACTAAAAGATCATGTTAAAAAATATAAATATCATTTTATTTTCATTTTTGGATCTACTTATTATTTCCCATAAATATTTTTTGTTTTAAGATAGGGTGATGACACAAAGAGTCATGTGAATGTTACTTTCTTTTCCATTACCTTATCACATCATCCAAATAATTCTTTTTGGATTTAATTTTCATTATTAAATGGTGATTTATTTTTTTGTAAATATTGGGGTATATATCTCATGTTATATTTCTATAGTGGGTATTGGAGGTGAGAAAATTAATTTTTTTATAAGTTTTATTCATTCATCTAAATTTATATTTTTCCTAAAACAACTTTTATGATTTTAGCATGGAAATCTAATGTATGTATGGTTCATGCTAAAATTTATGGAACAATGAATTTTCATAATATTTAAAATTTTATGAATGAATCCATTCCCAATGAATTATTCTAATTCTTTGTTGCTTGTCATCATCCCTCAGGGTCTGGCCTCGCCCCTCAGTTATGTTTTTGGTCGACTTGGGTGCATGATTGATGGGAAATCAGTTTAGGTTCTTAAAAATATTATATTAAATCCTAGGTTCTTAAGTTGTCATAGGTTTTATATCATTAATTATTGTTGGATTTGTATTTTAAATTGGTTTTTAGATGATGAGACTTGATCAAGGGGTACGAGAAGAGTACAACCAACACATTCTCATACTATTCATTGAGTTACCATGTGAAGTTGGTTTCCATGTCTTGAATTTTGGTTCTTAAGTTTTCTTTCGTATTTTGGAATGTTTGATAGATACATGTGTTTTGATGGATGATAATGGGATTTGAACTAGCATCACCAGGTGGGATCTTATAATTTATAAAACCATGTAGTGACTGTGTATAAGGTGTATCATGATTTCTAGTGGTGGTTTCACCATTGGAACATGGTAAGATAAACATTTGGAAAAAGGAATATAAAACTCCAAGTATATAAAATAGAAATTATAGTGTATTATGATGTTATTGAATTATATTTTGCATAGAATTTAGTGTCATGGAGGTTTTAGGAAAAATGAGAAATGAACAGATTTTATGAAATTAGAAAATATATTTTGTGATGGTAAATTGGTTTTGAAATTTAATTCAATGATATGAGAGGTGGTTTTATAAGATATATTAAAATGGTTTTAAGGTTTAAAAGTGGTTTAATTTTTTGTTAAAAGAAATTATGGGATTTCAAAATTTATTTAAATAACGACGATCTAGTTTTTATTAGAGAAACATGATTTTGGGATTTAGAAAAAAAGGGTCTATGAAAGTCTGATTTTTTTTAAATTTAGATCAAGTTTTTAAATTGAAATAGTGGAATTAAATATGGGTTTAGTTCTTAATTGTAAGTAGTTTGTTTTATTTAATATACTTATGGATGTTTTATGTGGTTTTCAAGTGGGATCATATGTATTTTAAAATATAAATGGATAATTATGAAATTATTTTAGAATATGGATATGATTATTTTTGTGTAATGATTCCTTGAATTTTGATTGTATCTTATCCCATTGAATTAGTGTTTTTTGTTGAGGTTTTTTTATATCTAGGGTTTATTTATATTTTAATTTTACTAGATTGAATTTTATTCTTCTTATTATTTTGAATCTACCTCCTAGAAATGTCTCAATCATTTTCGAGTTTAGACGAATGCCTATTATGGTACTTGATGTTATTTTTTTGTGTGTTTACTTAGTTTTCTACCAAATTTTTTCTACTGGATCATAATGTTCATAGATATCTTGTACCATATTGAATTGAATCATCCATATATAGATTCTTAGTGTCTTTTATTGTGGTTATTTTTTTCTTGATTTTTTGGGAATGAGAATAAACTATTATTTATTTATTGGGTGATTATAAATGATAGTGAACTAGTAGAGTTTACATATCATTTATGGAAGGTATGATATTTAATAGGATAGTCATGGCCAGTGTCATAGGTTTTTTGTTATAGGGAACCCCATTCTTGATTCGTTGACCTAGTTTGAGTGCCTAGGGTATTAATACTTAGGAATAAATATATTTTATAAATTTTCCATTATTTTTAATTGGTTTTGAGGATAATTTTGGGTATTTTGGTGTGTCACATTTTAGGATTGTGAAGTATTATTGAGGGTATTTTTTTAATTGGGATTTATTTGGGGATTATTTTAGGTGGATCCCTTATTCATTCTTTACTATGGGAATATGTGATTTTAGGTTGAGTTTTTTCATGATATTTTTTCATAAATATTTTGATTCTTTATTTCCACTTTTCCACTTCCCCTATATTTTATTATTCCCCACTATTTCTTGTGTTGATTTATGGATTACAGTTTTAGGATTTCTAAAATTTAATGATGATTTATAGAGGTTTATGTAATTCTCATGTAATTTATTAGTTGTGTTTTGGGTTTAGTGATACATATTTGTTATTTAAGAAGGAAGTTGATGTCATTTTTGGTAGTGGTTATTTTGAGTTCTTCGTATTGCAGGAATACCATTATAGTTGGGGCTTTAAATGGTGGATAGACTCACTTGGGTACCAAAACTGTTGATTCCCAATTATTTAGTCGGGTATGACTTGTGGATCCATGATTCATACAACGTGTAATTGTTTTTATTTTCCTTGATTTATTTTGAGGGTTATTATTTTGGAGGTTATTTCTTCTTTGATTGAAAGATTTTATTTATTAGTTACATTTTAAATTATAAAAATTGTTTGGGGAATAAAATGATATGGTAAGAATAATTGTCACACCCCAAACCTAATTCAATTTATTATTATTTTTATTTATTATATTTAAATATTTAAACAGTGTATTGGGCTAATCTGGTTCAATTTTTTTGAATTTGTTTTTGTTCATCAGAAGTGCACAAGTTAAACAAGATTTGTAGAAACCATGTTGTAGTCGTGCGCCTATGTATTCAACTCGAAATTAACATCTTTAAAAGTTAGTGTATTGTTTCTAGAACCAGATATCCAAATCATGTGAGTGGCTTGGGTGTTTCTAATGAAGTGACCACAGTTAGAGGACATTTTTTTAAACCATTTAGAAACAATACAATGTTCCATGTATTTTAAAAAATGGAATTTTAAAATTAAAACCCTCACAATTTTATATAATAGCTGATCCACTCATCTCTCTATCCCTACTTTTTTGTAACACCATCCAACCCAGGAGACCCCTCACATATAAATCCCCTCCTTTATCCTTTTTATTCTTTGAAGTTATTCTAATGATTTCCAGAAGAATCATTGTAGGCCAATGTTTCCACCATTCCCCCGTCTTCCAATCCTTTATTTTTCATATCAATTCATCCCCATAATTCACAAACTATACTATTAACCTTAGGGGGTCAATATTTTTTTTATTTTGGTTTTTATAGAACTTTTTCACCCCTTATTCTATTTTTCAGACCATTATCTATAGATATTTGAAAGGTTTCCCTTCAGAATAGTATTTTATTTTTATAGACATTGATTGATTTCTATACAATTTCATGTTTAGGGATGTAAATTATAATATCATATGTGTGATGTTTTTTAAATTGACAATTTGATTCCAGTTGGTTCATATTGAATACTATTGGATTTTTACCATTGAAGTACATGATTGAATAAATTTTTTCAAATTCCATACACACCAACTGTCTGTAAATCACCTGAATGGAACTTATAAAGTCATTTTTAAGTTATTCATTTGTTTTGTCGATTTATAAGATAATTGATATTTTTTTATTTAAAGGGTGTGATTGACACTAAAATGGGTCATTTAAAATATTTATATACATGTGATGTTTTATAATTCTTTGAAAATTAATACTAAGTTACTTTACAACTTTCTAAATTTTGAAATAATGATAATGAATCTCATTTGAAACCATTAAAGTGGATGGTTTCATGATATAAAAATCAATGATGAAATAAATATACTTTCTCCAATTTTTTGGGTTTTTTTAAAAAACTTTTATGTAAAAAATGGTATTTGAATGACTATTTATATATGTGTTTTATTTTCAAATAAAAGTTATTACCTAGTATAAAATTGAAAATAGTTTTAGAAAAGTGGGATGCTTATTTTGGTAATAAATTAATTGTTTAATTTCATATTGAATGAAAAGGGAATGACACATGGGAACCTTAGGTACCTAGTTAAAATGTGTATTAAAAATGCTCTAGGAAATTTTTTTCCATACCTAGCCATTGGACTATGCTAAAATAATAACTAAAGTAAAATCAATTACATGAGTTTGGATTCTTCCTCTTTAGAAGCTCATACACCTGAATGGTTATGTATAGTTCGATCATTGAGAGTATGATAATCTTATAATGTGGCCAAAAATTATTTATCCAAGGTATGCCCATGGAACTTTGTTTATGTATCTACCAATCATTCATTTCATTTTCTTTAATTAGATGCATTATTTAATTTCTTTAATGGTAAATATTTCATTAAATAAATTATATCATTAAATTTATTGAATTGAGAAGATTTATTTATTTTCAATACAAAACCACTATGTTTTAAAAGAATAATTTATAATAGAATAATGATTTTTTATTAGTGTATTAATATAAATGGATGAATATAATTTCTAGTTTTATTTCAATCAATCTGGAGATGATTTGTTTTTTATATACTATGCTCATGGTGTGGTTTCTATATATCATTACATCTATTCTTTCAGGTTAAAAACATTGTAAACACATAGACACACACACATCATTTTAGTTTTAGGCCTTATCTCACTTTATGATCACTCTTGGGTCTATTTTGTTCTAGGTCATGATGGTGTCGTATGGAGTCACATGGAGGTCAATTGGTTTTTTCTTTGTTTTTTACCTTGTCGTATATGCCAAATTTACAATTCATTCTTTCCCTTACATTGTTTTATAGTTAAATATATATGTATTTATAGATCGGGTAATCGATCTCATGGGTTATTTCTATGTTGGGAGTTATATGTGAGTTGGAGGAATTTTAATTTATATTATATCTCTTTTATTCTTGCTTATTTATTTATGTTTTTTTAAATCACTCATTTTATTTTGGCATGGATGTCCAATTTATGGATGTCTCCTTCTAGAATTTATAGTTAATATCCACTGTTATTAAATTTTATTCTTTGTGTTAAACCATATCGAATGATTTTTATTGATTCACTGAAACTTATCATCAGTCCAGGGGGATTGGAGAAGGCCCACAATTATATCGTAGGTTGAATGGGGTGTTTGGTAGGTGGGGGACTGCAGTTTTTTTGGACAACCACTTACCACATGCCACCACTAGATACCACATACTAGGTACCATTTCTTCAACCACATATCTTTTACATCATCAACAGAAAATTATTTTCATAACCTTATTCTATAATAGAATACACTACAACCCCATGATATCCCAATATATCCAAAACCATTTGAAATCATGAAATTTATTATATATATGATTGAATAGGGATGGAGGACTTTTCCACCATCCATATTATCCATATATTGATATTCATGGTAGGTTCATAGCAAAATCATCATATAAGGGTAGATAAGGTAATTTGGTTTTTGTAGCATCGATTAAGAAATAACATAAACTACAATGAATATAATATAATAACAAAATGGAAACATAGGGTTCAATAATAGAACAAAATAATTTTCACACATATCTCATCACTATAACACCAAATCGAAAAATCATAAACAAAGTCCACCTATAAATACTTTATAGAACACTACTATAATCACATAGAAAAACTACCCAATGACACAACTTATTTTGATTTCACCGCTATATTTATTGATCATTAAAAAAATTCAATTTAACATATAAAAACCCATAACTAATTTATTACATAGTAATTATTTTGTTTCAAATTTTACATTTTATTTTCAACCTTTTAATTCAACATCTCATTTAAACTGTTAATCAAAACATCAAAAAAACTTTTATGATTAATAGGAAACCTTGTTATTAAAATATATTTCCCATTCCTAATTTCAATTAATTAATTAATTAATTAATTCCACATAATTGAGAAAAAATCAAAAACTGGAGAAATAAATATCATCACTCCATAGAACTAATAAACCATTCCAATAGTCAATAATATATTCCAAATCACTTGCATAACAGTAACTATACTCTCCCACATCTACCACATCGATCTACCATAATGAAAAAATGTAATAAATCTTGGTACTCTATAAAAAAATCCAACCTCAATAAATATCATTATTATTGTGGAATGTAATAATTTAATCATAGATTCGAAATTTATTTCTTATAATCACACTTTATCAGTTAATTATGAACTTATTTTCATTAAAAAAATTAAGAAAATTATTTATTTTTTCATTCTATTTTCTATTTCCATCTTCAATTTATTTAACAATTGAAAACCTGTTTTGACATAATATCAAAAATAGAAAATCACAACAACTTATCCAAAAAAACAATAAATAAAACTCATAATCAATATAACAGAAAACATACATGTGATTGACAATACAACGTTCAATTTATTTTGATCATTTAATTATCTTTACTAGATTAATTGGAAACAAAAACAAAAACAAAAACATAATTATAGTTACACACTAAAATAGAAATATAGTAGATAGATCTAGTATCCCATACCATAAAAGAAGCTCTAATAATCAAAAAAATAACGAAAAGAAAAAAATATTGATCAACAACTAGTTATATTAGGAGGTAACTTTCATTATATATAACATATAATCCTCCATAATGAACACCACCAAAAAACAGTGAAAACCAAAACAACCTAACCAATACCTCCACAAAAAATATAAAACAAAATAAAATATACAGATAGGGGATAAAGAGTCCAACGAATTACTACGAACATTATCACATGATATCGATGAAATTAGATTCACAAAAGACACTGAAGACCATCAAATTTGATCCACCAAAACACCCAATGTTTAAGAGAAGGTATAGTAATCTTATTATAGTAGAGGGTCAAATGAAATTTATAAATAAACTTAGCTAAAAAAAATTCATGGTGTGGAATATATAATCATAATTCAATGGGTTTTGGTTAACTATAACCTCAAAAAACCACAATAAAATCTCCCAAATCAACATTTTCAATGATCATTAAAAAAATGTAACAATGATGACCATCAGAGAGAATGGGATTTTTCATTATTTTATATACATACCTCTAAATATTAAAATGAAATCCTTATAACAGAATGATAATATTTTTCTCCTCAAACAATGTCATTGGAGTCTTGATGAAGACAAAATGAAAGCAATAACATGTGGAAAATGACATGAATACGATACATTTTTAGAGGAGGATATAATTGATATTCTACAATTTTGACATTCTATAGACCGAAAATGCTTTAGAAAACTGAGGATGAAGTTTACTTACTCTACAAATCTCATACATACCATATTGAGGAGAATGTTTTAGAAGCACATAATCAATGTATTTTAATTCTAGAGGTATCATCTTATAATAAGATTAATATTTTTTTAGATTATTGAATAACTTTCATATACGAAGAGATATCAAAAAAATTTTCATCCTTCTCTACTCCAAATTCATTTTAATAATCAGTAAATTTGAAACCTTTCTTTTGTATAACAAAGATCAGTTAGGCCTACCATAAAGTGAGTTAAAAAAATCTATACTAATTGATGGTTGATAATTATTATAACAATGGAAAAAAATTCATGGAAAATGATTTAACATAGAACAACTAAAATCTAGAACACATGAACATAACATGTGATCTAGTGTCTCAATCAACTACAATTCCTGAACATCCATCTACAAAAGAAAGGTAGCACTAAGGTATAATTTATGTCCAAAAAAACACTATAGATTCTTCCACAAACATGGTGAATCAAGGAACATGATTAGGTAAAGTAGTCCTAAAAACACGTTTAATGGATGCAATATATTCTATAAATATCCTCACTAATGCATTATCTACGTTGAGCTCCCTAATATCTAACAAATGACCATACTCAATAAACCAAGCAAAGATCACCTAGAAAACATCACATACACCAAAATATTGAGAAAAACACCAATTAATACCATAGAATTATATTTATTTTTATACTAGGGAACATATAATGGCCATAACAAACCAATTAGAACTTTATACTTGGACATGCACCTTTGATACACCAAACACTAAGATGGGAACTTAATTACCAACTAGTTTATTCCCCATCACCAAATATTATATCAGATAACATTGTACATATTATATATATTTGGATATAATGATATAGGTGAGGTATGAGACTCATAAAGAATCACATATTTCATAGTTAATTGAACCATAGTCTTACCTTAACAATACCCTATACTAACTATATTCTGAACATCCATAAAGCATATTTACATGCATCACATGATCTCTACACTTCACCACCTTCATATTTCACAACTGATATTCCTAAACCTATGGAAAAAAAAAACAATATTTCACTATCATATGATAAAATAAAACTCTAATATTATCTTCCTTCAGATCTAGATACAAAAGTTATACCTATTCTACTATGCTCCACACATCTATAAATTCTCGAACAACACCGTCAAGTGAATCTTTTATTAGTGATTAAACTAAAATGATTCATTTTCTTTTTTAGAGATCTTAAATGCATAGTCCTATAATAAATCTACCCATATTCACCAATACATAGTAAAATACCCACAGGATAAAATATAATATAAACACTTGGAATATATAATGACCAAAAAACATAATCCAAGAAGATAATTTCCAAACAAAAATAAAGAAAACACCACTAAATAAAGATAAATATCATGATATATTCATTTATATTCATAAGGATATAACAATAAACACCCATAGGAAATTACCACCCTCTTCAAGATCGAAACACAACCCATACCTATAAAACATAATAATAAAATAACATAATAATAAGACTCCCTCATCTAGTTAAACATGTACATGATCAAAGATTAACATCCTCTTAATGTACTAAAATGGTTTCTTATACTAATATATACATAAAATGTTCTCATACATCATATTTAAGGGTTTCAATGGTTCCCCAATTTTAGAAACATTAGGGGAAAACCTCTTATATTGTGTAAAATTAATGATGTTTTTAACATTTAAAATATTTTTTGGATTCAAAAAATAAAATAGCTCATTAATAATTAAATGATAAATTACTATAACATGACGAGACATGAAATTCCCAAGTAACTGAACCTCATAGGTTGAGAATTTTCATATTGATAGATTTACAAAAATATGATATCGTCGAGGGATTTCTAATATGGAACTAAAATTTTCATTATGACCATCCTCAGATCTTGAATATATGATAATATAATTAATGAAAACTTCCATAAATTTATCTTAGGGATATTAAAACACCAAATTCATAAATTCCATTAAAATAACTATAACACCCCATAATGATAATAGTTCAGATGAAAAAATTATATGACTCATGTCAATAAGGTTCACCTTTCTCTTTAATATCCTACCTAATTAGAACACCATAGTTAAGAATTCTTGGCCTAGAGTAGTGTTAATAATGGGATACATCATGAGAAGTTTTCCTAGGTGTGTATGAGTGAGGAAAAAGGACCCTAAATTAACTAGTGTTATCCAGTGGGGATATTCATTAGTACGATGATTTGTTCAAGCATGTGAGTGGGTCTTGAGCAGGGGACCACCTATCAATAGGGAAACTGGTGGTACCTTATGGGCCAGAAACCAAGAAATATGTTAATGCGGAGTGACTGTGATATTAGTGGGGACAAATTGTTAAATTGGTATTAGATGGGGTTCCCAATATAAATTAAAGTGGAACTTCATTGGTGGATATTTAGGGTCCACAATATGGAAATTATGCTCTAAATGGTGGGTGAATGTCACACCGTAGAATGGAAATTGGTTTAATGAATAAATGATATGACTCATTTCAACAAGTTACACCATATTTTTTAGAATCATACCTAATTATAACTCACTTGTTAATCATTCTTCAATTGGAGTAGTGTTTGGATGGGTGACCACATGCGAAGTTTCATATGATGTGTGTGAGTGAGTAAAAACAACACTAAAATAAGAAGTGATGGAATTTGGGGATATTAATTATTTTTATGATTCATTTGGATACCTGAACAGTCCCCATGGAGGGACCATGTGTCTGAGGGGAAAATAGTGGTTCTAGGAGGGCCAAGACCCAATATACATGTTAAGGTAGGATGTCTATTTTATCATTAGGGACCAGTTGTTACAATAGTTGGGGTTTTCATGAATCTAAAAGGCCTAAAAATTATATTAAAATTTCTATAATGATACATGAACGTAATTTTGGGGGAATATTCCTCTTTCAACCTAGTATGGTAATACTCAAATTGTATACCAGTATTTCAGAACCAATGTGCTCCCTTTATCTGATGAATCCAATTATCAATTTTTGGGGTTGGATAAAAGTTATTTACTAACATAGGATTTAAAAGGTATTAATAGATATACAACCGTTAACTAATATATATATATTCATTAGGAACAACACCAGTGTACCCTAAGTTGACAAAGAATTTTTGATGAAACTATTCTATAAAAACCCTCAATTTGAATCATTAAGTCTCAATAAATTAAAATTTTAATCAGATAAAGAGACATAAAAATAATATATGTGTTGAGAAACAAATATATCCCCAATTTTACATCATATAATTGGGTTGGTGTAAAAAACTAACCATGAAAAACATCAATTATCTCTTAAATAGTGTAAACAATATTAGTGATTAAAATTATTCTGATCATAATATATATTTTTTAATTAGAAGAATGTTTATCCATATTCCTGTAATATATTCTATTGTCTCAATCTCTAAAAAATTGTTTTATTTCATTCCACATAATGTAATTTTATTTCCCCTAAATGAATTCAACAAAACCCTGAATATAATTCGATTAAATGATTTTATGAATTAAAATATATGGTTGTATCTGCAATAAATGGAATCCACCACCTACTAATGTTACCATATTTTCATCACACAACACAAATAATCAATAATAAAGAAAAACTGACTTCTAATTGGAATATTCAAAACCAAGGGAACCCAAGGACCATATGAAGGCACGTTTGATGAAGGAGTGAAATCCCCTTAAAAAATAAGGTATAAATGGGAGTGAAAGATAAATAGATGGTATTTTAAGAAATACTTGTTATACGTGAAAATAAAAACTCTATGTTATTACTTTGATTGTGTCCCTTACCTTTTCCTAGTGGGATCAAATGACTTCACCCACCATGACTACACTCAATTCTTGGTCCCTAAAGATGGGAAATATATTAGGAATTTAAGATACTTACTCCATCTACTCTCTTATTTATAAAATATTTTGTTGTTACTGCTAAAGATAATTCCTTAGTGGAAATTGATATTGGGGATACATCTAATAATTCTTGTTTGTCTCACGATGGATATTAATTATGGTTAAACATTGCAACTATCAATGGACTTGACTTAAAAGAATATATAAAACTACCCAAATGTTGTCAATGGAATCCCATGAACTACCAAATTGATTGAAAAATATTTTTCAACTTGATTCACGAACTGGATAAATGAACTAGAGTCCAGGCTCCCATATACTCAATATCCTCTACTAAATACAGTGAAGTTCCTACTATTTTGTTTATATGAATTTTGAAGAAATTATATCAACTTAAAACTAACTATTGAGGTTATCCTAGGATATTTATAAGTCCACACAAAACATATTAAATATAATCCACTAATAATTCCCAAAAAATAAATTTCTTGAGTAATCCTATGACCCATTAAAAAAGAGATAAAAAAGTAACATCACTCTCCTCAATACACTTCTTTTAATATTGGTTAGAAATAACCCGATAATAATTTTTTATACACAGATGATGTAACTCACACAATTCCATTCTCCACAAATATTCCTCCCCAGGATCAAATAACATAGGATTAACTAGATAATTTTATTACACTTCCCATATAAGAACCACTATAGAATGGATGCCTCCATCAATCTTTATAATGTAACAATAACTCCCAAGGATAGGGTATGAAATTTGTTTTATGAGAATTCAATTAAATTCATTTTAACTCACACATATTTTCCTAAACATTGTCACATGCATTATTATTAAATATTTATGTACAAATACTATTTATTTTCCTATAAATTAGATTCATCTTATAATACTTATTTCAGTATGGTTAAGGACCATGTGTTTTGTCACTAGGCCCTTGTATATATCTTAATTGATATTTTTTTCTTACATAAAATGCTATGATTGAATTATACAATTTAATTTGAAAATAAACGAAATCATACTCAGTGTATAACTCAAAAATCTATCCAAAGTTTCAAGAACATTTCTGATACCACTATGTGATGAACCTTCCCCAATGGGACCTTTTATGGGCAATTAATGGAGACAAGTGTGACTTTTATTGTTCATCTCTAATTGGTTATGATTTGGTAACTAATGTTATGGGCATAAAATATATATAAAGAAGTAACTAACCACCTAAATTCCATGGGAAAAAAGAGGAACCTTTGATCAAATCCATATAATAATAAAAAAAATATTGGAAGCCATAATACATGTAATTTAATACCTAAAAAAATACCAACACCTGTAACTAGGACTGAAACTCAACTAATAAACATGATCTAATAATGTCTCACCCAATTAAAAACTATATTATATATTTTTTTTTAAAAAATTGGTTATATAAAGCTAGGTTGAGAATACAAGTATAATAAGTATGATCTACCTTAAAAACTCTCTTGAAAATATGGACAAAGCAAACTAAATCAAACATGAATAGATAGTGAAACACAATCATTATAAAAATAGGTACATTACCACCCATCCTTACCAATTTAAATCCATTAAATACATGTAAAAGTAAAATACTATAATATCATGAAAATATATCGGAAAGGTACCCAACCCACATCCTAATAAAGTATTCTACCTCAGGACCTAAAAATATATGTCATAATACTCCCATAACTATTTTATTATCATAACACATCCACATGACCACGTGACATTCATAACTTCACAACCACAACCCTAGAACACATAATTCAACCACATAATTTGTTTCTTATAGTAATTCCAACAACTGAAAAAATAATATAGCCATTAATATTTAATATGTTTTATATTTCAATTACCTTTTTGTGATTCATTATTTAATTTCAATTATTAATAACTATGTCAACATAAAATTTATAATAAATACTATACTTATTCAATAAAATCTATTTCCACTTAAAATTTTCAGTTTTTTTACTAATTAATTATTCCCACATCTCAAGGAAAATATCATAAAATAACCACAACATCAGCATCCCACTATAAAACCAAAAAACAATGAAAATAACTAACAAATTAATCTTTATCACCTACAGAATAACAAATGAACTATACTATATCCACCACATATAACTAGCGTAATGACAACACATAATACTAAACCATCTTCTACAAGAACATGACAAACACTCTAATAGCACCACCATCATTGTTTAATAATAACATTATCATTACAACAAATATCAATAAATTTATAAAAACCTAAATTTTATCCTATAAACACACTTCATTAATCAATTAACAACTCTTTCTCATAGATATAATTACAAAAAATAATACCAAAATAAAAATTCTATTTTACATTACCATATTAAGTTTATTTAATTAATTTAATCAAGCCTCACATAATTACACAACCAAAAAATCATAATATCATTTTCAACATAACAACATAAGAAAATCATAATTAATATGATGTAAAATATGTAATATAATTGCGATGAACATCACCCCTGTCAATTTACATAGTTTATTTTATATTTTAGGTTAATTTTAAAATTAAACTCTAAGAAAAAAATAATGTTAATTATTCATTGATAAAGAAATAAATTAGGGAGATTTTGAATCCCCTGCTAAAAACCATCATTGATAATCACAAAATGAATTAAAAATTGAAAAATACGACTAACCACTGAATATATCTTGAGGATCCTTGAATAATACCTAATGTATTATACTTTATCAAGGCCTCAACAAAAATAATCCCAAACAAATCATGAACCTATAACCACGGACCCCAGAATTGTTAAAATTCCAAAAATAATAGAAAAAGGGAAGATAAATAGCATTAAGGAATATAATGAAATTTATCACATCATCATAATGACACAAAAAAAATTATTCCAATGACCATCAATTTTAGTCCAACATAATTACAAGGGTTAAAGAGATGGTACTTGAATAAAATCAGGGAATATGAACACCATGAATTTATAATAAAAATCTGGTGGAAAAAGCATAGTGTGATATATAAAAGCATGAATCAAATGGGTTGAGTCAACCACATATCCAAAAATCACAATCTAATATCCCCAATTCTCATTGAGAATAACCATTCATAATTTATGGTAAAAGGGACCATCATGATACAATGATATTCATCGCACTGTAATAGTTACCCCCCAATAATCATAGTGAAATCCTCAGACTCCATAAATATCATTACATTATCACCACATAAATTCAAAACCAACCTTATAGAATCACAATGTTCTAAAAATCCTTATGGTGAAATGTAAATTCCTATAGAAACACCAAATAATCCAAAACTGTTCAACATAGTGTAGTATAACCTCTCACACTACTTCCTTAAAAACTATGGCACAATCACAAGGATGAAATGAATAGAGGAATCTCTTCTCCTCTAACTCAACTATTATGAAATAATGCGACAATATTAACCCTTCATGATAGGAATTTGTTTTAAAAAAATTGATAATTTTAGAAAAACCCATATCATTTACCGCTATCAACCTAAAATATCATCTTTTATATATCTAAAACCAGAAAAGAACAACATAGATAAGCAAGAGAAATTTTCCCCCTATATTGTTTCTTAAGAGATAATACTCTAAAAGGTCATATATTTCTTGATTTTGTTGAAACTATACAAAACATGATAGAAATATTTATAATTCCTCTATATTCTAATATATTTTATTTCATTAATAGTTAGTTGGGCTTATTTGAGTTTTCGTGAATATATTTTAATTACGTTGTATTTGTAAAGTTGTTTAATCTATTTTTTTAATTTTTTCTTTCTGATTAAATGTGTTATCAAATATAAATATTGAAAATTTTTTAACCTTAAATTTATAGTTTAATTTTATTTTTAATCTTGAAAAACATTTATTTCAATGTTTTGTGGATTTTTATTGGATCAATATTACTTAATTTGTTATGTATTTGCAGTTTTATTCTTATTAAATATTTTATTAATTTTTATACTATTATGTAATATTAATTATCTTGATAATTTTCTCATTTATTATTAAATGTATTTTATTCTTAGGAATATGGGTAATTTTTTTAAATTATATATTTTTTCAATTTAATTGTTTGATGTTTTTTATTCTTTTTTTATATTTTATTTTTTGAATTGTTATCACCTTATATTGAGAGTGAATCTAAATGACTTGACCAACAAAGACCGTTGTTGGGTGGCTGTGTGTGGGGGTTCCTTCCAAGATACACTCCAATAGGGTAGAGTTGGGGAACTATCTCTAAGTTATAATATCAATAAATATGGGAGGCCTTGGACTAGTACACCTAGAGATAACCACTATCCCACATGGAACATAATTAAACATAGTAAATAAATAAAATATACATCCATGTTAAAAATTCTTGAAAAAAATGATAAAAATATAAAAAGAGGGGTCAATATATATTCCAATGCAAAAAGGGAATCAAATAAATTCATAGAAAACTAATTGATCAATAAAATTATCAACAGGTTTGTAGAGGTCTCTTCAAAAAATAAGTTATAGGTATGACCAATGACTGCTACAACCACAACCATGTGATAAACTCCACCAATAAAAGATCTTTCAAGGTTACCAAAAAACTCATTATCTTCGAAATAATACATGACCTATGTGATCAAGGATTCCCACATACAAGTGAGTATAATATACCAAGTATGACTCCCTAAAACCCACATAGAAAATGGGGGATTGTTTTCTCCAAAATTACAAGACTAAAATGGGAGAGATAAACCCACAAAAATAATCCGTACTGTACTTTAAGGTGAATAACCTAAAATTTATGAAGTAGTCTCATTATTTATAAAAATTTACTAGATGAATCAGAATAAATTTACAAATATCCAAAATACCCCAAATACTAACCCATGTAACCTCATAAGAATATCAAATGGAATATTTCACATTGATGGTAGAAACTTCCATCAAGGTTGCATAACCCACATATAGAGGATTTAAAAACCCAAGTACATGTTTATACCTAATTATAAAAACAATGTTAAATAGAGGATTTCATGCCTTGGGTGTTTAGGAGGGGCACTTATCCCAACTTATCAACTTACCCACAGACAATGGATTCCATTGTAAGGAATACAAGGGGACTCCTGATATTATATATAGGATGATCTAGAGTATCTGACTCCCAGGTAGATGGGGGATACCAAATTATAGAAATAATATTAGAAAAATACAACAATGATTCTAAAAAATCATATTTGGCTATTTGATACTAAATAGATTAAACTGATCAAATCACAATTCATCTTCTCTTATATCGATGAAAATTCCTCCGTCTCTTGTTATGTGGAAGAACACTTGGGATGTAAAATTTTCTTGCCAAAATTGGTGCATTGGGGTTCAATATATTAATGTTTATTATGTGAATTTCCATTCCGTCCCAAGGAAAATCCAAATCATATTGGGACCCATAGTGAAAAACACCCATTTTGACCCCTGTTGATGGTTGGGGGAATTTGATGTTCCTAGTGAGAAAAAAACACCCCACATTCGATTTTCAAAATATAGTGATTTTTTTTGAATCCATGAACCATCCCATGCCATGGAAAGTGGAGAAATATCCATAAAAATGGATTGGGACATGGATAACAACACCATAGTGGCTCCTTGATCGCATTTCATCCTATGCTACATGGAAGGGGTACAACGATGAGGCCAAGTGATACCAGACCCTGGGGGAATCCCCTAAGACAATATTCACCACAAGTTTCACACTTCCAATAATATTGTTAGTTATAATCAAGTTGTATTCTAATTTAATTCAATTTAGATATTTATTAAGACTTTAATGTTTAGTTTCAGGATATCCTTGATAGGAAAACAGAATTCACAATCACCGACTCAAAATCTTCATGCATTGTTCTCCACCACCATATATATAAGATCCTCATCGAAGGATACCCTTACATTTTAAATATATATGCCATAATTTTTATACCATTCCCTAGATCATAATTATCAAATCCATATCAAATACTTATGAACCAATTACCAATCATTTAAAGAACCAGAGGAACCACTAACCAAATTGATGGTTGGTGTTGATAATGTGAATAACAATGGGGGAAAGACTAGAAAATACAAAAGTGATAATTAATGGTGGTTATCATAAGAAACATAAACTAATCATTGGAAACAAAACTCAAATGTAATATGATAAAAATAAATATGTAAAATCCAGTGAAATATTAAAATTTATAAATAGGTATAGCTATGAATTCTTTAAACCATATTAATAAATATTAGTCTATTAATAACAAAATAAAGAATAAAAGATCACTTTTACAATAGAAGATATTATATCACCAACGGTTCTATTGCTGATAAATAAAGAACCAACAATGGTATCATTGATAATCCCTCATTTAGTTCATGCATCACTCATATATCCTTCTCGATATCATTCATAAAGACTTCACCCAATGGTATCCGCTCCCAAATACTTGGGCTATGCCAATACTTTGGAATGATGATAGGGGTGACTTATTTAGGATTAACTAGGTCCAAATTAAAGGACCTAAACATTGAAGGAGCATGGATCTTGGGTGGGTCCATATTTTTTTTTCAATAATCGATGACTAATTAGGGATTAATACTATGATTAACTCTAGTATCCACAGATTCAAATCAAAGAATTAGTTAAAGAGAAGAATGGAACCATGTCTAAGAATGTGGATCTTACACATCATGTTTACAATTAATTTTTTAATCTCTGAAAAAATTAAATACCTATGTCTTTGGTAATTTTGTTGTTGATGATCGTTGATCATCCGGAATGACCCTTCTAAATTGACTTCATTTCACTTGTGATGATTCAAAGTATAGTCCCTCTAGTGATTATTTGCATGTTCTCCACTGAAGTTTGGGTAATACCACTCGTTCTTAGGGTTTTAAAATGATGAAGCGAATGTCTTGCATCGATCATTCATGATCACTCATTCTTTGGTCATGAAGATCATCTCACATTATTGATAAGTATAAATAAGAGGATTCGACAGAGAAAATGTTAGACTCAACAATTCTCACTTCACCGTGGTTTTTCACAATTGAATTACCTAAGTATTAATTGATATAGGGTATTAATTGTAATATTTAATTTTGAAACAGAGATTAAATACAATTTTAACTATTGGAGAAAACTTATGCCACATAATAACAATAACAACACCATTATTTGTAGTGAACCAACTTGCAAAAAATGGAACCATAAGTGAAATAATTTTCCACATAATGATAAAATTATTATTATTTTTTCTTCTGTGAACTGGATAATCATTATTTACTAACTTGTAAATAGATAATTTATCAACAGACACAATCTTTCTTCTTTCAAACTCCTCTACCATTTATTTATCACCTAAATAAAATATTTTATTATTTAAATAAGTATTTTTATTTACAAGACTTTAAAACATATTTATTAAATTTTAAATAAAATAAAAAATTTATATTTTATTCAAAATCTAATGAATTAATATTTATTTAATTTATGTGAACATTTTAACAAGAATAACATTACTCCTTATTCTAGAGAATTATATTTCTTCCATTAATTAAATTTAGGTAGAATTTTGGTCGAGACCACTAAAAACACTTATTGTGTGACCCTCTAGGATTATTTCTCGTTGGCATTAGGTGATAATGAATAAAGTCCAAGATTACTATCTTGGAATGGGTCATAGAACCTAAGAGAAAGAACATTAAGTCATAACTATGACAATCACATACAAACTCTCACTATGTAATATAATCCTTTTGTCACTATATCTCATCAAGAAGGTTTAATGGTAGTGTTATTAACCAATATACTTAATATGTTATTCTTTGACTACCCAAAAAAAACATCATTATACCATGGCTAGGGAATTTAGGGTGAAGGTTATTTTTTTCAATCAAAGGGATGATATATCATCTTCTATAAATGGAAGGGAAAAATCCTTCCACAACTTATCCATTAATAACTAGTCATTCATGATGCACCCCTCATAATCTATTTCCCACCAATATTTAGCGTGATTTTTTTATCAATAAATCACGTTCATGAGTTGTGACAAACATTAATGATAATATTAAAGTATAAGGGCCATTACACATGCTCACAGATAGAAATATCTGATGACACCAAAACAAGAAGAATTTCCAATGTCAGGTCTATTCTCATAATCTCCCATCTTAGAGATTACCAAGTAAAAACATCATGAGAAGAAGTCTCTTATTTATTCGAGTACTCTCACCTGATGGTTTGTATAATATTTGTCCCATAATTGTATGTCATACAATCAAATTAATACATTTAGAATATTGTCATTGAACTTCAATATTCTCCTCATAGCGGGGAACTACTATGACCTTATCAATTCAAACAATACTCTAGGAAATTATTTCATTATAGTTCGAAATAATGATGAAAAATATGTAATAAGATCTTATACATTAAATATTCATGTAATCAAGTTGCAAAAATCTAGTTCTAGGGAACTAAATATTACAAACTCCCACTTGGACTAGAGATAAAAACCTTTGACTTTCGGTCATCTAGACCTTTCATGATGATCTTGATTATACTGAGTCAAGGATTTAGTAAAAGGGTTCAAAACGTTGTCTTATTTAGTAATACATCTCACTACAGCTTCATCACTCAGAGTAAAATCTCTCAAGAGATGATACTTCCAAAGTGTATGATTCATCCACTGATGTGACCTTTGATCGTTTGTGAGAGTGACCACTACTATGTTATCACAATAGAGTATGATGTTATATTTATTTCTAGGTACCACATTCATGTCTTGGAGGAATATCCACAACATAACTACTTATTTAGCTACCTTAGAAGCTGTAATATACTTAGACTCTACTATAGAATTTGTGAACACAATCTAATTTGGGATTTTTTTCTCACAACACCTCCATTTAACATGAAGATGTATCTCATTTGTGACTTCATGTAATCTTGTTCTCTCTAGAAACTAGAATCTGCATATCCTTAAATGACCAGTTCCTAATCTCCTCCATAAACCTATAACATATCTTTATTATGCCGTAGATACTTAAGGATAATATTTAATTCCATCCAGGCAGTCACCTAGGTCATCATGATATCTTCTTACCATACGTAGTGTGTATGCAGCATCTGTCCTAGTACATATCATGAAATACATGATTAACCAAATTATTGATGCATATATAGTCTTTTGTATTCTCTTTATTTCCTTATGCATCCAAGGAAACTTTTTTTGGAAATAAAAATGCTATGTGATGTTGGAAACATCCCCGTCTTGGATTGTTCCATTCTGAATATCTTTAGTATCTTGTCAACGTATGTACTTTGACATTTTCCAGGAAATATCTTGGATATATCATGATGAATCTTGATCCCAAGAATATATTATTCCTCCCCCAAGACCTTCATGGGGAAGAATTTATTCAACCATGCATTAACTGGCTGGAAGACTAGTATCTCATTTCCAATAACAAATATGTCATCAATATATACTATTTTGAAATGACTGCACTCAAACAAAACCAGATGTATGCACAATGTTCAAATTCATTGATTATAAAACCAAATTCTATTTTGGCTTCAAAAAGATGAATTTTTCATGACCTAGATTCTTCCTTTAATTCGTAAATGGTTTTTTGTTACTTACATATCTTATTTCCATCATTTGGGGTCACAAAACCTTTTGGTTTTACCATGTACACATCTTCTTGAAGGTTCTAATTAAGGAAGGCCATTTTGACATCCATTTTCCAAATCTCAAAGTCATGTTAATCAGCAAGGGATATTAGGATTATTATGAATTTCAACATTCTAACTAGAGAAAATTTTTCATTGTAGTCAATTCCTTGACATTATTTAAACACATTTTCAACCTGTTGTACACTATAGGTACTCACTCATCCTTCCCTGTAGAGTTTCTTCTTGAATACCCATTTTCAAATAATATGATTTACATCCATTGTAAGATATACCAAAACAAATAATTTCTTTTTTACATAGAATCCTTTTCATAATTCATGTATTCTTTCCACTTGGGAATATAGATTATGCTTACTAATTTCTTGTAGGTTATAAGATCATTATTATCAACTAAAAATGATGCACCATCCTTAGCAATGAGAAAAAAATTATATTCTTATTCTCTAACCAATTTTTTACTCATATGCTATTCGTGTGTCTCTGGAACATATTTTTCTTCCACAGGGCATTGTGGAATCTTTTCTTACACCAACTCTTGTGTGCCTTGAGCCTCGACTTCATCGAAGTCTATCTCTCTCCCACTATCACTTTTGGATATGCGCTCCCTTTCAAGGAATATGGAATGTTTTTACACAATAAATTTTTTATCTAAGTGGTTGTATATGTAATATCCCCTTTTTCCCGTGGGGTATCTTATAAAGGTACACTTTGTACCTTAGGGTGAAATTCTGTTAAATGAAGTGGCCTTAACAAATGATTCGCTTCCCCACACATGTAAATTTGATAACATGGCTTTTCATCCACTCCAAAACTTATGTGAAAAAAAATTTATTGATTTATTTGGTACATGTTTGAGTATGTGTACTGTTGTTTGTAACATATATCCCCAAAAAGATAATGGAAGACTTGCATGAATCATCATTGATATCACCATGTCCAACAAGGCGTGTTTCCTCCTTTCATTAACACAATTCCCCTAGGGCGTGTATGGAAGAGTGAGTTGGGATAGTATTAAAAACTCACATAAGTAATCACTAAAGTCTTGATTTAGATATTCTCTACCTCATTCTAAGTGGAGTTTCTTAATCTTCTTACCAAGATGGTTCTCAACTTCATTCTTGTACTATTTTAACTTATTAATAGAATATTAAATATACATAATTAATTTAATATATCCATATCTACTAAAATAATTAGTAAAAGTTATGATGTATGAGTACCTACCCCTTTCTTCAATTAAAAATGGTTTACACAAATCAGTATAAATCAATTCTAGAAGCTATTTGCCCTTTTACCTTTCCCACTAAATGGATATTTTTTCATTTCTCTTTATAATGATGCGTGACATGCACAAAGTGTTTTTAGTGCGAAAGAATATAAATATTTGTCTTTATGTAAATTTGTAAATCATTTCTCATTTACATAACCTAGATAGTGATTCCAAATTTGGGTCTGATATGAGTCATGTGAAATAACAACATTATTGATTATCATATGCGAAATACGCAAATTCTTATTCCCCTAACACCATTTTGATATTCCTTTTATGATAAGGATATAAAGAATATTTAGTCTTAAATCCCTTTCCCTTACCTTTCCTATTATTCACTATAAGGTTAGATGGATTTTAATTCTTCATGCCTTTGTCCACATGGTGAATAAAGATAATAAGATCATATAGAGGCTTCTAAATGTTTTTCATATTAAAATTCACCATTAATATGTAATCTTTCTCAGGGATTACTGTGAGATTGAGATCAATACCTAGTTATTTTGGGGTTTTAACACCTATAACCTTTAGAGGATCAATGTATCCAATTAGCTTGAATACGTGAGGCCCAGCTAAGGAACCCCTTACATGATTTCTCCAAAAGAGTAACTTAGATATCTCAAACCACTATTTTATATATTTCTCATGGTAAATACCACAATGTTTCTCAAGCATGTTGTATGAAACCATGTTTTTTTTTTTGAGATTTCATGATTTCACTAGATATGGAATACAACATCAATATTGAACAATAACCGTGTATTTTATATGTTTCTTATAGACCAGGAAATATTCATCACTCACCTCTTGGGAAGGTGGATTAGGTAATGAGGACTCTAGAACATAATATTTCCATTCATGGCATAGAAAAACCTAAAGGCGTCTAAACCATAACTAGAATATACCACTGATAAGGATGTTGTATTTATCCAGTATTTATCATAGGGAATGTGTGGTTTAAGAGCTTGTCATTTTGTCTTAAAATTAAAAGATAAGTTTATTGTTACATTCTTGATTAAATTTTATGAGATATAATAAATTAATTATATTATGTATCCCACAATTTTTTCATGTCCCAATGGACATTACCATTGAACTCAAAATGTCTAGTTACATGGACGTTCTAGTGGCATGGATAATTATTGTAACACCCCATCCCATATAGGATAGAGACGATGCATTACTTGTAATATTTACCTGGTTAGAAGAAATGAAAAATCTCGAATGAATGATCAGTTCAGTAGTCTTGAAGAAACTAGATACATAGATTTAACACAAATTACATTGAAAAAGGTTACAAGATACAACACATAACAAAACTAAAAATTGCAACCACATGAACTCAATAAATGACCTTTTTTTCATCATCTGTTGAAGGTAAACAATGAAAGGGGTGAGCTCAAATTCTCAGTAAGGGATAAAAATAGTAGAATCATGAGTAAAATAATAATTTAATCATAATCAATCTGATATAATAAATATGACATGGTGAATAAATGAAAAACTAATGCCATTAATAAAATGAGAATGAAACTACATCCATAGATTTTATCATAGTGAAAAACACATGGTTAATAATATTAACTGATAACGAATAAAGAGAATGCTTATTGATTTGACGTCAGGTATCTAGCACATGAAATCATAATACGGTTGAAACAATTTAGTTCTGTGGGTAGAAACCCATCTGATTTTTGGAAATAAACTCAAAGGGTTTGTTGCCTACTGATTTGTCTCATGAGACCTACCTAAAAATTTATCTCAAATGGGTAGTAGGTACACCACATAAGGATTATTAGGTGCACAATACAATGTTAGTCCCAATGAAATAATAGTTGAGACAAAGTCTCTTACCACAATATAATCGGTCGAATCATATGACCATAACATAATAACCCTAAAATGAATCATTTAATAACATTAATATAAATAGAATAATGTTATTATATATCAAATTCCAGTACACATACACCACATACAAGAAATAAGTCGTGAACAATGAAAATCTCACAGAATTGAAAATGAGATGAGAAAACCCTTACAAACCTTTCAGCATGGTAATGAGTGTTATTGCAAGGGATTAATGAGAGGTAAAGGGGTATTCCATTATTTATATGTCACAAGGGAAGTATGGGGGAGGTTTGAAAACATTCCCCATCATAAGGAATTAAAAATAAAAGATCACAACATATGGGAGATTCTTGAACAAAAGTGAGAGAGAGGATCCCTTACCTTATGCTCGAAGGTGTTCTTGTTTGCTCTTAATGTCCTGAATAATCAAATTTACCTTCATTAATTAATATTTACATAACCTCATAAAAATTTAATTGATTTTTAATAACCTTAATAAGTCCATTAATGGACTTTAATGGGATTAAGAGATTCAATTTTATTGTTTTGGAAGCATTTTCTTACTTGGTTTCATGATTTGTTTACTTGTATTCATTAAGGGGAGTTAATTTGAAATGTGGTTAAACATACAGAATCATTAATATACATTATTAGTGACATTAAATATATATAAATTATATTATAATGATTCTGGTTATATACCATGAAGATGACTCATTCGGTGAGTTAAAATAAACCCTTGTATTTGGCTTGGCGGTTTTGTGCACAATAAAGTTGTTTTGTATTATTTTTCCATATTATGAACGTGTAAAGATTAGAGAACATTAATCAAGAAATAATTAATATATTATGTCCTAGTTTAACCATTGAAAAGGTTTCATGACCAGTATTGAAGATAATAATTAAAATTGAAAACCCGTCTTCATTGAGTGTGATAAATTTACACATCTCGGATGGTGTTTGCATTTATTGTATAAAAGGAGGGACAGAGAGAGATTATGATGAAATATTCCATAATCACAATGAAAATACAGTACATGTAAGGTACTGGAGTTATCATGGAATTTGGATGAGGGGAGGTTAGAAGAGAGAACAGAAGAATGGAACTTTGCAGAAGAAATTGAAAGAGAAGAGAAGGAAGGTTCCCCTCTTGAGTACTCCTCCTTCAGAATCTCCTTAAGGCCTTTGTTTTTGGAATTTGGGTGAGAACAGAAGGCAATGGACATGGAGAGAAATCTTGGGAAGAGTATTTGGCAGAATTTAGGCATGTATTGAAGCTTTAGTTGTGTGGGAGGAAAAGGGAGTGAGGGTGGTTTATTTAGTGGATGGGAGAGGAGTTTTCTTAATATTTTAATCCTTAAATTATTATTTCCTCTCAGGACAACCAATAGTGAGTATTCCATGACAAAAAATAGTAATATATGAATGTTACTTTGAAATAATTGTACTTACATCAGCAGATCATCATCAATGAATCAATCAATTAATTATTTAGTATTTATTTTGAATTATCGGATTTTACTATTCATAAAAAATTCATGTATTTCAGAAAAGTCACAAAAATTCATCCTAACCATTTTTCAGTGGGAAGAATATAAAAATGAAGTCCATTTTTTAGAAATAATTTTATAAATATGATTAACTATATATTTAATTGAAATCATTATTTAATTGAAAAATATAAGCACCTAAAATTTTCATCTTTATTTTTAAGGTTCTAGAAATCATTTATACACTGAATGGTATAGATACCATTCATAAGATTCACATTACTATTCAGAAGGGTAATTTAATATTCATAAGGGTAGGTTACTATTCATAAGGGTAGGTTACTATTCATAAGGGTAGGTTACTATTCACCAAAAATTGATTTTTCCATATCAGACTCCAAATAACTTATAGATCGCAGCCATGTATGTCAGATTTTTGAAATTCCCATCATAGAAGTGACAAAATTAGGATTACTTGGATAGGTTATGGATATCTGCTATAAGTCACCATATTTTGTTCTATAGAGGCTCAATTATTCATGAAATATAGGCTATAAATAGAATGTATTTAAGAGAAAAATACAGTGAAGTGTTTGGGGTGCTACATTACTCCATCCTTTGAAAATTTCTTCCTCGAAATTTTATGTATGATGCTCACCAAAAATATGTGGGTGATTGTATTCCATAAAATTCTCAAGTTCCCATGTCTCTTTCTCCATATTCTAGTTTTTGCAAATAACCTTTACTAGGCCAGTCGTTCTATTTCTCAATACCTTCTCCCTTGTGTCAATAATCCTGATAGGCTTTTCACAGTATGACAAATCAGGTTCCAGTTATATTTCTTCAAATGTGAGTACATGCATTGGGTCTACCATGTATTTCTTTAATAATGACACATAGAACACATCTTCAAATTTTGAGAGACTTGGAGGTATTTCCAAATGGTAATCTACAACTTTAATTATTTCTAGGATTTCAAATGGTCCGCTATACCTGGGGCTCAATTTCCCCTTTTACTAAACCTTAATCCACCCTTCCATGGATATATATTCAGAAATACATGACCTCCATCTTGGAATTACAAATCATTTGTATGGTTGTCAGCATAACTCTTCTGCCTACTTTGGGCTGCTTTAATATGGGCGTGTATTGTCTTCACCTTTTTCATGGTCTCTTTAATATGTTATGGGCCTATAAGTTTCCTCTCACTAACTTCATCCCAAAAAGTTGGAGTTCAACATCTCTTTCCATATAATGCTTCATATGGAGCCATTTGAATACTTGGATGGATATTATTGTTGTTGGAAAATTCCACCAAAGGAATGTATTGATCCCACATACCATGGAAGTCATGAGAGAATAACCTCAACATGTTTTAAAAAGTTTGAATAGTCCTTTCAGACTATCCATCAGTTTGGGGGTGATAAGATGTACTCATACGAAGCTCCGAATTCAAAGATTCTTTGAGACTTTTCCAAAATTTTGATGTAAACTGGGGATCTCGATCAGATACAATCGATAGAGGTGCACCATGAAGTCTTACAACTTCATTAATATAAAGTCTTTCCAAGCACTCTAGTGGAAATTCCTCCATTACAGGAAGTAAATTTGCTGATTTTGTGGGATGATCAATAATTACCCATATTGCATCATTCCTTCTCATTGTCCTTGGTAGTCTGGTGAAAAAATACATTATAATTTTTTCCCACTTCTACATTGGAATAGGTATATATTACATCACTCCTTTGGGATGTTGTCTCTCTTCCTTCACATATTAAAAAACTGGACATCTTGACATGTAGTCAGCAATTTCCCGCTTTATATTATCCCACAAAAAATATTCCTTCATATCTATATACATCTTGGTGATACCTAAGTGTATAGAGAAATTTGAGCTATGAGAATCATCTAATAGTTCCCTTTTTAGCTCAGGTACTTATGGAACAGAAAACCAGTTCCCAAATTTTAGAACTCCTTCTGCATACATGAATTCAACCAGTCACCCATCCTTAAAAGAATTAATTTTCTTATCCATATTCTCATCATCAGATTGAGAGATTTTTATCTTCTCTACTAAAGATGATTTTTCAATCATTTTAATGAGGAATGATTTTTCCCTTTCCTTAAAAATTCCCACATCCAACTTTAATAGATCAAAAAATATAGGATCTCTCTCAATCCTCATTTGGGTTAGAAGTCCATGATCTTTCCTGCTTAATGCATCTGCCACCTTATTCACCTTTCTAGGGAGGTAGTGTATTGAACAATTGTAATCTTTGAGAAACTCAAGACATCTACTTTGCCTCATGTTGAGTTATTTTTATGTGAAAATTTATTTCAAACTCTTGTGGTCTGTATAAATCTCCCATCTCTCTCTGTAGAGATAATGCCACCATATTTTCAGAGAAATGGTTACGACTGATAACTCAAGATCATGAGTTGGATAATTTTTCTCTTGCTTCTTCAACTATCTTTATGAATAAGAAATAAATTTATCATTTTCATAAGGATGCAACCCAATCCATTCTTTGATGCATCGCTGTATATTAAAAATCCACCACTTCCAAATGGAAGAGTCAAAATTGGAGAAATGACCAATTTATTTTCAATTATTTGGATAATTTTCTATATTATTTTTTCCACACAAACTTAACTCTTTTTCAAGTGAGCTTGGTTTGCAGGTTATCCAGTCGGGCCAAATTCTAAACAAAACACCAATAGTAACCTGCTAATCCAATAAAACTGCGTACCTTAGTTATTTTTTTGGTGTGAGCCATTCTGGGATTTCCTTTTTCTATGTAGGATAAACTAGGACTACATCCTTAGAGACAATATGGCCTAGAAAATAAACTGATTGAAGCTAGAATTCACACTTGCTAAACTTTCCATATAATTTATTTCTTCTAAGTGTTCTCAGAATAACCCACAATTGATTCTCATAGTCTTTATATATTTTTTTATTATAAAAGGATATCATCGATGAATACCACATCAATGTTATCAAGATATTCCTTGAAAACTCTAGTCATTAAATCCATGAAAATAGAGGGTGAATTTGTCAGTCCAAAAGGCATTACTATAAACTTGTAATGCCCATACCTGGTCCGAAATGCTGTCTTAAGAAAATATTCCTTCCATACACGCAACTGATTATATCTGGATCTAAGGTCAATCTTTGAAAAGTATTGAGATTCATGAAGTTGATCAAATAAATCATCAATGTGGGGTAGGGGATACTTATTATTTATTTTAATATCATTTATTTCCCTGTAATCAATGCTAAGCCTCATGGATCCATCTTTCGTATTGACAAAGAATATAGGGGCTCCCCATGGAGAAAAACTAGGTTGAAAAAAATCCCTTTTCATTTAAATTCTATAGTTTTTTATTTATCTCTACTAATTTCCTTATGGACATTCTATATGGAGTCTTTGATATAGGTCTTGCATTAGGAATTAAATCAATGGAGAACTCAACTTCCCGCTCCAGAGGATGTCTTGTTAAATTCTCTGGAAATATATCAATGTACTCTTGCACTATGTTCACAGATTCAATTTTACGATTTATTTCCTCGCCCGTAGATATTGGTTTATCTTTCTCTCCAAGTATTGCATTATGTAGAGATACTAGGGGTGGTTCTAGATAAGAATCAGGTGGAAAAGTTTCTTCCCTAAAGACAAGGGCTTCAACACCATTTTCAAAAATTGAACCTTCCTTCTTCTTATAATAAATCTTCACATTATAATTTGATATAAAATCCATATTCAGAATTATATCAAATTCGGTCATTTGTATGATGATAAGGTCTGCAACTAAAGCATGTTCTATTGTTTGGAGGGGGACTAGTCGACATGACTTTGTTGCAATGATACAGCCCCTAGGAGTTTTTTCTGATAAATCCTTTACTAAATAAAATTGGACATATATAATTTTCTTGGAAAACTAGGAAGATATAAATTAATGTGATGATCCAGAATCAAATAAAGTGTCGAAATTTTTTGAGGAAACAATTAATGTACCTTCCACCATGTCATTATGAACATCAACCTCCACAGTTGTAATAACACAGTCTCTCCCTTTTTCTATTGTATTTTACTAAGGGATGTTTCCTTGGTGCTTAGGACACTCATTTAACTATGTCCCATCTCTCTGTAATTGTATCATTGAATATAATTTAATTGTTTCTTCCCACTTAATTCATCAAATTGATGACCCTTTTCTCTGTAGTTATAGATGACTCCCATCACTTTCAAGAATTTCCTGAGATGATTTTTCCCACATTTCTCAAATAATGTGAATATCTTTGTTCCCTTCCTCTTCTTTAGTGCTTGTACTTTTCCTTTGTTATCAGAGTACTGCTACTTATCTTAGTTTCCATTGAAAATATTTGATCTAGAAAATTCCCTCTCTGTTTTGATGGCACTTTATACAATTTCATCATATGATGAAAATGATTGAGTAGTTAGCGACCTTCAAAGATGTGTCTTAATACCTTCAAATAAATGATCAATCTTGTCTCCTGAGTCATGTACATAATCTATGGAATACCTGGCCAGCCATGTGAAAGTAGCCTCATACTCTGCAACACTGTCTTCTTCCCTATGTTTTAATCTAAGGAATTTCATCTTCATTTCAGTTTGTTTCCCATAAGGGAAATACTTTTCATAGAACATTTCCTTAAAATTACTCCATTCCATATCTTCCATTTCTTCTTCCTCTGTGGTACTCTGAATAAAGGTCCACCATTGATCAGCATCTTCTTTGAGACAATATACCGCCAATATTACATTTTCTTTTTAATTTCATATTAATTCCATGAATATCTTTTCAAGGTGCCTGATTCATTTCTCAGCAACCACTAGGTTAGTAGTCCCACCAAAATATGGGGGCGTCTGCCACATGAAACGATCCAACATAGGTGTGGAATGGTTATTCGTTACAACTTGAGTATGTTGTCCCAATATGGTCACAATCTGATCTACTCTGACATTGACTGTGTTGACTTGCTCAGTGGGGAAATCCCTAAATTTCTCACAAGTATTGATTCCCGTTCTTCTGTTAGATACCATTTCTAAATAATAGGATACACTATATTAGTTTATGAATCTCAAATATAAAATCACTCAACATAGATTGAAATTCTATGCATAGGTAATCTTATAAACATGATTTATCTAAGGAAAAATTTACATTAAACTATTTCATAATGGATTTTAATGAAAATGTGAATTATCCTAAGCATATCTCCCAAAAGTGTTATAACCAAGAGTGTAGCAAGGCCCATTTTCACACACTAGTTCTCGTTCGAGTCTAGCTCAAAGCGGTTCTTTTGGGTTTTACCCCTTAATACATTTGTCCCACAGCCGTCTCTACCTTCTTGTATCCAGAATGGATGTATTGATTAAAAGATCCAGATAATCTATTCCTTAACAAAATACCAGGATGTTCTTTTATGTTTATCAACAAATACTACCTTAGGCCTTTGTTCACTACAATACATTTACTACCCTATTTTCCAAGTTTTGTACTATACCTCCCTCTGATACCAACAGTAACATCCCAAACCCTCTAAGATAGAGCCAGTGAAATACTTGTGATATTGGAATCGTTAGAAGGAATGAAAAATACCAAAGAAATGATCAGTTTAGTAGTCTTGAAGAAACTAGATACATATATTTGACACAAATTGCATTGAGAAAGGTTACAAAATACAACACATAACAAAACTAAAAACTGCAACCACATGAACTCAATAAAATACCTTCTATTCATCCCCTGTTGAAGGTAAAAAATGGAAGGGGTGAGATCAAATGATCTGTAAGGGTTACAAATATTGGAAACATGAGTAAAATAATAAGTAAACATAATCAATCTGACATAATCAATATGGCATGGTTAATAAATGAAAAAGTAATGGCATTAATAAACTGAGAATGAAACTACATCCATAGATTTTGACATAGTGAAAAACACATGGATAATAATAATAACTGATAATGAATAAATATAATGCTTATTAATTGGACGTCATGTATCTGGCACATGAAACCATAATACTACTGAAACAGTTTAGTTTTGTGGGTATAAACCCGTCTGATTTTTGGAAACAAACTTGAAGGGTTTGTCACCAACTGATTTCTCTCATGAGACCTACGGATACATCGATGAGATATAGAGGGCCACACCAGCCTCTGCAAGTCCAAATCATTCTTTATAAATTGATTCAATAAAATATCAATATATCTTTTCCATATTCGTATAGAGAAGAGTATACAGATTCATCAATATTTCCATAATTAAAATAACTTTCAAAATAAACACTGTATGTAAAATGGTAAAAAGTTTAGAAAAAAAAAACATATCCAATATACAAGATTATGGATATTTAATATAAATATAATTTCAAATGAAAAGTGATCACAAATGGGTAGTAGGTACACCACATAAGGATTATTAGGCGAACAATACAAATTTAGTGACAATAAAAAAAGTAGTTGAGATTTAGTCTCTTACCACAATGTAATCAGTCAAATCATATGACCAGAACTTAATTACCCTCAAATGAATAATTTAATAAAATTAATATAAATTGAATCCTATTATTATATATTAAATGGTAGTACACATATAAAACATACAATAAATAACTGGCAAACAATGAAAATCTCACAGAAATGAAACTGAGATGAGAAACCCCTTACAAACATTTTGGTATGGTAATAAGTGTTATTGATAGAGAATAATGAGAGGTAAAGGGGTATTAAATTATTTATATGTCAAAAGGGAATAATGGGGGAGGTGTGAAAACATACCCCATAATCAGTAATTAAAAATAACAGAGAACAACATTTTGGAGATTCTTGAACAAAAGTGAGAGAGAGGATCCTATACCTTACGCTCGAAGGTGTTCTTGTTTGTTCTTAATGACTTGAATAATCTGATTTAGATTCATTAATTAATAATTATAGAACCTTGTAAACATGTAATTGATATGGAATAACCTTATTATGTTAATTAATGTCATTTTTGATGGGTTTAAGAGATTCAATTTTATTTTTTTGGAAGAATTTTATTACATGGTTTCATGATTTGTTTACTTTTATTAGTTAATGGAAGTTCATTTGAAATGTGGTTAAACATACAGAATTGTTAATATAATTTATTAGTGAAATTAAAGATATATAAATTATATTATAATTATTCTGGATATATTCCATGAGCATGACTCGTTCGATGAGTTAAAATAAACGCTTGGATTTGGCTTGGCGGTTTTGTACACATTAAACTTGTTTTGTATTATTATTCCATATTATGAACGTGTAAAGAATAAAGAAAATTAATCAAGATAAAATAAATATATTATGACCTGTTTCAACCATTTAAATGGTTTAATGACTAGTATTGAAGATATTAATTCAAATTGAAAACCTGTCTTCCTTCATTGTGATAAATTTACACATCTTGGATGATGTTTGCATTTATTGTATAAAAGAAGGGAAAAAGAGAGATTATGATGAAATATTCCATTAGCACACTTAAAATATAGTACATACAAGATACTGAAATTATCATGGAATTTGGATGAAGGGAGGTGAGAATATATAACAAAAGAATGGAACTTTGTAAAAGAAACTGAAGGAAAAGAGAAGGAAGGTTCACCTCCTGAGTACTCCTCCTTGAGAATCCCCTTATGGCCTTAGTTTTTGGACTTTGGGTGAGACCAGAAGGCCTTGGACATAGTAAGAGGTCTTGGGAAGTTTATTTGGCATAATTTAGGCAAGAATTTAAGCTTTAGAGGCGTGGGAGGAGGAGGGGGTGAGGGGTGGTTTATATAGTGGAGGGAAGAAAAGTTTTCTTAATATTATAATAATTAATTTTCTGTTTTCCCTCAAGACAACCAATAGTGAGTATTAAATGACCAATAATAGTAATATATGCATGTGACTTCGAACCAATTGGGCTTAAACTAGAATATTATTATCAATGACCGAATTAATCCATTATTTTGCATTTATTGTGAATTATCATATTTTACTATTCATCAAAAATTCTATTATTTCAGAGAATTACCAAAAATTCATCCTAACCATTTTTCAATGTCTAGAATCCAAAAATGAAGTATATTTTTCAAAAATAATTTTTTAATATGATTAATTAAATATTTAATAAAAATCATTATTTAATCGAAAAATATAATCACTTAAAATTTTCAACTTCATTTTTAAGGTGCCTAAATTCATTTTTACATTAAATGGTATGGATACCATTAATAAGAGTCATATTACTATTAATAAGGGTAATTTACTATTCAGAAGGGTAGGATACTATTCATAAGGGCAGGTTACTATTATCTGAAAATTGATTTTTACTTATCAGACTCCAAATAACTTACTGATCGCAACCATGTATGTTAGATTTTCGAAATTCACATCATTGAAGTGACAAAATTAGGTTTACTTGGCAAGGGTATGGATATCTCCTATAAGTAACCATGTTTTGTTCTATAGAGGCTCAATGATTCATGAAATATAGGCTATAAGTAGAATGTATTTAAGAGAAACATTCCATGAAGTGTTTGGGGTGCTACACATATTCCCCTTCACATAACCCTAATAAAGATTGGTCATGTAAATTGAGGGTATTTAGGTAGGTAGGGATTTTCCAACTGTGGGATAGAATCTCCTTGATTTGTTGAGTGGGATCCACCATCCTGAAATCTAGAGTTGGATTTTCTCAACACTTGGCTCTAATTTTACACCAAGTCTATGAAGGGATACTCCACTTGATGAAAAATGGTTAAATCAACCTAAAACGTTTTGTAATATATTGTTGTATAAATGTAGTAGTCCCAACAATTGTTTTTCAAACACATAGATTTATTGAGTCTTCTTCTTTTTAAAGTAATGAAATTCTTTTTTTGAATTAATATTTTACTGAGGTATTTTTATATTTTATGAATAAATTTGATTATTATCTTTATCACATTCTTGGTAATATTAATTTGAAATTAATTAATTGATTAACCATGTCTTAGATAATATTTACACATAAGATAGGTTGATTTTATATTCAACTTTCATGTTTTCTAATTCATTAATTATGTAGTTGCGATGATACATCCCCAATGAAAAACCATGCAACTGATAGAAATGAAATAAATTAAAGGGATTGATCATGATATTTTCTAATGGTTAGTATATATAGTGGTTGAAAAACTAACCGTGACCTATTGAAAAAACACCTTAATCCAACGTAAGGCTCGTGTTTACATATATCCACATGTCCCCATTTGTGTCTCCTTTGATTTCTTTTACCTCAACTCCAAATTGAACCACCTCCACAATATTGGGATCTCCATCCATTACATATTATTTTTAGCTCCCAAATATGTGAGGGGTAAAAGGGGGTTTACATAAGAGAAACCATAGGCATGCATTACCAACATATTAATGAGAAGAGTTGACATGTAGACAAATAATTTAAAACAAATTAACCGGAAACCAATCACATACAAAGGTTTGGTACAACTCTTGATCATCCACATATATGAAACAATTTAAGAATTTATGAAAATTATCATTCAATTACATAATCATTCTTATTAATATAAATCACACATGAATTGATTAATTATTATATTTAATTAATAAATCCAGTAATCTTAATCCTTTTCTGAATTTCCTTGAGATTGTCATCCATAACCTTGTAGGTAAAATAGTGACCTACCATTAAAATATAAATTATATGTAATTATTAACATTACACAAGAATGAATGTTTTATTTCTGTGTAATTTGTTAAAGTACACAACATGTACTTTCAACTACTCGACATGTACTTCCTCCACCTTCTTATCAAAGTCACATGCATAGGGACTCGGTGTGTGAGGGGTAATTTGGAATTCTCAGAGTACATGGTGTTTCCTTTGGGCCACATGCTATGTTGTCTCTAGGTTACACATTTTCTCATCGGATTAACAATATTTGAGATACAAATTTTGGCCCTAAACTAGAAGGTACTACATTCCTTGTCCAGTGGGCCACACGATGTGTAATCCAGATGAACATGCAATGGTCTGTCATGGTAAACACTTGGTGTAATAATTAAGGACACCATGTGTCATTAATGCACACTCCATTTGTAATTCCCAATTTACCCCTGATGCACTAAACACAAATACACAGTGTATAATCCAGATTAAACGGTGTGTATGGAAGATCACATGGAATGTATCTCCGAATAGAAGGCATGCACTTTCATGTTACAAAGAAAGAATCATCAGTTTTTCCTGATGAGATCCTTGGTTTTTTTGTCCAAAAATTAAAAGCCTAATTTCTTTTAAATGAAATTGGAAGAACATATCTCAAAATTCAGATTATGAGAATGATTATGCTTGAATTGAAAAATGAAATTATTAAAGAATAAAACATCAGAGAATTATATAATTAATTATAAACAATGATGAACCTACCTCTGATAACAATTCAACAATCCGAATGTAGTGGAAGCATGGATCTTGGGTGGGGCCCATATTTTCTTTTTATATAACCGATGACCAGTCTGGGATCAATTCGACAATGAACACCAGTATCCATAGATTTATATCAACAATTTATACAAATATAAGAAAGGCTCTAGATCTGAGAGAGAAGATCATGCACATTATGTTTATAATTAATTTATTAATCTCTGAAGAAATTCAATACCTAGGTCTCTGGTACATTATTCATTGATGATCGTTGATCATTAGGAATGACCCTTACATATTTCATTCATTTCTATTATGATGATCCAAATTATAACCACTCTAGTGATGATCCAAATGGGTTCCAATGGTTTAAAAACAATGCTATTCATTCCCGGTGTGATAGTGTGGCGAAGCAAATGTATTGAGTAATTTGTTCTGGATCACTCATTCTTCAGTCGTGAAAAAATTATCATTTTAGTTTGAGGTATATATGAGAGGATTCAATAGAGAAAATGTTTGAATAAACAATTCTTAGTTCACCACGGTTCGACATAATAGATGCACCTAACTATTAATTGACATGTAGTTTTAGTTACAATATATAATTGTGAAACAGAGATTAAAATAAAATATAAATATCAGATAAAACCCATTCCACATAATATTAATAACAACTATATTATTTTTGGTGCACCAAATTTCGAAAAATGGAACCCGAAATGAAATATCATGCCACATAATGATAATAGTGTTATTATTATTTTTTCACCAATTGGATAAGCATTATTTTATGAATTATAAATAATTAATTTATCTTCGGACACAGTCTTGGTCCATTCGAACTCCTCTTCCATTTATTGAAAACCTGAATAAAATATTTTATTCTCATAAATAAAAATTTTTATTTACAAACTAGTAAATAAATATTTATAAAATTTTTGATAAAATAAATAAATATATTTTATTCACAAACTAAAGTATTAATTTTTATTTAATGTATTGGGAAATTTTAACATGAATAAAATTATTTCCCATTCTTGAGAATAATATTTATTCCATTAATTAAATTCAGTTAGGATTTAATCAAGACCACTATAAAAACATAATGTGTGACCCTCTAGGATTAGTTCTCATTGGAATTAGGAGGTCTTGCATAAATTCAATGGTTACTATCTAAAAATGAGTCAAGGAACCCAAGATAAATAACATTATGTCGCAATGACAACAACAAAATATGAACGCTCATTATGTAATATAATCACTTTGTCACAATATCTCATCAAGCAGGTTTCACGATTGTTTCATCAACCTATATAATTGATGCCTCTTTCTTTTACTACCTGAAAAAAACTCATCATTATACCATGGACATGGAATTTAGGGCTACTATTCATTTTTAAATCAAAGAGTCGAGATTTCAGATTCCATAAATGGAAGGGGAAATCTTTCCTTGACATATCCATTAATAACATGTCATTCATGATGCACCCAACATACCCTACTTCCCACCAACAGATGACATGTTGATTTTTTTAGAAAATCAAAGTGTGTGAGTAGTGACATGAATTAATGATAATATTAAAGTCTAAAGACCATTACAGATGCTCATAAATAGGAATATATGATGACACCAAAACATAAGGAATTCCTACTAATGGGTCTATTCTCATAAGGTCCCATCTTGTAGATCACCATGTGAAAAATTCATGAGATGAAGTCTCATATTCTTATGAGTACTTACACCTAATATTGTCTATAGTACGTTTTCCATCATAGTATGTTATAAAACTGAAAACAATATTTAGAATATTGTTATAGAACATCAAGGTTCTCTTTATAGTGGGTAAATTATATTACCTAATCAATTTGAAAAATAATATTGGAAATTATTTCATTATATTCATGAAGAACAGTGATAAATATGTAATAAGATGTTTTACATTAAAAATTCATGTAATCAAAGTACAAAATGTTTGTTCTAGGGAACCAACTATTACAAAATCCCACTTGGACTACATCCAACTGCCTAAGAATTTCAGTCATCTATACATCACATAATGATCATGCTTCTACTATGTTAAGGCATTATTCAATGGGTATTTCACATTTTCTTCTGTGGAAATAATACTCACTGTAGCTACACCTCTCTAAGAAAAATCTCCCATGAGATGATACTTTTGAAGTATATGCTTCATCTGCTGATGTGAAATTTTATCTTTTGGGAGATCCAGAACTGTAGTATTATCACAATAGAGTGTTTTGGGATCTTTATTTCTTGGTATCACATCTAGCTCTTGGATGAAGCCCTACTTCCAAATTTCTTCTTTGGCTGCCTCATAAGCTACGCTATATTCAGAATCTACTACAGAATCTGCGACCACACTATGCTTTGAGCTTTTCCAACTTACAGTACCTCTATTCAATGTGAATATATATCCCATTTTTGACTTCATGTCATCTCAATCAGTCCAAAAAATAGAATCTTTATATCCTCAAATGACTAGTTTCTCATATCCTCTCTAAATGAGGAGCATATCCTTAGTATGCCTCAGATACTTGATGATAGTATTGGCTTCCATCAATGGTGGTCACCTAGGCTAGCTTGATATCTTCCTACCACACTTAATTCATAGGACACATCTATCATAGAATACAGCATGACATATATGACTGACCCAATCACTAATGTGTATGTAGTATTTTCCATTCTTTTTCATTACTTATGCGTTTGAGGACACATTTTCTTGGAAAGATAAATGCCTTGTGATTATAAAAACAATACCCTCTTGGATGGTTCCATACTGAATCTCTTTAGTATCTTGTCAAGGTATATACTTATACTTTGGCCATGTAATCTCTTATATTTATCACGGTGGATCTTTACCCTAAGAATATATGTCACCTCACCCAAGTCCTTCTCGGAGAAGCATTTATTAATATTATTTAAGACTGGTATCACATTTTCAATAAGCTATATGTCATCAAAATTTAAAATTAGGGAAATGACTGCACTCCCACTAAACCATTTGTATACACAAGTCTCAAATTCGTTCTTTATAAAATGAAATTTTGTTATGACTTCCACAAAATGAATGTTCCTAGACCAAGATGATTTATTTAATCCATAAATGTATTTTTTTGACCTGCATATCTTATTGGAATCATCAATATTTAAAAAACCATTTGGTTGTGTCATGTATACATCTTCGAGAATGTTCCCATTAAGGAAGGTTGTTTTGACATCCATTTTCCAAATCACATTGTCATCATAAATAGTAATGGCCCTTATGATTCTGATGGATTACAACATTGCAAGTCATGAAAATCTTTCATCGTATTCAATTCATTGACTTTATTTAAAATCTTTTTCAACCATTCATACATTATAGGTACTCAATCATCCTTCCATGTATAGTTCTTTTGATATGCATTTGAAAACAATAGTATTTTCATCCACTTGATGATCTACGAAAACCCAAAATTTATTTTGGTACTTGGAATCCATTTCCAAATTAATTTTTTCATTCCACTTAGTAACATCAGTTCCACATACTACTTCCTTATAGGTTATAGGATCATTATTATTAACTAATAATGAGTCACTATCCTCATCAACTAGAAAAACATTATGTTTCTGTTCTTTAACCTGTCTTTTACTCCTACATAGATCTTGTGTCTCTAGAACAAATTCTTATTCCATGAGGTTTTGTGGAATATGATTCTTTACAAACTCTTGTGTTCTAAGAGCATCAAATTCATCTAAGTATTTCTTTCTCCCACCAGATATTTTGGATATGTTTTCACTCTCGAGGAATATGGATTTCCATTCCACTATAACCTTTTTAAGGAGTTTTATAGGTAATATCCCCTTGTTTCCTTGGGGTATCCTATAAAGGTAAAATTTGGGCCTCAGGGTGCAAGTTTGTTACTTGATGTGGCTTTAAAAAATTCTTTTCTTCCACACACATGTAAATTTGATAACATGGATTTCCATCCACCCCAAAACTCATATAGAATACCATTTATCTATTTAGATTATACTTGGATTAGTGCATGTGCTTCTATTTGAAACTTATATCCCCAAATTGATAATATAAGAGTTTCATGACTCAACATTGGTCTCACCATGTTAAAAACGATGTGGATCCTACTTTCACTTACACCATTCCATTAGGGCGTGTAAGGATGAGTGGGTTGTGATAGGATCCCAAACCCCAATAAGTAATCAATGAAATCTTGATTTATATATTCTACAACTATTTCTGCTCAAAGTTTCTTAATCTTCTTACCAAAATGGTTGTCAATTTATTTATTATATTCTTTGATCTTTTCAATAGTATCTGAATGATTCTTCATTAAGTCTATATATGCATATCTACTAAAATCCTCAGAAAAAGTTATGAAGTATGAGTACCCACCCCATGATTCATTTGGAAATGGTTCACACACATCAGTATGAACCTATTCAAGAATATCAGGGTAAATTTTACCTTTTCCACTGAATGAAGCATTGGTCATTTTTTCCTAAAAACATGCATGACATACACTAAGTGTTTTTAGTTCTAAAGAATTAAATATCCAACTTGATGTAACTTCATTATTGATTGTCATATGTGAAACTTAATGATTTCTGTTCCCTTTCGACCCCATTGATCTTCCTTTTATAGGAAGGTTCTAAATAAGCTTTAGTCTTATTACTCTTTCCCTTCCCTTTTCCTATTATTCACCTTATGGAAAAAAGGATTTTTTTTCATGTCTTTGTCCACTCAGTTAATGAGGATTCAAATATCAAATAGAGACTTCTCAATATTGTTCACATTAAAATTCATAATAAATTTGGAGAATCTCCGAGGGATTTATGAGGGAATGAGATCGGTACATAGTTCTTCTGGGAGTTTAAACCCTAAAACCTCCGGTGGGTCAATGTATCCAATGATAATGACTACGTGAGGCCTAGCTAGGGAACCCTCTAAAATCTTACTCGGAAATTGTACCTTGGAGATCTCAAACTGTTCATGTCTAGTGCTCACTTAGTAAAGAAGACACATGTTCTCAAGCATGTTGTATGCATTCATGGTTTCATGAGACTTCATGAGTTCACTACACATGGAAGACAACATCAAACATTGAACATCGACTGTTTAATTTATATGTTTCTTTTAGACCTTGAACTATTAGTCTCTTGCCTCTTGGATAGGTGGATAATTTAATGGCGACTCCATCACTTAAGATTTCCATTCATAGAATATAAAAACACAAAGTTGCTAAACCATTCTGGGAAGTTACTATCAGTGAGGATGGTTTATTTATCCATTATTGATCATAGAGAATTTATGGTTGATGATCGTGTCATTATTGTTCTATAATTAAAAGATAAGTATATTATTACATTCTTGTTTACATTTTATGAGAAATAATAAATTTATTTTATTAAGTCTCCCAATATTTTATCATGTCCCAATGGCCCACACTATTGAACAAGGAATGTCTTGTTACTTAGACATTCTAGTAGTAAGGATCTATATTCCCCCTTCCATAACCCCAATAATGGTTGGTCAAGATATTTTATGTTATTTGCGTCGGTAGATATTTGATAACTGTGGGCTTGAAGCTCCTTGATTTGTTAAGTGGAGTCCCCAATCCTGAAATATGAATATGGATTTCCTCAAAATCTACCTCTAATTTTACACCAAGTCTAGAAAGGGAAACCCCACTAGATGAAAAATCGAAAAGTGTTCCCAAAACATTTCATATGATATTTCTGTATAAAACTAAGTGTCCCAACAAGGGTTGGTCAGACACATTGTTTTCTTTAGTCTCTCTCTTAATCATGTAACATAAGGCTTAGTTTAACTTAATATTTTACTAAGGGTTTTTTATATTTTATACGTAAATAACCTTATTATCTTTATCAAATTCCTATTAATATTAACTGGAACTTACTTAATTGACTAACCAAGTCTTAGATAATATTTATGTGTAAGCTAGGTTTATATTAGTTCCAACTTGAACAAATATTAATTCATTAATTATTTAGTCATGAAAATACATCCAAAATGAAAAACCATACAACTGATAGAAATAAAATAAATTAAAGGGCATGATCATGATATTTTCTAATGTTTAGTTTATCTAGATGTTGATAAACTAAACCTGGACTTGTGGAGAAACACCTTCCACCAATCCAATTATCATGTTTAAAGCTTTCCACCTATCCAACATTGTATCTCCTTGGACTGGATTCACCTCACCTCCAACATGAACCACCACCGCAAGCTTTGGGGCTCCATCCATTACATATTATTTTTAGCTCACACACATGTGATGGGTAAAAGGGGATATACATAAAATAAACACTAGGAATGCATGACATATATATTAATTAGGAGATATGACACACTGAAAAATAATTTAAAATAAATTAAAAGGAATAAAATCACATAAAATGGTCTGGTCTTTCTCATTATCATCCACATGCATGTAGAAAATTACAAATTTAATAAAACTGTAATACAATTATTTAATTGTTCTTATAGAGATAAATCACACTCAAATTGATTACTTATTATATTTAATAAATAAAACCTATTATTTTTATCCTTTTTTGAATTTACTTGAGATTATCATACATAAACATGGAATTAACATGGTGACCACTCATTCAAATCTAAATGATATGTAATTTTAAATATTACAAAAACATTAAGGTTTTAATTATGTTTAATTTGGTAAAGTACACGACATTTTGTTCCAACTACATGAATTGTACTGCCTTCACCTTCTTATCCAACGTACACACATATAGACTCAGTGTGTGAGGCATAATTCAGAAATATCAGAGTACACTGCATGTCCATTAGGCCACAAATGGTGTTGTCTCCATGTTACACGATTACTATTCGACTTTGTTATGTATGGGATACACTGTTTTTCCCTTGACCCAGAAGGACTACATGCCTTTTCCTATGGGCCTCATAAAGTGTTATCCAGATGACCATGCTCCTGTCTGTCCCGGTAAACACACGGTCTAAGAATTAACTACACAATGTGTCATTAATGCACACGGCCTGAGTAATTTTCAAATTACTCATGACACACAAAGAACAACTACACAGTGTGTAATCCAGATTACACAATGTGTATGAAAGTTCACATGGCATGTAACTCCTAATACATGATGTGCAATGTCGCGTTACCTAGACAGAATCCTCAATTCCACCAAATTAGTCCCTTGATTTAATTTTAATCCAAAAAATTAAATTCCACATTTGGATGAAACAAATGAGGAAGAATAGATCTCAAAATTCATATTATAAGAACGATCAATCTTGAATTAACAAAATAAATTATTATAGAAGAAATAATAAAAAAATTAATTTAAATATTTATAAATGATGGTGAAACTCCCTATGATACAACTTAAAGGATCCAAAAGTAGTGGAAGTGTAGCTATTGGGTGGGCCTCAAATATGATTTTTCCGTAATCGATAACAAATGAAAAATCATTACGATGATGAACGCCAATATCCATATATTTAATTCAATGATTTCTACAAAGAAAAAAGGTTTCATATATGAGAAATAAGATCTTTCACACCATGTTTATAATTAATTTATTAATCTCTAACGAAATTAAATACATGGGTATTCAGTACTTTCTTCATTGACAATACTTGATCATATGTAATGACCCTTCTGGATTTCCTTCATTGCGCTTGTGAGGATCCAATGTAGAATCCCCCTAGTGGTGATCCACACATGCTCTAATGGTTTCCAAAAAATTCCACTCATTCTATTGGTACTAGCATAGTGAAGGGAATGTCTTGCGTCAATTGTTCTTGATCAGTCGTTCATCATTATTAAGAACATCTATCCTTCTTGAGAAGGATATATGATGGGAGTAAATAAAAAAACTATTTAGATAAAAAATTCCCAATTTAGGGGGGTTTGTGATTAAAAATGTACCTTCCTATTAATCGAAATAGGGTGTCATTTAAAATATTTAATTGTGAAACAAAGATTAAATGCAATTATAACTATTAGAGAATACCCATTCCACATAATGACAATAAAAACACCATTATTTGTGGTGAAAAAACTTTAAAAAAGTGGAACAATAAATGAAATCTCATTCCACATAATGATAATAGTATTATTATTATTTATTGCACCATCTAGATAATCCTTATTTACTGACTTGTAAATAATTAATTTATCAAAAAACACAATCTTGGCCCATTCGAAGTCCTCTTCCATTTTTTGAACACATGAAAAATATATTTCATTATATTTAATAAATATTTTTATTGACTAACTAGTATATAAATATTTATTAAATGTTTAATAAAATAAATACTTATATTTTATTAACAATCCGAGGAATAAATATTTATTCTATTTATATGATAATTTTAACTTGAATAAAATTTTACATTGGTCTTGAGAATAATATTTAGTACATTAATTAAATTCAAGTAGAATTTAATCTAGCCACCACAAACACACAGTTTGTGACCCACAAGGATTTTTTCATGTTGGAATTATGCGGGCTTTCCTAAAGTCTAAGGTTGGTGTCTATAAATGAGTCAAGGCACCCATGAGAAAGAACATAAACACACAATGATGACAACCACATATGAACGATCAATGGGTTATTTATTCCTTTTTCTATAATATCTCATAGAGAAGGTTTCATGATAGTGTCATAAACTTATATTCTTTGTACAATATTCTTTGACTACCTAAAATAAACCCATCATTACAACATAGGAATGAAATTTTGGGAGACAGATATATTTACATCAAAGGGGAAATATATATACTTCTATAAATGGATTGGAAAATTCTTTCCTCAACATATAAATTAATAAACTGTCATTTATGGCACACCCAATGTACCCAAAATCCCATAAACATATGGAATACTAGTTTTCATAAGTAAATCAAAGTGTGTGAGTCGTGACACACCTTAATGATGATATTAATGTCTAATGACCATTTCCCATGCTCATAGATAGGTATAACTGATGAAACCAACACAAACATAATTCCTACAGTCTTATATTTTCTCATAATATTCCATCTTGGAGATTACCAACTACGAACTTAACGAGAAGAAGTTTCATATTCTTATATATACTTCCAATGAAAGCATGTATACTATGTATCCCATAATATTATGTCATCAAACCACAAAACTATATTTAGAATATTACCATAGCACTTCAAGGTTCTCATCATAGTAGGGAACTATTATGAGCTTATCAATATGAAAAATACTATAGGACAATATTCTATTATAGTACTGGAGAACAATGACCAATATGTAGTAAGACGTTTTACATTAAATATTCATGTAATAAAAGTACAAATAGATGGTTCTAGGACACCAAAACTTATAAAAATTATAAAGTAATAGAAATCTAGTTTACCTTATAATTTTTTAACCTATAATTACAACCATGGCCATCAAAACCTCAGGATCCAGAATGAACAAAACATAAATTATCTGAATGGTAAACCCATGTTTTTTTCACCATCTTAGTGCCATAATTTCTTTGTATGATGATCAATTTAATGTGAAAATTATTATACCCAAGAATTATCATGCATGATCTATGAATAAATATTAAAAAAACATATTTTTATATAGGCTCCTTGATGATCACAAGTTCATACCAGCTACCCAAAAGATACCAAAATATAATATAAAATACCCAAAGGTTCCAATAGAGAAAAATAGAGATAATATATAATAATTTTAAATCCTTGAAACTTTTTTATTAGTTAGGAAATTAAACACTTACTTCTATTATTTTAACTGAATTAGTAAAACAAGGAATATAAGAGAATATAGATTCATTCATCCTCTCACAGTAATAAATTTGTGGAGGAAGATTTTTTAGATGGTAATATATTACTATGTAAATTTATTTTTTTGGGAAGAAGAATATAAAAAAAATTATTGATTAAAATTCAAGTCTTCTGTATTTCGAGTATGTTTTTATGAAAACAAATACTAAGATTGTGCATTTTATGAAATATTAAGATTTTAAACTATAAGGTTTTTTGGTTGGGATGGTAAAATATAGATAATAATCCTAGGTTACTAGAAAAGTGTTATCATTTACATCCATTTATCTTATAAATCTCTATAATTATCATCTTAGAGGAATATTTATATATAATAAATTTCTGGTTGATTATGGAGTGAGAAAGGCATATAACACAATAGATTCCATGGTAATACAATATAATAAAAATAAAAATAATGTTAAGATACTATAACATGATACAATGACAATTTTACTATGAAAAACAAACTTGGTGTAATGGGGTGTGGTGCGGTCAACTATTTTCCAAATTAAAATAATTCTTTTTTAAATTACCCCCCTATGGTATTTAAAACCCTAACATATATTTAGGGACAAATTGAACTTTTATTATTTACCTAGTATGACACAAACATATGCAATGAAGAAATCTAAACAAGATGTTAACTCAGTATATTTTTATAAGGTTTATCCTTAATGTGGGAAACCTACTTCATGTCGTGTTAAACTCTAATTGAGGCACAAAAACTCCACTAATATTTTAATCGAAAAATAGAAGTGGTTTTATAGGTATTATTTTGAAACCATAGTAAAATAGTGTTATTCATGTGTAGTTAAAAATTGAAGTGGTCTACTCTTTCATATTCTTTATACTCATATCACATAATTTGTTTAGGAACACACTCCGTTTAATGTTGATCTTCAATAAACATTGGGTAAAACTACAATAAAAATATATTATCTACTTACTCAGTTAAAGGTTCCTTTAAATAACATATTACATTCAGATCATAACCACAAAACTCAGCCACTATTCATTCTTAGCTTCTATATTCTCCCTTGAGACTTATTCCTGAAAATATCAACTTAGAATCTCAAAACTATTATATTGGTTGAAGAATTTTTTTATGCACACGACCTCTAATTCATGTTCTAAATGATTGTTCTCATTCTTCTTATTATTCTTACTTATCAATTTATTTTAACCAATTATAAGGGATAAATGGATTTACTTATATTATTCTCCTTCCACTATAAAACCTAGAAGGAAAAAACTTCTCTTTATATGCTCAACACAGTCTATTTTATTTCACTATAACACCCTATAAATTATTCTTTTTTTATCTTTTCCTTATAGAGTTTCTATATCACTATTTTTTACCTAAATATCTTAGATATCCTATTATACCTTTTCTATATTTCATTATTTTATATTTTTATACATTGGTAACCAACATTTTATTTTCCTATATTCTAAATTTATAAAATCCAATGAAATTTAATGTCCCCTGATCTTAATAAATTCCAAGTGGGTATTTTATTCCTTAGTGTCTCCTAATATTTACAAAAGTAGAAATACTCCAGAGGATGAAGACACATGAAAAAATTTAAATGAAACATCATTTTATTTTCTCACAATCTCTAGGATCAAGGAATACCCTCCATTTAAAAACATAATGTATCCCTTTAAATTTTGAGAATATACATATCTATTCTTCTAAAAATGTTTTGAATACTATATGTTGTTGTCTGCATTTATTTTTTGTAGATCACATCTGAATTATTCCATCTTCTTACTTATCAAAATAAACTCTTTATAAATTAATTAAACTTTGATATACTGTTAGATCATTGATCTGCATTCATATACATTATTCTTGAAAATTTAAATAATTCATTTAAAAAAAATTTGTTTTAAAAATTATTTATCACTTTAATCCTCATAAACATTGTCATGAATATAATATTATTAGAATTGAATCATGGATTCAAAATGATTTATGATATTATGAGAAGATAAGAATATCTCCAGTATCTCTAAATCTTATATTCTCTTCAGAATAAACAATTATAAATAAATTCATTCTTCATTTCACAAGATTCCAAAATATTTCAAATTTAATTAATACAGATATATAAAATATTCATACATAGATTATAAACATCAAAATGGCTCTAAAATATCATTCAAACCATATAAAATGACTTATAGACTATTGAAATGTGATATTCCATATGAATTTTCCTTATGAAAAATTAAAACCCTATCAAATAACTTACATTCCAGAAAATATTCTTCGTGTAAATGAATTACCCTTATAATTAATCATGAATTCTTCTATGTATATAAAATATATTACATGTTTTCCAAATCACCAACACCTCAAAAAAAGTTCAATTTTTAAATTTAAGGATACAAAAAATATTATATTGGATTCTTAAAAAATATAATTGGATGCTTGTGTAGCATAATTATCTTACAGATATGATAATTAACTTTTTAATTTTTATAAAATGTACAATGCCTGTAAAATGTAAAACGTCACTATCCAGAATATCCTCTATATAGATTAAATGTACTAAGTTAAATATAATATATTTTACACATTTTTATTCTCATATACAAGGAACAAATATCATACATCATAGGATAATTTACATATATGATATTCATCAATTAAACACTAGAATATAAATTCCAAAATATGAAAAATCAGCTTCCAAACATATTTAATTTTTCCAAGGGTCTTATATAACCACTCAAATGAATGAAAAAAAACTCCATATAATTGGTTTAATAATTTAAATTAATAATTTTTTTTATTATTGTTCTAAATAGATTTAGCATATAAAAAAATTATGATTGAGTATTTCAATAAACACCACTATCTCCTCAATTCTACTTTTTTTTAATAATCATAGTTGAATGTTTCATTATTTTATAGAATAGTTTATAAATTTTAAACTTGAAGGATGGATTCTCTATTGTAATCTATCTATCCAAAACTCTTTGAACGTTTTAACATTTATTAAATAAAGGGTGCATAAGCTATCCAATTTATGTCTAGTAAATAGATCATATCTTTTATTTAACTTCAGAAGTGAATTTTAAATAAAGTAAATCTCCAATTTTTGGAACTAGTATTTGAAAGGAGTATCAGATAAATAATTGTTTTCTATATTAATCTAAGGAATATTTTTTTCAAACTATTCTATAGACCTCTAATTTATCTCTATTTCCATACAAGAAAAATGCACCAACTTGATCTTATTATGTGTGTTGATACAAATGTATTCCCCCAAGACTAGTCATATATTTTAATTATGCTAAAATACTTTTGAAAAAAAAAACTTAATACACAAAAAATAAAAGTAAACACCCTTGTGAACATTAATATCCCTATGTGTGTTTGTTTTCTATTCAAGATAAAAATCATTTGTCAATTTAATTATTCTATCACAAATCGGTAATAAATATAAATGTGAAAGGCATTATCCCCATTATAGAAACAATACTATGTAATTATGATTTGAGATTCTCCCTAAATTGATATTATGGGAAGGTTATTCTTATCTTCAATAAAATATTCTATTTCTAATAAAAAATATTCAATCCATTTTATTTTCATTAACTTAGTAGAGTCCTAACAATTATAGGGAGTAATTGAAGTAACATATTTTTCATAAAAAAATATATCAAAAAAATGAAAAGTCTTCTTGGGTTAACCTAGTATAGAAACAGAAGTTGATAATTTGAAAAATTATGATTTCAATTTAATCCCTTAAAAATGGGACTAACTCAATAATTCAATACTTAGTAGGTGTGTAACTAAAATTTTAATTTTTTTAGAATCTACACTCACATTCATAGAAAAATCAATAAGATTAATGTTAATTTTATTTCTCCCCATTGGGATTGATAATCACTCCACCTTTTTTTATTTTTTATTTTTAATGTGTTGTCTATATATATAGATTCAGTATAAAATATAATTTTTTTGAAACAATATCATAATTAATAGCTCCACTCTAGAGATTCTTTCAAAACATCATCACAATTCAAAATATTTTAGAATAAAAGACTGATATATTAATTTTGTGGATTGTATTATTCTTATTAGTTGGAGAAGTGTGGATAATACTTGTTCCATAACCCAAGAATCTTATTATTAGTATCTATAAAAGTTTTTAAACTCTTCATGTTTTATCCTCTCTTGATTTTACAAATCTAATCCGCTATAGTAAATATGAATTTAATCCTGATGTAACCTTTATTATCATTTAAAATATGTTTTTTATCTTTTGAAAAATGAGAAGTTTTATATTTATCTTCTTTATCCAAATTCGTAGACATTATAATAGGGTTATCCATATATTGAGACACTTCCTTCACATGTTTAGACTTACTTATTGGCATGGACTCCTTCTTTTATGAAATATTCTTTATTGTAGTATTAATGGGTGAATTCCTTTTTTTTTCATTATTTTTTGGAATAATATTAATAGAAGTAGTTGTATTTTTCCTTCCTAATTATTAATTCCTTACATAATTTTAGCACCCTCTGAGCTTCCCATTTTAGGCAACCTTTTAACCAATTCAAGAAGGTTATCAACAACCTTAATAATTTAGCTATATCTTTCTAGAATTGATTACCTTTGGTTTTGTATCTTACTTCAATTTACTTTTAATTTCATAGACATCATGCTACAATCCACGATGTGGACTATAATATCATAGAAAAAAATTAATTCATATCGTTCGAACATCAAGGTCATCTTTATTCATTGGACTCTGGAGTTAATTTGATTTATAATCATTTTTGTTTCATTTATCGCACAAACCAAGCTGCTATTATTTCTTCATATGCATTTAAAAAATTTTACGCACTTCATTTTCTTTAATATGTGCATAATACCTAGTAGGCTTGTGTCACCATTAATCATAAATATGAACACCTATCTTTCCCAACTCATAAAAAAGTTCCTTGAAATTTTAAAATGTTTTTACAAGATATTTTTCATCCATTCTATGAGACCATATACATTGTAGTATGTTTCCATTGAATTTCATCCTTTATCAACCATATTTTAGGGATTCTATAACTTTTGAATACTAATATTTATTCAACAACTCAATTGAAATATTCCTAAACATACAAAAACACTAACATATTTGATTATCATTTTTAATGTATGTAAGAATTGTCTATCAAACCCGACATGATTGTGTTTTTTGGGTCGGAACATCGAATTTTTGTGATCCTTTTTTTGGGGAAACATTTTATTTACATGATTACCTTATTCAATGAAATATTGGTGGATATCTTAAAAAAAATTTCATCCAATTTTTCATCAAATATATGCTTTTTCTTTTAATTTTTACAAATATTAATTAAGTGAAAATAGGTAAATCTGAAGAGTGGGTTACCTTTTTCAAAGAGAATGAGGTGGAGGATTATTTAGATGATCTCATGTCCTATATGATACCTATACAAGTAATCTTTAATTCATGAAAATTATCTTATGTTTTTTGACATTTCTTTTAGAAATATTTATTAATTTCTATGTTTGTGCACTTTTAAATTCTTCCGTTAAACTTCTTTCTTAAGACATATCATTTTGACAGAATTCTTCTCATATTCAACTCATATGAAGTTGTCTTCCTAATACATATTCATATTTATAATTTTATATTCATGCATTTGAATTTTCCACTTTAAGTAATTTTACAACTCATTTATCAATTATATTTACTTTTATACAAGAAAACTTGAAAAACATAGAGAATTTATGAAATTATTAAAAAACATGAAAATATATTTCATAGAATTTTGAAACAAATATTTCTCGGAAACTAAAAAATTCAATTTGTAATCAATAAAAGAAATATTTTCAATGAAAATTAGAGAATATTTTCTATTTTTTTAACATAGTCTATGAGAGTGTGAAATCTTTTCCAATTATTTTATAATTAATCCTTCATAAAATCATATTATTCCTCTAGATTTTATTTTTCATCAATATTTACCTCGATATAATAAAATATATTTGTGAAAAAATCAAGTGAGACCTTATTAAAGTGATATTTAATTTCATAATAAAATTTACTATGTAACTCAATAGAATCATGTTATTTATATATTTATCTTTATTTAATATAAGAATAATATTCATAATATTTAACTAAAAAATTATAAACATTCTAACTACCTTATAATAATAGTGTGTCCTCATAATTTAGTGAACACTTTCCCTTTATTCTAGAGTATTTATTTTTGAACATTATCATAGGCTTTTTTGATACCTCTAAATCTATTTTGACTAGAACATATGTATATTAATCCAAATGAGGAACTTCCTACTCTAATAAGCACATCCTGTATATTTAGTAAAAAAATAGGAAATTTTTTGAACATATTATAGAATTATTTTTCACTAATAATTATTAGGATTAAATAAATTATCTAATTCTAGGGAACCTGTGATCTGATGCTAATTATAATTCATATTAGACCACATAGAGACACTTGAGAGGATGGTTGATTCAAGTGTGATAATTGTTTCCCCAAAATATAAAATATTCATTTTACTTTTCCCCTTTCATATTTGAATATCCACTATCCATTAAGATATAAATGGATCTTTTACTCAATTCCAAATAGGACACCACTAGATGAAATACGGGAATATTAATAGGGGATCAACACACATTATTTTTATATGGTTTAACCCAGATGTTGGAAGCCTACTACTTATCATATTAAACTACTAGTGAGAAATGGATTCTCCAAAAATATTCAAATAATTGAATATAATTGAGTGTCTAAGGATTACCCTAAAACAAAGATCACATATTATTACACATGTGTGGTCAAAAATAGTCTTGTCCGGATGGTTTTGTATACTTATACCTCTTGATTTATTGATTGACATAGACCTCATGAGGTATGTCTTCAATATATATTAAGGGACACTAAACCTTAAATTTTTTATTTTTCTTCTAAAAACAATGTTTCTTAGATTAACTTAATGTCTTAATTTCCAAAACACGGGGAATAGCCTCTATACTTGACTATCATCTCGATATTATTTTGAAAATTATTATTAGGGAGGATGTGGAAAAAATAAAAATATAAAGGGGAAATAAGGTAATTTAAGAACTTTATTGAATCTAGGGTGAAGAAAATTATGTTGTTTTTTTGCTAATGATATTCTAGAATACATTTAATGGTTTGGATGGACTATAAAAGGGATTTAATATGAAGGTGATTTCCATGGAAATAGAAGATTAAGGTAAAGATAACCCTTAATATATTTATTAAGTTATGATAATGTTTTCTGGATACAGATATGTTGGATATGAATAAGTAAATTGGACGGTACTGATTACCTTGGAAATTATAAAGGATTTTATGAATTTATTTTTCTATCATGGATGGAGTTTATAAAATTTTTCGATTTAAGGAATATGTGAAATAAAAATTATAATAAGAAAAATAATTTTTATTTTATATAATGATTTATATTAATTAATTCTTTTACCATGGTTTAAAATAATACATGATTAAGGTATTCCCATGTTTGATATGTGACAAATAAGTTATGATTTTTTAGATACGAGTGATCAAATTTAAGACGATTTAATGAAATTATTTATAAATTTTTTGATTTTAATATTTCAAAAGGTTCATATGGTTAACCATTTAAGAAATTTTTATGTTTAACTTTGGAAGAAGTTTGTGAGATTAAATTAATATCTCATAACCTGAGCATTTATGTATATTTGATAAACCATTTTAACATCTTTTGGATAATGGTAACTAATGAATGATGTGATAGCTTATCATGGATCTCATGATCTGTTAGTGCTGCCGTAATGAAAACATTGCCTTCCTTTTTAGAGAAATAGATGATGTGGAAATTGTTCAAGACAAATCAAATGGGTAAATTTTACAAAATCATTTAATTATATCTCCTCATGAAAATTCTTTAACTTTAGGAAAAATGGTTTTGAAACCCAAGAAATTATGCTAGTATCTTTATTTTTGATGAATTATATGACACCTTAGACCATCACAGATTCATGGATTTTTGATTTTCAAATTTATCCTGAACATGTTATCTATTACTCTATCATAACTTGATAGTGATATTTATCTTATATGTGCTTGTTTCACTTCCCAACAATGTTCTATTACTTGGTAGCCCATCAATGAGTTACTCTAGGTAACCGTTATGGTTCAAAATTTTTATTTTTAAAGGAAGTTTTAGAGATAATTTTTACATTGTGGGTTCTATTAAGGTAACCTAAATGTAATAAACCATTGAAAACTGAGATGAATTTCAATAGTGAAATTCATTTTAAGGGGGTAGAATGTAACACCCAGAGTTTTTTTGGTTTTGTTTAATTAATTTAATATTTTAGATATTTTAGATTACACAAAACAATAAATATAGTTTTTTTATATTAAATTACTATTATTTTTGTACACTAAAAACAAGACATATATTATCTTGCACTACATGCAACACAAACATGGCTTGCAATACAGGCACTACCGAGTTTATACGAAACATCATTTTATTTTTATAATTATTTCAACAAGATAGTTACAACATATCTGTTAAACATAATAATATGAATAAAAGTAAATTATTTTTAAATGTTATTTATAAAGGTTTTATATAAATAAAACATATTGATAATAAAAAATGTATTATTGGTAAAGTCTTTATATATTTCAAAATATAATTTTCTCAAATGAACAGCTTTTTATATCCTTCTGTGAATGATAATGAAAATAATTTTAAACACACATAGATATTTAATTTTAATTTTTTAATTAATAATATCAACATTATCTTTGGGTGTGTTTTTTATATTTTTCCAAGAAAGTTCATTTTTGTATGAATTGTGAAAAATATTGAATTTTAATCAAAAAATAATTTGTCATATAATTTATTAATATAGTATAATTATATTTTAATATTTTTAAAAAGTATAAATTGATAAAAAAAATAAATTAATCTATTATTGGTCATTGGAATCAATTTTACATTGAAATAGGATACACAAACTTATCTAACTTTTGAAAATTTTTATTTAAAAAACCTGTAGTATCGTACCATCAATGGGATTATTTTAAAATTATTTTCAGCAACATATGTGTTTGGAATTTGTAGAAATGGATTTCATATTTGGAATCATAAAAATTTATAAATTTTATCAAGGTCAACTTGGTTATTTAAATTTTTTTTAGTGAAAGTGATTATAATTAATTACAATGATTAAGAGAATAATTAGTTTAACAAAGTACTCAACCTTAATCGTAAGACCTGAAATGATCTAGATACATTTCCAAAATCCATTTGTTGGAAAAATTTTAAACCTACCATAAATTTTCATTAATTTATTACATTAATGGACCCTCTATCCTTGTGAAAAAGTAGGTAAAATTCCCTTTAAAAAAATTTATAGAAATACCACTCCTCCATTTTAAAAAATAACTCATCCTTTCCACATAATAACACCTATTATGCCCTTTGGATCTCAAAAAAATTCTCAAATAAGCTCTGAACTACCCTCCCTTAATCCTTGAATCTTTTTTATGAATAATTCCAACTAAGGAATCCCTTTAGTTCAAACCAAAAGGAGTTACCCAAAAAAGAGGTATCATCCTTCATCAAGATCCATTCCTTTTTTTATCCATCACCTAAATTCATATTATTTCTTTAATCAATAATACAATCAGTTTCATAAATTTAGTAATTTTTTTGATATTTATTTTCTAAACTTACACAAACTTAATGTTCTTGTGTACAGTGAACTACTGCCTCCCAAAACAAAGGTGTTTGTTTTTCCTTTACAACCTATCATGGTTGTGAATTATGATGGAAACAATATTTTTTATGATTATTATGATATATATTATTTATTTATATTTTTTACACAATATATAACACACAACTTCATGGTATTCATTTTTGTAAATATGATAATTTTGTTTCGGGATGTGTGGACTATCTTCTCTTCAAAGTGATTTGATTCATTCATATACTACATGGAACATATTAAGCATGGGTAATGTGAAATTATATAATAGATATATGACATAATAATTATATCATAATAATATTATATATATAAATATATTTATATCATGTTTTAAATTTTGGAAATCATTATATAAATATGAGGACCCACTAATATAACAAATTAATACACATGTGAGAAAGAAAGAAGATATTACCCAAAGCGAAACCTTAACCTTTGAATTGTTAACAAGTAGGAAATATAAAGTCATAATAAAAATATATAGGGTATTATATATAATAATATGTTTGTTTAATAGTTTTATAATAAAATTATATTTATTATACATGAAGTTTTAATGCATACAAAGAATGTTAATACTTAAGGTAAGGGAACTTCATCTCACATTTTATTTCCGTAAAATACATGAAATAATAACCACTTGATTAATGTTTGTGGTGTACATAATACCCTACTAAATGTTACATAATTACATTATTTTATTTAGTTATAGTTAAATATTTAAATTTATTTTATTTCTACACGGGGATCACGATTTCAAAATTACTCAAGTATTAAGGGGTTTTTCATCTCACTTCTATTTCCCTTGATACAAAAGGGATCTTCGCCTTGTATTACATATATATGGAATTTATTATAACCATAAATGTATTATATTATTATTATAATTAAATTAATAGGTATTTCAAAAGTCATTTTATGTTCATTATTTCATGGGGTTTATGTTTCTAATGTTTTCAAATCAGTAATGTAATTTTGTCTCAATTTTCCTCCTTTGGGACACATGCCATGATATGCACCTATATTTTTATATGAGGTGTATTTACAAAACATGACATGTTTAATAATTTTTATAATTATTTTCTTGATATTTTAATCTTTAGTTAATTTTATTTTCTTACATGGTGAGTATAGTTTAAATTTACTAAGTGGTAAGTGTTTATTGAAACAATCTCATCATTTATAATGATTGTTTATGATTAAACTTCCATTGAATAAATATTTTGATCCACATAATAATAATAATAAATTTAGTTATCCTATTTATATTCATGATATATTTAGGTATTGGTACCATTTTGTTTACTCTTTGGAACGTAATATGATTAATGATTTTTTTTATAAAAGTCTTTCATTTCCTTCCTCATTAGTCAAAAATATGTGTTCTTTCAAAACCATGTTTTTTTAAAAGGTTTTCATAATTTATTTATATCTTCTCAAATTATTTTCAAGTAAATGTATTTCAACGTTTTTTCAATATTTTTATGTTATTTTTAAAATTTGTTTTAAGGAAAACATTTTTTAAATCTATTTAGAGATTATTTGATAAGTTTTGAAGAAAAAATGTTTTTAAAATATTTTCAAGAATATCTTATAAGGTTTCAAATATTTTTTTTTCAAAATAATTTGGAGACTTATTTCTATGTTTTCAATTTAAGTTGAAAGAAAATTTATCTCAAAAGGTTTTATGTCTTAGAAATCTATTTTTAAAAGAATAAAATATATTTTACTCAAGAAACATTTTTAAAAGGATCTTTTTAAATTATTTCACATCTATGATGACATCAAATAGTGTTAATCATTCCTTGCTAGGAAATGATCTCGAGGATTTATTCATATTAATTTCCTAAATGGTTTATGTTTTTATTTCATATTGTTTATCTAATCCATTTATCTTTCAAGGGTTATATGTTTATGAAACCTGTATCTCTTTCATGGGTTGTATGCTTGTGAAATCAGTTTCTCTTCAATGGATTTTTCCAAAAAATGTCAAATGAAACCCATTTCTCTTTAATGGGATATACCATTTAAAATGTTTCTGAAACCCAATTCCCATATCAAGAAATTATAATATTAAATTATTTTGAATCCTATATATTTTCCATAGATTATATTATAATTAAATTTTCATGATACAAATTTCATTTCATGGGATTTGATATGATATTTTTGTAACCTAGTTATTTTTATGGGTCATGATATGAAGAATGTATTTTTAACTTGCGGAACATGTATGAATGATTTTATTATGGGATGAGAGGGACCCTTATCTCTTTCTAATTCATTGGGTAATGATAAATGTTTTATAAGCACATAGGGTACATGGGAGGTCATCCCAAGCCCAAAAAAAGATGGTATACCGGAGGGCATCCTCGACCCGAAACAAAAGGGTATATGGGAGGGAATACCAAGACCTAAACGTGAGGGTACGTTGGAAGAAATCCCAAGACCAAAATAAGAGGGTATATAGAAGTTCATCCCAATCATGAAATAGGTACACAAGTTATTAGACCAAGCCTAAATTGTTACAAAGGTCTTTGTAGGAATTATTCACATACAATATGTCAATATTTAATGATGTATACTCTAGATTTCTTTATGAATCATGTATTATAAACATGAAATCATTATTCCATGATTTATTTTCACGATATTTGATATGTAGTGAAAGATATTATAATGACAATGATCATGATCTCATACCTTTAGGTTCATGGTATTCTTACACATTTACTTTATTTACCCTTACTAAGGATTTCAACTCTACCATTTATTATGGTCCCCTTCTCTAGGTTTTGCAGAACTTTTTTTAAGTAGAATTATGAATGATGAACATCTTTGTGGGAAACATTAAGGATATTTCATGGAGTTAGAATATTTTTATTCTATGATTACAAAGGCACTATACTAATACGGTCTTTGGGGATCTTTTTGTGTAATGTATTATGTATTCCTAAAAAGTAATGTAATTTCCTTGTAGATCAATACTGGGTTGTTATAGAACAAATACCTCATCATATCTATAGGTTCCCATGAAACTTTCTCAATTTGGTGGTTTCACCACAAAAAATTAACCAAGTGAGTGGTATTATTTTGTAGAAATTCCCCTCAATGATATTGAATATCCACTAGTTTTTCCTCATAATAAATATCATTCTCCTTTGGTAATATCTATGAGTTTCTAATGGATTAGTTACTTTCTTCCTTAGTAGAGATACATCAAACACATTTTGAACCTTAGAGTGGTTTAATGGTACAATCAAGCGATAAGCTATGGCCCCGATGTGATAATGAATGTGAATGTGTATTAAAAAAATATGGAATAGTTTTATCTTATTTCAAAATTTCGTTACCTTATTCCATGGATAAATTATTATAAACACATTATCACCCATTTCAAATTATATATAATGCCAATGTTTTCCACCATAACAATTTTTTCGAACTATTTCTTCCCTTATGTGTTATTGAATGATTTAATCCTTCTCTTACATTTGTTCTTGTAGCTCTATTCACAATATATTTCACTCTCGAACTTTATCTTACAATGATTGAGTTCTATACTTCTTTATATAAAGGGATTTTTAAGGGTCCATCTGAATAATCAAGTGAAATCTATTCTCTTAAAAAAACTCAATTAGAGGTTGGTTTTGTTATCCACCACCATTGATATTTGTAGAATAAGATTTCGACATATCCAAATGGGTTTGAATTATTCTCTCATACTAACCATCTTTATGATGACGATATAATGTGGTAAAATTAAACTCAATATCTAGAGCAAGATGAGGACTTCAATAGAAATTCAAGGTAAACCTATGTACCTGATCAAATAGAATAGAATGTGGTACTCTATAAAACCTGACCACATAATCAATGTTTATCATGGAAAGTTTATACAAAGATAAATTTTCTCTAATAGAATTGATGTTTGATTACGTTTTATGGACATCAACTATAACCCATAAAATAGGCTTCCATTTAGATCTATTTGGGAGTCTGATGAAAAAATACATGTTTATGTTTTCCATTTCCCTTCAAGTACATGTAATGGTTCTAAAATAACTTATGATTTTTTTCTTTCCACCTTAAATTAATAATATACCATGCACCAAGTCACAAATTTTGTGATATCTTTCTTTAATATATCTCTCTTGAAATACACTTTCATATCTCCATATAGTTTTTTACTTCCATGATGAATAGAGAATGAAGAGATAAGAGTCACTTATAAGAGCTTCTTATTCAAATAATCTATAAATGAAACACATACCTAATTTCTAAACCATATCATTCCATAATAATCATGGTTGAATTCTGAATCATTTCTCACCTTCTTTTGTAGATCCACATTTTACTTTGGTGCCTCTTTAATCCTTAATAAGATAGATGGTTGAACAATCATTTGTGAATGATAAGATTTATCCCCTTCCATCATGATTTCCAGATATATCCTTTTCAAATCTTAAAATATTATATCTTTTGTGATCATCATCATGGATAATCTAGCATGATCCCTAAAACTAAAATAATCTTACACCATGTTTTCTTTCCTATGGTGGTAATGTATTGAGAAGTCATACTCATTAATAATCTCTAACCATCTACTCTAACACATGTTAAACTCCTTTTGATGGAATATATACTTTAAACTATTGTGATTAGTATATGTATTAAAATTTTCTCAAAAGAAATAATTATTCCATATATTTAATGTAAAAACCACTCTATATTAATACTACTCATTATTTTGATAATTTTGAACATGAACCTTCAATTTTTTGAGGTGTAATCTATAACCATTTCATTTTTCATGATAAAATATCCCAAATAATTCTTGGATGCATCAATAACAATCCCTTATCCGTTTTAGGGTAATGTATATAAATGTTTCCTTTTTATTATTCACTTAAGTTCCTCGAATGTTTCTTCACATTCATCCATCCACGGGAACTTGGCTTCCTTATAAGTTAACATGGTGAGAGGACTGTATATTCATGTGAGATTCTCCAAAAACCATTGATAATATCCATCCAAACCAAGAAAACATTGGATTTCATTTACCAAAATTATACAAGGACAATATTTAACATCCTTTGTCTTTGATAGATCCATTGTTATAGCATATCATGAGATTATAGGACCAAATTATGAATCCTTTTTATCCAAAATTTACACTTTTTAGTTTTGTAATATGGTTTCTCATTCCTTATGGTTGTCAATATAGATCCCAAGGGATATTCATTCTCTTCCATTATCTTTAAATATATAATTACATCGTTTATAAATACTTCAAAAAACTAATAATGATAATCACTAAATACTGTATTCATTAAATCCACAAATATATCGGGGGAATTAGTGAGGAATAATGGTATCAAAATTTACACACATATTCCATACCTTGTATAGAAAGTTCTATGGGGAAGATCCTACTTTTTGAATCTTAATTGTTAAAATCCACGATGAATTTCAATTGTGGAAAAGTGTTGAGCTCCATGCAGTTGATCAAACAATTCATTAACATAGCGTGGTAGAATTGTTTTCATGGTCTTGATCGTTTTTAGCTCAAGATGATCAATGATGATTCACATCAATCCATATTTATTCTTTCCAAACAGAATAATTGAAGCTCACAGTGACACACTAGGGTGTATAATTCCTTTATTATGTATCTATTTGTGGTTATTCCTCTATTCTTTTAACCCAATCAGGTCCATTCTATATTGAGTCATTAAAATTTTTGCAATGATAGGTATGAGTTATATCGAGAACTCAACAATAAAATTTCATGGAAAACTAGGATACTATTCTATAATGACGTCAAAAAACTTCAAAAAAGTAATTCCTTCAATTTAGAGTTTTCCCCCATCCATCTATGAAAAATACCCTTACTAGATAGGAATTAAGATCCAAAAGATATAATTAATAACTTTTAGAAGTTCATATTCATCTCCACACTAATAAATGATCATGGGATAATTTGGTATAAAAAATTTAACTTCCTATACTTGGAAAATGAAATAGGATCCAAAAAAAGAAATCCAATCCATTCTTAACATCACATTAAATTTAACTAAAAGAAGAATCAAAAGATTTGTAGGATGAATATTGCAAAAAATATCAATTATAGAGGACTTATAAACGTGTGATGTGACTATCATACCATAAGGATATTTTACTACTAAGTCAATATATAATTGTTTAGCTAGTAGTTGAAGAACCCTCTCAAATTATTTAGATATAAAAGAGTCGGTAGCGATAGAATAGAATAATTCATTTGTCATTCTATAGTGGATGCTTAGTGTACCTTTCAACACACCATCCTTATTACTCATAAAAGTAGTTGTGACCACATGAGATTACCCTTTATCTTTGGATTTAGGAGGTTTTTGATAATGGTCATTAAAAACATTGAAATCAATGAACTAGTTTTCACAATGTCTATACACCTTGAATTTTAAGAATTATAGATTTTGTGGTGAATTAGTTGGCATCCCCATATCAATTATTCCTTTAACTGGAACAATCAATACATTTCAACATTAATGGAATCTATGAGATTCCCTTGCACATTTAAATAACCTTATAGTCCCATTCAATCAATTACCTTCATTTTTTCAACCTACAATTCTAGAATGTATATGGATATAATTTCTTCCCTCAATTTAATTTATTTGAGTTTACATGAGATTATATCTTACTTTTATTATTAAAATCATTTGAATGGTCAGAATATCTAATTTTTAATTATACTATGAGTTTACATGAGATAATATCTTCATAGATACTAATGTATCTTATGGTAAATTAATTTCAGATAAATGGATTTACTACAACAGTTAATAGATAAATTTTTCTATTAGGTCTAATGATTAACCTAGATATATACCATGAGATGCTTTTAAAACAATCCTCATATGAATCAATTTATTTTCAGCATTTTCTTTAATATCGTGTAATTTTTACTCTTTGTTTGTACACAGATAAAGAGGGAAGTAATTTATAAGAAATATCATCTCAAACTCATCCCATTCCATAGATTCAATTTATTCCACTTGACATGTATACTGATTAAGATTCCATAATTAATCCACTTCAACTTCAAAATGATAAAAATCTATGAAAAAATTACCATGTTCCAAGAACATGATAATATAAAATATCCTATCAATGGGGATAATTTTTTTCTAATCCACTTGTGGATTAGAAGACCCACTAAAATAGGGTTTATGGTATCTCGTAAATGATTCAATATATCGTTGTTTCCTCCATTCAAGGTTTGTAAGGTCGACATGAATAATGACACGAGAATGTTTTGTGATAATATATATAAATTTATGCACCTTGTCTTCCATAGAATTTGGTTCCTCATGTGGCCTGTCATTTAATTGTACATAAAATTTAATTCTAATATATTTAATTTGGGTTACAAACATTGACTAAAACAAAAAATAATTTTCTGAGAAACATTAAATCATTGTGGTAAAACACAAAGTCTTGAAGAATAATTTATAAGTTTTCTAGACTAAGGAACCTTCATTTATATCTAATACACATTAGGCTTATCAGAGGTCACCCATGATCATAATATATATAATTTCTTCATGATTGTTCATAAATAGAACATTATGTAAATAAATCAAATCCCATGGGATTGTTAAACTACGTGCACAATAAGTCCAATTTTCACATTCCAAGTAATGCTCGAGTCAAGCCGAGAATATATTTGTTATTGAATTATTACCCCTAAGTATATTTATTCCAAAACCACATCCACTTGTAGTACCAAGGCATGGATTTATTTCAAGTTAAATCATAAAAAATATTACATACCAAAACATTAAGATGTTATCAAATACATAGTCTCATCCTATGGGTTCCCGGTAAAATTTTCTCAGCATATTTTCCAATGGTTAACTAATCTGACATTTGAAAAAAACTATAATTACCCATGATTTCATACATAAATATCATATCATTTTATATGGACATTTATTACATGTCCCATATTATTTCTTTAGGACCATAAAGACTTAGTGTCTTTGGAGACTAGTTGCACAATCTTCTTATTTAGTGAACGAGCTTCAACTTATCACCTAAGGATCATCCCCATTTGTACTATTCATAAACATACACTACTTGAAATCATTCATTATTATTTGGGAAATGGATAAATAAGAAAGGGTGATCTCAGATTATAAGTAAATTGAATCATTAAAGATATCGTTATATGATCATAAGAAAGAATAAGATAAGCATAAGGGTATGAGATCATGAACATAATTTACAATTTTTACACCCACCCCATCATTGATTATAAACATTAGTTATGGGATACATAATTATCATTCCAAAAGACATGATTCGTAAGAGTGTGATTCCATTATAATTAATGAACCGTAATCCTTTTCCATAAATGTTTGTCAACAAAATAAGAATATAAACCATTTTATTTTTTCAAGGATAATTACTAAGACCATCAAACATAGTGGAATATACCTCGTCACCTGCTTCCCATTGTTGATGAAGCCCATATCCTCTTTTTTCCATTGTGGATCTAGCACATTATCCTGTTATTTATTTTGGATCAAGCCAATCAAATTTATTTACTTTATTAAATAATGATATATAAATTTTTACTCAATGATTGGGGGAGAGATACAAGTCTCACTCATCTTTCGTTATATGGTATGAATCATCCTTCATTATAATGTATCCACTATCCTTGGTTATATTAAAACCACCATCACATAATGAAATCCACACATAATTACACCACATGATCATAGAACATTAATAATTTCACGTCCCATAAAAATGAAAGGTTCTCATAAAAATTATATCATATTATAACCCATAGAAAGGGAATGGGTCTCATAATTATCTCATTAATTCATCATAGAATAGATTGTGGAAAAGGAACATGTTTTATAAATATATTTTTATCATAATAAAAAAACATTTAGAGAAATAATACGGATTCTGAAATTGTATCATATCCCTAGTAAATAATAAGTAACATCAAATTATGTCATCGTAGATGTGAAATGATTTTAAAAGATCCCTTGGATGTTTTCTTAAAGAAAATTTTCCTGCCACTTTGAATATCACTTATAAAATCTAATATTTCACTAAGAATTTCCATTTTTTCTGAATTGTTTTCGGAAACTTATAAAGGAATATTTAAATCATTTATTGGTATTGGTGGAATGAAATTATTTTCGAGTCATGCATATTAAAATGATTATTCCCTTCACATTTTAGTAAAATCTGAAATGGCCTTGATTAGAAAATGACATGAACATTAATTTAAATAATTTATGTCAAATTTTTAATTATAGGAAAATATGTATTTGAAAATTAAATTTAATATAGTAAAAAATTTATTGGAAGCATTTTTTTGAAAACATATATATAAAAGAAAAAAGGAGTTTCAGTTGAAGAGAGGAATACATAATATTTTTCTTAGAAACATTTTTTTGATCTCATTAATAATTTAAGAGGTGAAAATGAAATGAAAAAATTTATTTTAGATAAATAAAATGCGGTGGTAAAGGGAAATGGTTTATTTATAGGAGGATCACAAGATCTAATCATTAGAATCATAGATTGAACAATCATGTTAAATAATGTGCTTGTATCATTAAACTTATACAAATTTATTATATTTAGGATCATAAGAAACATGAAATTAAAAATATTATATTAATATTAATACTCCATAATTATCATTATAATCATCATAAAATATATTATTGGGAAGTATATACATCGCAAAAAATAAACTTGTAGTGTATAAGACATGTGTCCCAAAAAAATAAAAGTGTGACAAACATACAAAACCTTATGTCTCAAATTCCTTTATAAATATTAAAATGTATTTTATAATATATAATAATTTATAATGAATATATTATATAGGAATAATTATATTTATCATTACATATATTATTTAATTATGACCATTTATTACATGTTTATTAAGAAATCCATTTTAAATTCCCCTTTTAGGTAATAACTGCTTTGTTTTTCATGTACGTTTTGGTTTTTTATTTTTAGTCCTTTTATTTTGATCACAGTTCTATTATATAAATAATTTAAACGATGATATAAATATCATATATATTAATTATATTTTTATTTATATTAACCCAATGAATTTGGAGATATAAAATGATATACACCGTTCATGGAGATAGTTTCTCATACATATGCATGAAAGTTGTTTAAATTTTAACAAAAAATAAAACAAAAGAAAGGTGAATAATATATTACCATTATATAATAATTTTTATGTAATATATTTAAAATATATTCAATGTGAATGTCATTATTACCTTCAATGTAAAGTGTAAAGGAAGAACAAAGCGCATCAGTTTGTGAGTTGGTAGTTTGTTGTACACATGCGTGATGTTATCATATTACCCAAAGAATAGTACCTAAGATGGTATATGTGATATTGTATCAATATAAGTATAATTATTTCATAAATATCACATAAATAAATTAAATTCATCATTATATACAGTTATGAGATGTGGTGATGGAAATAAAATCATATTAGTTCGTGAGGTGGTAGTTTGTGGTGCACTTGATCAACAAGTTTTTTCCCACTTGATAGAAGAGGAGATATATATAAGTCGTTAAATTAACATAATAACAACTTTGAATATGAGAGAAAATTATTCTATTAGATGATCATGCTTTAAAAATATTTAATAGATCTAGAAGAAGAAATAAAATAAAATCACATGGTTAAGGACTACACCTACTCTTGAGAGAACCGTTTTAGTTTCAATCCTATAGTATTCATAAGAGGGTTTAGTAAACACAAAAATTAATATAGTAAGGGAATATGGAGGTTATTAATGTATTTAGTTAGGTATTTTTTTTATCTAAATGTTTTTGTATGTTCCAAGAGGAGATGATATGCAGTTCATAAAATTGGTTATAATATTAGAATTAATTTTTATCAAATAAATGATTATTTTAATTAAAAAATAATTTTTTCATATTTAAAAAATTATTTTCATAAAATTGATTTTATTTTTGAAATCATAATATTTAAATTTTTGGATGGTTAACTATTTGGTAATTTTCTGAAATACTTCAATTTTAGGTGAATAATAATAATATTTTTTATCACATAACCAATATATTAGAAGATACATCATTCATGAAGTAATGATGACGTAATACTTTATAAAACTATTGGTTCATCCATGGATATTTAATTTCATTAATGGTTCATTAAAATACAATATAATAAATTTCCAAACCTTAAAAAACAATCCCAAACCTAAAGTCAAAAGTGATTCCTTAAAATATTAATTTTTTTTCTTTCAACTTTCATTTTTAATAAATTAATAAATTCTATTTATATGGGTGAATTTAAGTCTAAATGTCCCTATAATATAATTATATATGATTTACGATGTTAATAAGTCACCATTACAAGTTTTAACATTGATATATTATTTTCTTCAATAATTTATTCCAAAAATACCCCCTCCTCATGTATAAATAATTTGTCTCCATCTCCTTGGAAAACCACTCCTTACACCCTTTATAAAGAATAATATATGACCAAATACTTCCTCAAAATCCCATTATAATACATAGTTATCTTTTGTATCAAACCAAATCAAAAAAATGGAGTTATGATGTTCTAAAAGAGAAGCTACACTGGGGAGAGAGTAAGTATCTATTAACTCTTCCCGCTTTTCTTATTCTCTTTTCTTCCTTTACCCTCTCCCTTTAAAAACCTTATACTAAAAAAAATTATAAATTCATTTAACATTATACTGATGATGTTAACCCACTATAATTATCATATTTATGAAAAATATAAATGTTATACTTTCCTTTCCTGCTCTTTCGACAACACCCTGTTGAAGGTTAGTAAACCACCAACAGAGACATTACGAAGATAATTCATATAACCAAATTCATGGATGTATAGTATTAACTATGTGTTATATATTAATATTTAATTATATTTATTATATTCTACCATAATTAATTATACAAATGTATAAATTAAACAAAATAAAATCTCAAAATTGTTGCCAAATAAGAAATTTTAAAGTGAAACATGATATCAAAAAACAATTCATCAATTAAAATTAAATAATATATTCAAAAATTTATAATTGATAATAATTTTATAAAATTACTATTTTTAAATTATATATTAGTTCTTTCATATAAAATTTTTATTATTTAGGAGGCACAAAAGGGATGAAATTAAGTGGGAATTAAGCTAATGGAAATTCTCGAACCCAACTCTCTTTTTTGGGTTTTACCTATTTCAAAATTTTTTTGATATGGATGTTTCTTTATTGTTCCTTAAATATAATATATGTCTCTTTCCATTTTATGTTTTGGGATATACATCCTACTAATATTATTTTATGAAAAATTTAATGATTTTTCTAAAAGAAGTCATTTTTCTGAAAACACACCTTTTACTTCTCTTAAGATTATTTATTATTAACTGAAGATCAATTATTATTATACCATGTATGTTATTACCTATTTATTTTGGGAATCAAACATTATTTATGAATTTATTATTTATGAAACAAAACCCATTCCTTACCTTGGGTTATTTAATGTCCAAGATTGATATACATTATATGTGGCATGCATAATTATGTAAATGTTATGATTTGATGGGTGTGACCAAAATTATATAGAACTACAGTGCATTGGGTAATGTGATGTATCTCATGAGAAAATGTGAAATAAGTGTGGTAGTTTTCAAATAATACTTGATGTTACATTTTTCTTCATTTCTACCATCCAAGCCATTATTTAATGATTCCTCTCATAATTATGATCCTATGACTATGTTATGATGATAATGATTATGGTCCCACATTTTATTTTGATTTATGTTCTTATATTTTATATTACTAGATTTTTATCTCACCCTTTTATTGGATGTATATCCACAGGTGATTAATTGTATTAAGGAGAATGAGATGACAACTAAGAAGCTATAGAAAAAGGAATTAAATAATGTCTATGTTTTATTATGTAAATGTTATGTACGGTCTTAATTTTTCAAAAAAAAAACAAAATGGTTTGATCCTCGATAGGTAATTCTATTATTTTTTTATCTTTAAAATTATTTAACAGTAATATAAGGAAAATTAGGGTCTCTATATGCTCTATGCAGTGACCAACCACCTCCTAGTCAATTGATGTTTCTCAGATGTCTCATTTATGAGGTCAGGTCAAATAAGCTCTGACTCAACTTCCACCAAACCACAAAGAGGTGACCAACATGGTGAGACATAAAATCCATTAAATGTTTCATTTGTTTCGAATCATATTAAATATTCTAATACATAAGATTTTATTTTGAAACAGAGGTTCAATGAATGGAAGATTAAAGTGGAAGAGTATATACAAAAAATGGACAAGATAGATGACCATTTTGAACATATCATCAAGGATGATCCAAATAAGAAGTCTAATTATCTTAAATATAGTATATATATGGATTTTTTTTAATATTTATACACTTTTTTGCATTGATTTTTTGATCTATTATTCTATCAAGACATTGATATTATGTTTCCAAAATTTTATATAAAAGTAATTTTTATGCTATTTTGAGTCCATATTCTTCTCCTATGAACCAATGAAATCTAATAAAAATTATTTTAACATATCCTCTATCATTTTAATAGTATACTTAATTTTTACATCATTCTATGGATGATATGCATTTATCAGATGAACTTGTTGTTCTAAGGCCTTTATTATAACCTTACAAAATTGATATGTGATATGAGGATATCAATCAAAAACAATACTACTGAAAACAATGTACAACCAAAATATCTCCCACATATAAAGGATACCAATTTCTTCAATAGTGTCGGTTTACATGATAGTTAAAAAGTGGGTTAACTTCTTTAGTCTATCCTTAATCACCCATATTACATCTTTCTTATGGGGTTTCCTAGGTAATCCTGTCACAAAATTGTTAGTAAAATCTTATCATTTCCACTCTAAAATCGGATGAGGATACAATAACCTTACATTCCTCTGATACTCGGCCTTCACCTACTGACATGTGAAACATCTAATCCCAAATACCACTACCTCCTTCACAATTCCTAGTCACTAGTTCAATCTATAGAAATCACGATCCTTATATTTAAAACTATGATGTATCTCACATCAGGAGACATGAAAATATCTCATCATATCCTCACAAACATACATAGGAAATCATAATCAGCCATGTAAAAGAATAGAATTACTACTTTTAAGAGACCATCCTTCTAGTGGCTCCCCACTATATAGAATATGTCTTAGAACTAATCTCTACATATTAAATAACTATACTATCTTGATTTGATCAATCAGATTTGGTGTGGAAGATGTTGAGGGAAGATCTAATCATCTTTATGCCTCATGACCATCTAGATGCCTTTTTGCAATGAAAACTATTTTTCACCACTATTCAAAGGCCTCCTTCACTTCCAATGTCTGTTTCTTTTAGTTTACGGAATCATTATTGACATTTCACTTACCTAGTGTATAAGACAACATGAAATTGAAACACTGAAGATACTCAACCCTCCTCCTCTGTTATTGGTTTACGTCCCATTGAGAAAATTTGTACCTAAGGATTTTATATTGCTTGTACAATATAAAACTATTATCCAAAAAAAGTGTCTCCAATATCATAGGGAATGTACCACTATGGCTAACTCTTGACCGTGAGTTAGATAATTCCTCTCATGTGGTCTCAGTTATTTAGATCTATAAAGAACCACTCAAACCTCCTATAATAGAACTACTCTAATTCCAACTCTATAGGAATCATATTACAAATTATATGATTGAACATACACATGTAAAGTGAGGCCATGTTCAGAGGTTTTTTTACTTTTCATCTCTTCAAAATATATGTCACAAGAAACTGAGCAAACAACATTAACCCCTTTTCAAGTTATTTCTTATATCATTGCTTCTAGTTGAGAGAATACATTGACAATGCGATAATAATAATATATTATACCTTGAAATCTAAGAATCTAATGCAAATTCTATGGTCTCTCTCATTATACTAAGGATTCCACTTTCTATGGGTGCACTAACACTCTAGCATCTGAGATGACATGACCAAGAAGTGAACATTATCAATCCATATACTAAATTTGGTTTTCCTGGAATAAAGACAATTCTCTCCCAATATACTCTAGAATATGTCAAGATGTTGGGCATGATTGTCCACTAATAGAAAGTACACAAAGATTTCATCTAAAAAACAAATACAAATAGGTTTGTTAAAGGATGAAAGATCCAATTCACTAAAGCCACAAATTACTCTGGTGTATTTTTCAAATCAAATGGAATCACTATGAACTCATACAAGACATAATTTCTTATTAAATCAGTATGAGGTTTTAATGGTTGTATCTCCCTCAAATTGTGTTACCCTTAATTAAATAGATATTGGATAAGATCATATCAGAACCCAACTGTTCAATGTGGTCATCTATGCATGGTAGGAGATACTAGTTCTTGATCATCATATTTATCAATATCTAATAATACCTATATAAGCGTAAAGGTACACCATACTTCTTAGTAAAATGAACATGAGAACCCCATGGAAATATAAAGGTTTTTGTAAACCATTGAAATTTCTATAATCCAACTAAACATTCAATTCCAAAAACTCTATTGGCGCCATCATGTTTAGATGGATAGAAACAAGACCTTATCGCTACACCAAATCAATCATAAACTTGATCTCCTACATGGGTGGTAATATATATAACATATAGAAAAGAAATATTTAAAATAGTATAACATTTGGAGAAATTTATCATACTTAATTGAACAATATTTCATAATAAGGCTTTTAATATGAGCCATGACACAATCCAATATTCACTGAAATGGTCCAACATGACCAGCCTAAAGATCCCACACTCCATGGTGAAAATATATATTTTATTCTAGAGATAGAAAGGTAACTCTCCTCTAGTGATAGGATACATGAGAATAGTATTTAACTATTCAATATATAACATGAATAAAATAGATACCTATCATTTCGAAAACAAATGGTTCCCTTAATAAATGGTGACAAAAAAATTCTAGAGAAGATGCCTTGAATAGTTTTATATTCTCTGAAACCAGTCCCAATGGAGTAATGATGGTAAAAACACCATCCATTATTTGTACAACCATTGTCATTATTTAAAAAAAATAATTCATTAAAAGGAAAATTATTATCTTGTATCAGATAGAAACATAAGAAATGGTAAGAGATACAAAAATTGACCTCTGATGGTATAAATCCCCACATCCACACCAACAAGAGTAGACTGCATATCATGCAGTTGATTTTACCCTCTATCCAGTACTGGAACTCTTGCATTGGGGTACTATGTCCTCTATATGAACTTAAACATCAAGTGTAACTACAAAGACCAATCTATTGAAAGTTTTTCATGCCCTTCACAGAGTTTGTAAAATGTAATTATTTCCTACCAATACTATACTATTACATGCCCCAAAAAAACCTCTACACATGACCCAGCTTACAATAAGAGTGGAATGCCAAATAAGGTAAGTGAATAAAGGTTTATTGTAGAAAAACATTCCAAACTGATAGAACTATAACAAAACACGGTCATGAGATTATTGTGGAATACCCTGACTGCTATGCCACTGTTTCATTAGGGACAACACTAATGGTTTCCCTTATTTCCCATAGATTCATAGCACTTAGTTTAACCTATGAAAATGACCAAATTTTTAGTCATGTCCTCCCTCAAGTTTCTTTCCCTGATGAGTTATTGGTTCATCACTTCGATGAATCTACTCAAGTGAAATATGATCACATGTGACCTGATCTGCTAATAAATTTCAGCCTAAAAATATATCTCCCAACAGATAGCTTTATTATATAATAATGGTGAAGAGAATTGTTTGATGCCAAATCATACGGTTCTTTCCATCACTAACATGCCCTTTTATTTCAAGTTCATGAACTCACAAGCATTCTCACCCCTCAACATCTCTGGATAGAAGTGTATCAAAAACTACTCCTAGAATCCAATAAAAGATAACGAAACATTCTATCAAAAATTATCTGGAAATTCCCACAAATGAGTGATAGGTCTATATATTAGGTTTTAAACAATCTTCTCCCTCCGATATCTAGGGGGCTTGATGTTCTTGAAGAACATCTAGACTAACTTGGTCTAGAACTCATCTTTCTGGGATCCCTAGTAAATGTCAGAGGATTATGTATCTAAAACCCCATCATCAGATCATACATTGAAGGAAAAGTGAAAATTTTATCCCTTTGAATTGATTTCTTGACCTTAAAATGATTCCATGAAGCTGAATAACTATATGATCCTTAGGAGATACAGGAAGCTCTATTGTAGATACATTAGGAGTGTGATGATTTCTACTCTTCGAATGATAAACTTGATGATTATGTGGATTCATTTTCTCTAAAATAAAAAAAATTCCTTAAAACACTAGATAAAAACAATGTCAACTTCAACAGGTGACAACAATATAGAACCAATGGTTCATGGTCTCCATAAACAAGGCTTATAAGTGTTTTAAATGACGTAATAGTTCTTTTATTTCATTTATCTGATATAACATGTATCTCATTTCATATTGTATATAGTAAAATATATAATATGAAATAAATATGTCTATATGATGAATAATTCAAGTAAATATATATCCATATGTTCCTATCATGATAAATTCAAACTCATCTTCCACCATACTAGGGAATGAGTAAATATATAGAGAAACAACAACATCACAAAATATTTAAACCAAAAAAGGAGAAATAATATCAAACCTAAAAAATGATCATCAGGAATAACAATCACATCCCTAGGTACTCATACTTCCCACTAACATGGGTTAGCTAATCCCAAGAACAAACGCATTACCAAGTCATGACACATCCTAGCCTCCTTTATAACATTAACAAATATTAAAGAAATAAAAAAAATGAAAAACATGCCCCTCAAATACAGGTTTGTAACATCCCCTGATCTGAATCTATCTCACATGGTGAAATTAGGTTCGTTAATGGACTTGAAGCATTACTCCCCATAACATAGATGTTGTCGACTAGTAGCGGGTGTGTAAAAATATAATAGGAGACTATAATCCCTAGTAATGAGTTACATTATAGTGGAAATAAAAAATAATAATAAATATGATAGTAATAGAATAAGTAGAAATTCAGTATATACAACTAGAAATTATTGTAAGAAACAATTCTCCAAATAATAGTGAACTAAGTAATGTTGAGATGAAATGTAATTAAATTACATGCTGGAAGTCAAAAGAATAAAAATAAAATGCTGACATGAAAAACTCATAGACACCAATCCCTAAATCAATTCCAATCCCTACTCAATGCTCCAAACAATCCAGAAGTAAATAGTAAAAAACATGGTCTATTTCCCCTGTTCAAACATGAATCCATGAAATCTTATAAGGTACCAAACAACAACCTAAACAGGGTGTGAGTAAAACCTATTAGGTCAAAATCACTTTCTCTATAAAACCGTTCTGATTATAAATCCCCGTAGAAAAGTAAAATATATATATTTATTAATCAATATAATATAATACAACAATAATCTAACTTCTAAAAAAAATTAGAAAATATCTGAGCACGTGGCACAATAATTATAACAATAACCTCAAGTCCATTGTATAAACACAAAATCAGATGAATCACTATCTCTAAAAATTTGATCATTTGTGTCAACCCCTCTATATAATCATTTAATATAATCAGAACAACCCCTCTATATAATCATTTCAACATCACTGAGCTAATCCCATTATATAAGAAAACATACATAACCAGGACAAGCTCTCTATATATGAATTTTCACATAACTGGGTCAATACCTTTATATAATCATTTCAATATCAATGAGAACAAAAATAATAAAGGTAATAAAAAACAATACCAAATCAAAAGACACAGTGGTCAATTCTTCCGATTACCATTTTTCTTTAAATTACCCATTTATTCATTAAATATTATCTTAAGTTGTTTCCATGTAAGTTTTCACACCCAATTATTATCAAATCAACAACATCCATTTCAATAATCATTTTAACCATTTTTTAAGTTGAATCTATCAAAATGAATCACATGAGTTATCTTGTCATTTTAAAACATACATTAATCCCTTAAACGATTCATTTTTATTCTAGGGTAGGCTTTCCCTACAGGTAGCCGCAAGATGTGTATCAACATCATTGATTTCAATAGGTCCAATGAATAATCAACAAAATATTTATGACCAACCATTATTAATCTAGAAAATTTTCACATTGTGTCAGTGAAATAACCTAATATTGAACATAGTAGAATAATTTAAATAAATCATTGGGTTTATTTTCACCACTATCATAACCAAACCCAAGATGGGGCTCGATCCAAAACTACCCTAAGACCATATCTATAGGATATGGGATTGAGACCAATGACAAAGGCATAACTAACATAGGATGGACTCCTCCTATTTACCCGAATTCACACACACAACCATCCTGATGAAATAGTTTTGAGGGATTAAAACAAAAATAAGAAAAAAAACTATGGGTAAAACCACACATGAAATATATTTAGACAGTAGAAGAGCATGATAGTCTGAAAAAAAAATTAAAGGGGAAAATACACACCCAATAAAAAACATGTTTAAACCAATAAAATTAGAAAAGTAAAATATTGAAAGATTCAATTATCTAATCAAAAAACTATGACTACTGTTTGCAGTCCAATGTACCTAGTATCCCTAATCTAATATGAACTCCTCAATGACATGTCTGTCATCTTCATAAGACACAACACATGAGGAAATGTCCCTTTTTGGGGTGAGTTTTCAAATACCATTTAGGATTTCCCAAAATATGATGGCGAAGTAGGAAGAAATACAATATGAATAGAATGGTTGTAGATAATAAACTGGATGTACAATGTAGTGAAGGAGAATAGATCAAACCAAACCAAGAGGGAAATTATCCTCATCCAAATACAATATTATCAACATGGTGTGTAGATATACTATACATTGAGTCTTTTACACCTATAGTAGGACATTAGACTCATCCAACCATGAGAATATAATTACCAAAATCACATGGAATACCTCACATGTCTTCAAATATCATGGAAAGAGAGTAACCAAATCCAAATATATGGATACATAAGTATATATTCAGGCTCATTCAAACTAATCCCAAAGAGAGAGATAGGGTGTATGTACATTACTGCTCATCCTAGGAAAATATTCACCAATAGTTCAAAAATTATATCAACAATGCCAAACATATCACACATCTACCTATAAATAACGGTCAAAAGTCAAGGCACACCTCGTGACTATATCACACTATCAAGGGGACATATTATTTAGTTATAGGACAAATTCCCTAGTATAATAAGAGAGTTCCGCTTACATAGTTGGTGGAGGACCCATGCCCTTCACTGTAGAAGGGTTCTACTCTGGTTGTAGAGGACCAACAACATGTCCTGCTAGAGGGTTTCACTATAAAATTCATAGAGGATCTATTCCCAGCTCATCTAGAGGGATCCACTTAGGAAGTTGTCGAGGACCCAAGCCTAGCTGAACTAGAGGGTTCTACATAGGAAGTTGGAAGAGGACTCATTCCCTTTGCGGAAAGGAGGTTACAATATAGTCATTAAAGAAACCATTCCCAACTCTATTGGAGGGTTCCACTCAAGAGGTCTATTAAGGACTCACTCACTGTACTAATAAGAGGGTTTCACTATAGATGTCAATAGAGGATCCATGACCAGATAGATTGGAGTGTTCCACTGTACAAGTCATGGAGGATCCATGCCAAATCTAGCCGGAGGGTTCTGCTTGGGATGCCACTAGTGACACTGTGTGATCATTACCCATGTCGATCATCCCCTAACTAAGAGTATTGGATAGAAAATTCTATATCATATCCCAAAATCTACAAGTTATCCTACTATCTTGTTCTATAAGGAAAAACTCTCTTGATAGGATACTCATGAGAAAAAATTTGAGTCCAAATAAAGGAGATACGAAATCTTAAAATTTCCTAAGAAAGAATCAAGTAGCACAAGAAATGAAAGGGGAACCACATGGAATGTTGTCTTGGTATACCACCCTTGATGTGCCCCGACCTCAGAATATTTTAGTCGATGCATTACTCTGTTACATTGGAATGATTATAATGAATCAAATCATGAATAATCAAACAATTTAGTAGTTTTCGAAACCCGATTACATACATGATACACATTTTACATTGGGAACATAAAATAAATAATAATAAATTATAAAAACAACATCCTTAAGACTAATTCCTTGAATTAATCTTTATACCATGTTGAAATGAAACAAAATAAGGGAAATATCAAATGACCAATAAGAGTTATCATATATTAAAAGTAATCAGAAATAAATATTAATAAACAATATATAAAGTTAAATGAAACTGGACACAATTTCCGTTTATACAACTGGATAATGCATAATCAATATCTAAAAGGTAGTTAAGTGAAACAAATTCCATTTAATCAATAATATTATAATGAAACTTATCCATGTATATTCTAAATAATCTAATGATCACATGGAATAATAATATATAATTCATTACAATGGAATGAATTATGATGGATATCTAAAACATACCATTGAGGAATTTTTTCAAGAATATAATTCTATCAAGGATTCATGACAAGTATCAATTAATTTCAAGGCTTTTCTCCAAGACTATAATAGTGTGAAGTATTAATTCCATGAATCTAATAAATTGGCAAGCCCTCAGTTAAAACCATATCTATTTTGTCACATGAAACCAACTGATTCATTGAGGGGACATAGAGGGCCCATACTGTCACATACAAAATTCAATGCATTATTCATATGTCGTATAACTGATTTATTTAATCAAGACAAATTTCATTATTAAATAAAAGATACGTATTTCTCAATATTTCTCTAATTACTCAAATAATTTTCAAAGTGAACTCCGCATGTCAAAATTGTATATTTTTTAAGAAATAATAATATCCATTACATGAGAATAATGATTTTCAAGATAAAACTTATTTATAATAAAAATGGTCATTAGGAAGTTTTAGTTTCAATTGAATGTTAATAATTACTGAAGAATGTGATATTATAAAGATAACTTCTTCCACAAGGTAATTTTCAATTCAAAACCACTAAGAATATTTAATTAAAAGTGAAACATAGAATACCAGGAAATATGAGTAAATCATGATATTAAATTAAAAATGTGAAAAATATAAGCCTTATAATTGAAATAAGTGGGGAAAATGGTGTATTCCTCATTTATGAAAACTGAAGACAACAGTGCCTTAGAAATGTAGTAAAATTTGAAACGAAAACCCAAAAAATAATAGTAATAAAATGAAACATTTAAATTCCATTAAGATAAAATAATTCATTATATAATATATAAAATGGCTTAGAGAGACATCACAAAAAATAAGTAAGTGGTGAATATGAGATTTATCTAACATATGTAAAAAGTGAGTTGAAAATCCATTACCCTGAGTCCTACTTGTCACACAAGTCTTTAGATTCCTAAATAGTAATCTTTTCTTAATGATTTAATTAATTCAAAAACATTCAAAGAGGTCATTATATAAAAATATACAGAATAATAATCATTACATAATTATAATATTTATACAAAAAAATAATTCTAAAAGTAATAAAAAAATATGGCCATGAAAAATGAACCAACATTACTATGATGGAGATAGTAGGTCATACGTAAGCATGAGTTACATTCCCATTTTTCAATGATCATTATAGAAAGAAGGTAAGTAAAATTATATATTTACAGAATGATAATTATATCATAAATATAGTGTTACTTAATCATTTATACTTATATATATATATATATTAATGTAAATGAAATCACCTCATGTCAAGGAGGCAGTAGTCCACATGTCCACGAGTGACGTTATCACTTTTTTAGTGTGTGAAATACTAAATAAAGAAATGAAATATTATGTTTCCAAAAAGGTATTTATGAAATAAATATAACATGTATGTAATTTATGCCACATAAATTTAAATAAAACAATAATTAATACATTTCATGTAATGTGTGGACATATCATATTGCTTTGAGGAGGCGGAAATCCTCACATCCAAAAATGAAGTTATCAGATTTCCACAAAATGAAACGCATAAAGGTATATGATATATTAAAATTAAATAAGCATAAATAAATAATAAATATCACATATATAAATATATATCATATATATAAAATTGGTCCACCACAATTCCCAACCATGAATGGTGGTAAAAGAAAAAATGAATGACGCTGTTTTTCGGGGTAGTCGCCCTCTGTATACGAATGACAAGTTCATTAGACATTTGATGGGAGTGTGTGTTGGTGTAGGTCGAACACTTAAAATGATAAAATTTAATTATATTTAGGGTGATTATTTTATTATATAATCATGTAATAATAAAAAATTATGGGGTGGATAAAAACATAAAATATAAATGCACATTGAAGAATGTTACCTCTTTTTCCAGTAACTCCTTTTGATTTCCACCAAAGGGATTCCATAGATTTATTTCCTCCCATAGTGACTATTCTATGCCTAGGGGAGGGATGTTGGTTACTATTTGGGTAGATTTATTATGATAGAATATTTCTTGAGAGGTGGGAGGAATGGGAAGAATAAATTCCTTTATATAATGAAATGGACTAATATTCTTGTCAATACCAAAAGGTATACACTATTACGAGGACTCCCATAGCTCAATTTCCTCGAAAATAAAAAATAATGAATTAAAGTGGAATTATGGTCTAGAAAGACCTCTAAAACACATAAATATGTAAATTTTTAAATTTATTCCTTAGCTTCTGTGTTTCACCAATTCATCATTTTGGTTTTTATTTAAGTTAGTTGTTGTGTAACCTATTTAATTTTACTATTTATAAAAAATTACAATGAGATTAATTAGAAAATATAGATCCACTTAATTATTAATATGATAACTATTATAAAAAATATAAATACGATTTTTTTTTGGAAATAAATTTCAAAAAAGCGTATGTAACACATAAAAACACTTCATTAACTTAGATCGTGCTTATTATGTTTTTACAATTTATGGTTAAATATGCTAATTAAAAAAGATAAAATGGTCTATTAATGGAAAATATTTTATATTTGTTAAAAAATAAAATTTAATTTCTAGAATATAAGATTTAATTAATTTTAAATAATTTAATAAAATATAACTTATTGAAAAATAATATTAATGTCAATTTTGAAATTATTTATTTAACTTTAATTTAAAAACATAAAATCTTTATTGGAATTCAAATATATTTAGGTAAAATATGTTACAATGATATATTTATATTCAAAAATATTTTAACTCAATAATTGATCAAAACATATTTACTTTAAATGTTTTTAGCATACATTATCTTATTTAATTATTAACTGAATAATCTATGCATTAGGGATTGTTTAGAGTTTAATGTAATTATATCATCTATAAAAATAAAATATAAATTACCATGATAAAATAACTCATTTACCTTGAAAAATATGTTTTGTGACTGAAAATATGTATTTTCATCAATACTCTAAAGCATTATAAATGTTAAAGGTAAGAAAGTTTCCTTTTTTTATCATTTTCCTTATATAACTTATTATGCTGGTAACATTCTTGAATATGTGTCATAATTACTCATAAAATTTTTACAAACTAGGGATATAATCAAACTATTGGAATGCGATGGATTTTGGACAATTTTATAGGTCATTCTGGACATTAAGATTGTGGTTTAGTCTATTGTTAAGATTAATTTTTCTGTAATCACTTTAATTAATTTTACTTACTTTTATTAATATTTTCGAACAAAAAATAATTTTATATTATTCGAAAATAAATATAATTTTTTTATTAAAACCATTTATATTTTTTTCCATACTCAATTCCCTTATGTTTCTAAATTAATTTTAGATGTAATCTCACAGACATAGAGTGAAAAAGAGTTTTTAAATTGAAAAGGCTCAAATGTTCATTAAGTTTTTATTTCAAAATTAAATATAAAAATGATTCCAATGTACTACATTGGATTAATATATATATATATATATGATATGTTTATAATTTTATAAAACCTTAAAATATAATTCAACATTAATATTAATTTATAAGAAAGGGTCGTCTTCCTCTAAAATGCAGTATTGTTCGCTATTGATCAAAAAATTAAACTTCTCATAAAAATACCCAAATCCAACCTATGATAACCATGAAATAAGGAATTCAAATTTTTTTTTATTTTGAAAAATAAAATTATTAAAATTTTGAAAATTTATTTTTAAATTATATGCACCATTAAAAGGTGGTAAAACTCGCTCATATGTATAACTCAAGACAACTCATTTTTCTGTGTAGCATAATTTCAACATGGTGTTGTGTATAAAGTAATCTAGAAAAATATAAAATGTATTATGAAATTAAAATATTTAATATCTAAGGGTGTTACAATATCCCCACCTTAATGAAATTTCATTCTTCTAATTTAATCTTGATTTTTGTAATTTTGGGTTTGATACTTGAATATACTATTATTAAAAAAAAGCACATTTTAAATAGCGTTAACAAAACATCTTTTTAAAAAGATGAAGTGTAAAATGTGAAGTTAGTAATAAAAACTAGTCTTTCAAATATTAAACTATTTGTGAAAACATGGACATGAAAGAGATTCAAACTATATAGTTCTTAAAAAGAGTGATAAATAAGAGGTTCTGTTGAAATTTGGGGAAAAAGTAAAAAATAGAGTTATGAAAAATGTCATATATCATGAAAAATGATGATAATATGATTTTTTTTAATGACCTTTTACTAGAGTTTCATAATTATTTCACCATATATGATTATAAATAAATATATATTTTGATAAACATAATATTTTCATTTTGATTAAACCTTGAACTATTTATACTTTATCTCTTAGCCCAATATACATCATATAGTGAAGTAGTATATTAATCTCTAAAAACACATACAAATTACAATGTAAACCATTTCATAAATGGTTAACTTTTCAAATGATTCTGATCCAAAATTTTTTAAATAAGGTCACTTAATTTAAAAACTAAACTTATCATTAGCCTTTAATCAATATTAAGCAGCTCTAAATTGTCACATTCCAACCATGTGAATACCTTAATCATGAATTCCTTTGAAATATGATAATAACTTAAATTAACATAAAAAATTATTTTAAACATGCATTCTTCCTTATAAATTATTTAAAAACATGTTATTAGATATATTCCTAAAATCCAAAAGTGTTGTAAACTCCGTCAATGATGGAATAAATAACTTTTTAGATGAACCATTAATCAAATCTAGGGTAGTCTATACTATCCCATTTACTTTATCCAAATCAATCATATATTTATTACAAAATCATTTTCTTAGTATTAGGAACATATTAAGGGTTATCTATCCCATTAACCAGGTGTTTTATATTACGTATATATTGATACCAAATCACTTTTCTTGGTACCATTATACATATGATCTCAAAGCCTTAACGAAAAGTATGCAGTAGAATCCTTATATATTCTATAATTCTTATTACCAGTACATCATGGATAAAACACTCAAATGAAATAATTCTTGAATCGAAACACAAGTACATTAATCATTCATCTTCATCTATGGTAGTAACATAACCATGACAATGATCCATTATCCTCTTTTGGTTTATATTCCATTGAAACCCGAGACATTGATTTGCGTAGTGTCCAAACTCCTTGTAGCTGAATATTTTTTCATTGGAAACATTTTTTTTATCATTTTAATCTGATGCACGGTTCCCTTAATCTCCACACATGTACAAAACATTCATTCCTTATAATCAAGTACATGGGTTTTTATTTCCACAATTATTGAAGGTGGGAACATACTTCTTTCCCTTCTTACCATTAACAATATTTTTTCCTAAATTTTCTATTGTTATTATCCTTCTCTCATAGTACATAATACTTAGGGATTTGTTTCTCTTAATTTTCACCACATGTTAATATATCCTCATATGATGTGAATTTTTGGTAGACTAGTTCCTTTCAAAATATCTATTTGAGACCATAAATTAAATGATAATTTTTACACTTTGGATCTTCTGCATTGTTGTGGTTCACATTCCCTTTGAAAGGTTATATTTCTAAATTATGACATATGTGAGGAAAAATCATATTATTATGGAACATATTGTATAATACAAAAACTATAAAAGTACTTAACATAAATTGAAAATTTTATATGTATCGAATATCATAATCATAAATGTGGTTTCTTTGGGATGTTCTTCTATACTAATCCTAAAATGATATCATATAGTTATGTTCCATAATATAGTCTTTCTAAATATACTTACTAAGGATTCATATAAACATCATTTAAAACCAACTGTAGAACACTGACCTAGATGCTCAAAGATGGTGTATTACCTAATTACATTAACGTAATTGTGAGGAATCAAATTCCAAAGGTCCAAATAGTTTAGAAGTTTTTTAAAACTATATTACATACATGATACCCATTTATATTCTAAAAATCTAATAAGATATAATAAATAACAAAAAAATGAACTATAAACTTATAACTCATTCCAATAATTCATCTCCATATCCCTGGGAAAGAAAACAGAACAAGGTTGATCTCAAAATTCTCAGTAAGGGTAAGAATATAGTGGAATTATTAATGAATCAATAAGAATAAATAATAAGGAAAGGTAATATAAACCAAGAACACTATCAATTTAGACAACTAGATAGGCTATAATTAGTATTCCAAGGTAGATCACTAAACACATTTCATTTAACAATATTCTAATAATGAAACTTTATAATGGACATTCTATCTAATCAAATAATCATATGGATTTTGAATTACTAAAGTCATAATGTTGTAATCCATAATGACGGAAATATAAAACATACAAAAAATTATTTTTTCTAAGAATATAACACCATCAATTCTTTTTTCCAAGATTCTAATACTAATAAGGCTACGTGCCAAGAACGTAATACTTTCAAGGATTCATGCCAAGAATCATGTTAATGGGAAAGGCCTTGACAAAAAAAATATAGTTTGTCTCATTAAAACTACCAATTAATCAAGATGATATAGAGGGACATTCCCATAACATATGAAATTTAATTCATTCATCTTATATTTAGTATTTGATTTAGTTAATCATGGAAAATATCTGTATTGAATAGAAGATAAGTATTTATCAATATATCTCCAATTAATAAAAAAACTATCAAAGAGAAAACCATATTTAAAAATATTATATGTTTTAAGAAATAATAATATCCATTTCAGGATAATGTGGATATTTAAGCTAAATTTAATTTACAATAAAAATTTTCACAAGGATGTGATTTTTTCAAGAGAAACTGAACAATCACAAAATAAAGTGATATTGCAAAGATAACTTCTACCGCTCGGTAATTTTCATTTAAAAACAGCTTGGATTTGATAATTAAAATTGAAATTTTGAATACCGTTTAATATGAGTGAAAAATGATATTAAATGGAAAAAGTTGAAGAATATACACCACACAAAAGAAATAATTGGTTGTAATAGTGTATGGCTCACTGAAGAAAAAGCGACACAGGAATACCTTACAAATGTGGTAACATTTGAATCAGAAACACCAAAAATAATAGTCATAAAGTGAAACATTTATATAACATGAATGTAAAACAATTCATGATATAATATATCAAAATAGGTAGTATATACACCACACATAATAAGTAAGTGGTTAATATGACATTTATCTCATAGATGTAAGATGTGAGATGAAAATCCATTGGATTGAGTCTGAATCTTCATTTGTGTATTTATCTTCCTAAATAATAAACATAAATTAATTATTTACATACATCATATCATTTTCAAAAATTATTATTTGTTTTATTTTACTTATTAAAATTATTAATTCAACTACTTTAATAATCATTTTTATGTCAAGTGTTTTGACTAAATTCAGTTCATGTGTTAGAACGAAATTTGGTAGTTCGATTATGGTAAAAGGGGTTATTATATAAAAATCCCTTGAATAAAAGTCATTACATAAATATAATATTTTTACACCAATTATAATTTTAAAACCAATCATGAATATTGGTTAAGAAAAATTAACCAATATTACAATCATGCAGACGTAGGCCATATGTACACATGAGTAATGTTCTCATTCTCAATGATAATTATAGAAAGAATTTATGAAAAAATAAATCTTCAAGTAATGATAATTATTTCATAAATATAATTTAATATAATCATATATATTGATATATATATACAATTCATTTCATGTAAAAGGTATCACATCGTGATTAAGAGTTGGTAGTCCACACATCCACAAAAGATGTAATCACTTTTTTTATTGTGTGAAAAGGGTAAAATTTTAGTGATATAATATATTTACATAAAGGTAATTATTTAATTAATATAATATATATGTCATTTATGCCACATATTTTGAATTAAAATCATCCTTAATACATTCCATGTAATGTCTGTGAGTATCACATATATTTGAGAAGGTGGTAATCTACACATTTACAAATGAAGTTATCATATGCACACCCAATGTAACACATAAATTTATATGTTATATAAATATTAAATAAGAATAAAGAGTTAAAAAATACCATATATATATATAAATTATATAAAAAATGTTCCCATTATAGTTTCCATCCATGAAAGGGTGTAATGGAAAAAGGAATGACATTGTTTCATGATGCAGTAGTTCCCTGTAAACAAAGAGTAATTTTATTACCCATGTGATGGAAGTGTGTGTATATGTTGGAAAAACCATTAAAATTAAATAATTTTATTATATTTAGTATTTTGTTTTATTATATAAGAATGAAATAATAATAAATTAAGGGCTGGAGAAACAAATAAAAAAAGTACAATAATGACTCTTAACTCTTTTTTGGGTAACTCATTTTGATATTGATAAAATGGATTCCTCTATATAATTTATTCCAATATTTATGATTATATATTGAGGGGAGGGATGTTTTGAGATTATTTGGCTAGATTTTTTACTATAAAAAGTCACTTAATATGTGTGATGAAGGGGGAGAGTAAATGTTTTTTTATATTGCTTTTGAGTGTCATTATTGTAAATAAAAAATGATATACACTACTGGAAGAGGTATTCCTTACCACATCCACCTCTAAAATGAAAAAATAATGTATTAAGGGGGTTTTAGGGTCACAAGCAACCTCCAATACACAATAGTAAGTATATTTATATAATTTTGTTCCTTAACATCTATGTTTCTCCAATTTTATCAATTTCGTTTTTTTTAAAGTATCTAGTTTTATAAAAAATTTAATTTAACCATTAATACTTAATTAAAGAGAGATTTATTTTTAAAATATATTATCACAAAATTATAAATAATATATGTAATTTAGAAAATAGTAATATCATATATGTGTGAAATAATTTTTAAAATGAGCGCATGTACCACGTAAAAACACGACTTCACCTAGACCATGCTTACAATGTTTTCACTATATATGGTTTGATATGTAAATTATAAAAGATAAATTGGTCGATGAATTTTTTATATTTTATATTTATTAATCGTCAAAACTCAGTTAGAGGAATATTTTATATTTAATAATTTTAAACCATTGAATAAAATATCATTTACTATATAATAACATTAGTTTCAATTTTTTCATTATTAATATAATATTAATATACAAATATTAAAACATTATTGGAATTTAAATATATTAATTTTACATCTTTTTATGAAGATATATTTATCTACAAAAAGTGGAACAAAACCATTTATTAAATTTTCTTTACTTTGAATGTTTTTAGCATCATTTATCTTATTTAATTATTAACTAAATAATCTATTCATTAGATATTGTTAAGAATTTAATGTAATTACATCATCCCAAAAAAATTAAATTTAAACTACCATGATGAAAAAACTCATTTACCTTTCAAAAAAATGTTTATTACTGAATCTATGTAGCTTCTTCCATACATTAATGCCTTATAATTGTTAAACATAAGAAATGTTTCATTTTTTACTTTTACATAATAATTTATTTTAATTAATTTTACTAATATTCTTGGTCAAAAACTTAGTTAATATTTTTATAGTATAAATATTATAAATATTTCAATTGTGTATGTACATTTTTCAAAATTAAATCCATATTAGTGAAAAAATTAATTTTGAATCCAATCTCGTAGATGTGGAGAGAACGAGGGTTTTTAAAAGTGAAAATTCTCAAAAGTTTGTTAAGTCTTCATATATAAATTAAATATAAAATGATTTAAATTAACAACATTGTATTAATAGATATATAATTTATCTATTGGGACTTTAAACCAAAAGTTAAAATATAATTAAAAATTAATAATTTTTTAGATGAAAGTGTAAATTTCAACTAAAATATTGTAATTTTTACCATTCATAAATACATTAACATTTTGAGAAAAATACAAAAAATTCAACCGAAGATAATTTTTACAAACAAAATTTAAAAAACATGTTTTTTTTTGAAAAATAAAATTTATAAAAGTTTAAAAATTTATTTTGAGAATAGATACACCATTAAAAGGCGGTAAAAATTAGTCATGCATGTAATGAAAGATTACTCAGTGTTGTGTGTAGCGTAATCATAAAATGGTGTTGCATAAAAAGAAATTTAGAAAAAAAAGTTCATTATAAAAACAATTATTGTAATGTATTGTGGTGTTACAGCCTAGGCCTATCCTCATCTAGCACATGATGCCACATCCCTATAGAAGTACTGGCTATGAAAGTGGACTACATGACATGTCGATACTATCTGGGCTCTGGCCATTTTCTCTTGGTCGTGTCTGTGTACTTCACCCCATATCCATGTACCTGAACCCACTTCTAGGTACATTGGAACATAATCATGTGTCTAGATACTTAATCCAACATGGGGTCCTGCCCGTATAATCCACCACATGACTCATACATCTAGGGACAAGGTACATAACATGTAGGAGGGACACACAATGTGATATCTTTATGAACTTCTAAAATACCAGTAACCACTTATATGGAGGTACACATCATGTGTTAATTATAATACATGGATTTTAGTTAGGGTTTTCACAGAAGCTTAGATATTCCCTCTAAAAAGTAGATATGACCTTCTACCTTCAGATCTAGCTAAATTTACCCCAGAAATTTATGGATCTTGTCACTATTTGTAATTTATGGCTATTTTGTGGTTGGAAATATTATCCATCTAACCCATGAGAGTTTTGTCGTGAGATCTATCCCTATATGCAATTTTTATCTCCAAATAATTGATATTATATCATCAAAGAAATATCCACAACCCACAAATTCCCCAGATCTATGACTAATTCATTGATTTGTCCCACCATTTTGAATCTGTTTCTATTCTGGGGTCCAATTGGGCTCAGTACTACCCGACAATGTCGAACTAGGATCGTAGGGTCCAACCAGTTACTAATGTGAAGAAATTCGGGTGAAAAAACATAATATAAATATATCTTGAAAGTTCAGTAGTGCCCAATAATGTCGAACTAGGATCGTAGGTTCCAAATTGGAACAGATCCATGAAATTGATCAATCTGGTCGATAAAATTAATTTAACAAGGTTTAAACCATAAATTGAAAATTCATACCTAAATATTGGATTTTTCATCACCAAAAATTTATATTTCTAATGATTGGAAGATATTTTTATGTTTACTGCACTCTCTTCTCCTATTATCCAATGTTTCATCATCATTCGATGTGATTCACCAACAAAAATAAGAGGAGAAGCTCTGTAATTCTCCTTGGGTTTATTCAGATAAACCTGGATAAATTGCTATGGCAATATTCTTATTTAATTCATTTCAATTAAAATGAATTAATAATTGAATTAATTATCTAATTAATCCAATATACATACCACCATTGAGGGAGATGTCCAAACTCCCCTCACCGGCCTATTTTATATCACTCTATGTATAAAAAACACATTATAAACTCAATATTTATCTCAAATATCTTATTCGAGATTCTATTTAGGAGTTATATAATTTTATTTAGTAAACTATGTTTTCATAATGTAAAATATATTTAATATTTTTATAAAATTAATTTCGTGCACACTTTGTGTCGAAATCACATACCATCTTAGTGTCTCTCTCTAAAAATAAATATAGAATTATTTCAAAGTCTTTCAAGGAAAAAACTGGGTCATTAAATCATTCCCCCTTTAAGATTTTCAACCCTGAAAATAAAAATTATACAAAACAAAACTCCTGATACTATGCCTTCATATGTCTCTCCCACTCTTGGGAGCACTTGTGTAAAGATTCCATGACGCACTCATCTAGAAGAACACACTCCTGAGTCTGACAACACTGATGACACCCATCCGAGAGGTTCTTCTCATCAGGTCTCTCTATGAGAGAGGTACACTCATAGACCTACAAAGTGAGATACAATACACATATGAGGATCATATCCAGGGCATTGTGATGATACCAACATCTCCGTATACATTAAACCGCTATTTAGAGGATCAACCTCTCGTAGGATTGTTCGTGATAATACCGAAGACTCTACCTAGGGAACGAAGATGAATATAGGATCCTACTATGGGGCCCTTATGGGATTCTACGAACTCTATCAAGGAGTTCCTACAGAAGGGATCATAGTCCTATTGGCTGGAAATGATTTACACCAACCTTAAAGGAAACATAATGGGAAAAAACCCTAACAAAACATGTCAAAGATATGAAGGAAGAGTGGATCAGTCCATATAGGAAGTTGTACACGACATGTAGTAGGGTCACAAACCATGTCCCTTGACCCTGGGTACTTCCCATATACAACGGCCTGCGTCTTTAGAACATGTTGTGTAAAAATAGGGAGTACATGACATGTATATGGTGCCACAATCCATGTCTTTCCATCCAAGGTCTGCTCATGTACTATGGTCGTGTGCAAGTACATAGTGTTAGCATGTGTATGCCTTCCCATGTACCAGTAAATGGGATATTTAATGTAACTGGTTCAAACAATGTCAGGTGGGTATGTACACACCATTTAGGCAACATGTGTAATTCACCCCATGTCTATGTACCTTCTAGGGTATATACTGAGTGGTCCAACGATGAACCCAGACCATGTATATGGGACTACACACAATGTGTTCTAGTTTTTCCAGAAATTCATGTTCTTAATTCACACGACTCAACCGATCTCCTAGCTCTAATTTTGATGGTCCATTCACCTCAAAAATCCATATACATGGTTGTTTCTCCACCCTAACACCGAATAGATGTGTTTTAAGACTTCAATATTCTCATATATCCATTCTAATCCACACCAACACAAATCACATGAATTTTTTTTCTCTCCAAAATTGTTTTGATCCATCGGTCATCCATTCACCTCATTGTTCACTATGGCCTTGATCCATTACCGTAAGAATGATAAATAGATAAAGAAATCAATTTCCAGAGAAAAAATCCCGAATAAGCCCGCAAAAGCATCCCATCTCGCAAGTACTAATGATCTTAAAGATAATCTGTTCGTTGATTTTTCCACCTTCATCGTAAGAATAAAGAACATGAAAGAATAATTGAAATAATGCATCCTATCTAGATTTTGGATTGTTCACTAACGAAGACCTGTCACCAGTGTGTGCTTCAAGAAGGTGGCTCCATCCTCAATCACCATTGTGTGCTTCAAGAAGGTGGCTCCATCCTCAATGTCCATATTTCCTAGATGATGAATTATGTAGAGTTATCCATGTATCTTCTCCGCTCTGATGTATGAAAGACGTCGTGCACCTACAGTAGCAGTGGTTTAGAGTGAGGTGTTGGGAAACCTCACCCATCCTTTGTAAGATCATAGAAAAGCTGATGAACCTTTGGGATAGATTTCCCCTCTAGATGAACCTCCACAATCCTCGTTGTTTGGAGACTCTTAGGAAAATGTGGTCTCCCTACTTGAAGTACGAGACCTAATATTGAGATCTTTATAATATTTTTATCTTCTCTTGTCCATCCACGTATACTCATAGATGACCTAGATATTATCCTTCCTCACCTACACCATGTATGGGCCCACAAGAGATATATCATAGATATCTATCCTACATAATGTTTACCTTTATTGTCTATCATACATGGCATCAAAAGTTGTTAGTCTGATAATAGAGTGGGTTATGTTGTTGTATTCAAACTATACCAAGGTAAAGTGATCCTCCCAACTCGAGCCAAAATTTAACATGCAATATCTCAATATATCCTCTGACAACTTGTTAGTGAGGTCAGACTACCCATCGATCTTTGGGTTAAAGGATATAATCATACTCATTTAGGACCTGAATTACTCTTAATGTCCTCTCCAAAATCATGACATAAACTGCGTGTTGCGAATAGAGAAAATCATGGAGATCACCCCATGACGGAGAATGATCTCCCATAAGTAAAACACCCCCAAAATCTTCTTCAAATTTTGTTCAATGATAGAAAGGAAGTGTGTCCACTTCATGAGTCAGTCAACTATCACCCATATAGTGTCACAAACCTTCACTATACAGAGGAACCCTATCACAAAGTCCATTGATATTCTATCCCTCTTCCTCTTTGGGATCTCAAGGGGCTGTAACAAACATTCTAGAACTTGGTTATCAAATTTCACCTATTTATAGTTGAGGCAATGAGAGGAAAATTCAACTAAGATCCATCTCATTATAGACTCCAAAAACTACCCATAAGGGTCATTGTATATCTTCACCGAATTAGGATGTATAGATAGGGGAGAAGTGTGTAACTCTTATGTCACATCCTCCTGCATTGTCACCAGAAAAACTGTATATCACCATGAAAATATGACATGATACCCTCATTTAGAACATCCATTCGGGGAATCATTTATAGATACATAGTAACATAATACCTCATAGTCGATGAGTCCCAGTTGGGGCTCTCTCACACACTCAAAAAGAGAAGGAGTCAACACCATTGACTATAGAAAAGTTGTACCCTCTAGCTCCATCTGGGAAAACTATAGGGGCGTCAACAGCTAGGATGACTCCATCACCAAGGGATCCTAAGAATTTTTCCTATGGGATATTTTATACTATGTTGACCTTCATTAGAGTATATAATATTTTCAAGAAATAGTAATAATGTAACTCCAACCAGATCCACTATCTAAGGTACACGTCTCTCTATGTGAAGATTTACCGAAGACTCTTATCATATGGGTAAACTATAAATTTATCTCCCAAAAGGTAGTTTAGTCGCATCTTCAGGGTTGAGACTACCGCTTCTAGATCTAGTCCATGAGTCACATAGTTCATCTCATGGGGTCTCAACTGCCATGACTTGTATGTGATAACTTCTGGTCATTCCATCAGCACACAATCGATACCAGCTTATGAGGCATCACCACACACAAAATACTCCATGCCCTCCTCTAGTACTCTCAACACATGATAAATCTTCATTCTTAGCCTCAATTCCTTGGAGTATATCTATCACTTCTCAAAGAAATTAACAATAATCCCATTCAAAATTAGGGTGGTCATAGGGGATGAAATTCTGGAGAAATTTTCCAAAAACCTCTTATATTTAACTATAAATCCATGAAACATCTTTAGCTATGTCACTCTATTGGGTAGCTCTCAAGAAATCACTACAACAATCTTCACTAGCTCCATAGCTAAACCACATTCGTAAATTACATGTTATAAAAAGTGAACCTCAAGACTCTAGGACTAGAACTTTTGGAGATTTAAACAAATCTAGTGATCTTGAAGAAAATCCTCTACCATACTAAAGTGGAATGCATTATCCTCGTTTGATGAAAAATAAATGAGTATGTAGTCTATGAATTAAACAAAAAACTATTCCATGAATATCTTGAATACCCAGTTCATCAAATCAATAAATATGGTGGGGGAATTAATCACACCAATTGTGCTTCACTAGGAGCTCATAGTGGCTATAGAAACCTCAGAATGCTAGATTTGGAATATCTACCTTGCGAGCCCTCAACTGGTGGTAGTTGAACCAGAGATAGATATTTGAGAACCTTGTAGCTCCTCTCATACTAGACAAGGAGGTCATAAATCCTCCGAAATGGATATTTTTATTTATGATGGCCTAGTATAAGATGATAATAGATGAAAAGCTGAAGGATCCCATCTACCATTTTCATGAACAACACTAGATTTTCCTAAGGGACATACTGGGCAAAATGGTAACTTTCCCTCAAAGGTCCTCTAACTACCACTGTAGATCTCAAAGCTCAATAGGGGCCAACCAATTTTCCACTAAAGATATAAGTGTTGTACAATGATGTAATTCATTGAAAAATTGCCTCTCCAACTTCAATTGTAGTCCCAAAAAATCCACAGGGAATCCATCCATATAATCCTCTATAACTAGTTGAATCTTGATTTATAAAGTGCATGTTTGACCAAAGGTTACAGTCACTATCTTATGGGTGAAGGGATGAAACCTCTTTCTCACATAACCCACATTACCTATAATAATATATCTCTCACCAGAAAAGGGGAATATAATACCATATGTGTGTAGGAATCTTACTTGTCTACGATGATAGTAAATAAGGTATCAGACCATGAAAAACCTATCCTTACCCAAGATGAAGTCATAGGGTTCCATCGTGATGAATATATAGTACAACATGATACTCTATCTACTAAGAGACGACTCTCACTATCAAAGGATAAAAAATAGAGAAGAATCATTCCCTTTTGGAACCTCAATATGTAGTGGCTGGGCTTGCACCTCTACTAGGAAATTTAGATCTCGCAACTTGATTATTGGGATGAAATAATAACCAAATAAAAATTCTACTAATACTGAATCAAGAGTCTAATAAAAAGATATCACACCTCTAATAAACTTTTTCATTGTGAGGTAATAAGCCTCCAGAGCCTATTGATGTCTGATACCCCAACCACAAGTTCCCCAATATTCATTTTGGATTCTTAGTGGTGGTTGTGAAAATATATCTTAGTATTGTCCACAACCCATATCTCCTCTATCTCCTTGAACACGGGGACTACCGTTACCTCACCTGGGAGATCCCTGCTTACAATGTTTCCTATTCCATGTTGGTCCAATAGATATCTTACTACACTCCTCATCACATACAATCGATAGCCTCCTGCTACTTGACCTCTCCCATCAGAATAAAAACACCTCCCCTATTCAGACAACCCTGATGGTATGTTCTATCCCTAAACTGCACAACCGCATGCCTGAGTCTAATCACAAAAGGATCTTCTATATCAAGATCCTGCCTATTAGTGTATGCTATCTATTATAGATGACTCAACTCTATGATTCCCACAAAAATCTCCATATATATGGCATCTCTGATAGAAATCTCTCTATCACTAGTGCTCACTCCAATACCCTTTCATAGGCGGGTATGTATTGGGGCACTACACTGGCATAGTTCTCTTTGTAGATTCCCTGCACAAAACTATGTTCTAAGATTTAGTTGTCACTGATCATGTTAAGGGAGTAAAAGATAATTTCTATGAACATAACTACAAAGTCAAACACTATCATCCATCATTTCTAGTCATCCAAAAGCTTGAGAATCATATCCGAGTAAAAGTATGAGCGGTATTAATACTCATAGAATAGCTACTAGAAGTTGGGAAATGAGAGTTTCAACTCATCATTAATCTATGTTACATGACTATACTGTCTTTTAGATACTCTAAGGAAAAGGATAGATTCTAGTGAAACCACATAATCCATTGGGGCCTGAATGAGACTAAAGATATATACCATAAAATATACCCAATCCTCTTCTTCCTGAGGGAGTATCTTGCCTCAGAACCTCAGTTCTCTCTGGAGATGCAACTCACGAGCATGATAATCCTTCATAAATCCTTATCTTTGTCTATTGGGATAGTCCACTACTCAATAAGTGTAGATGATGATACCTACCCACCTGGAGGAAGAATCTCATTGGATGGATGCAAAAATGGGCCCTCATCACTTATTGTATCATCTTCATGATCTAGAACTGATACCTTGGATCACTGTCATCATGGAGGCATCCTAGAATTTAGATCAAGACATAGCATATTAAGATTATAATATATATTAAAAATAATGGAGGGATTAATCAATAATGAATGTTAATGTCTTAATCATATATGATTTATATACCATTTTCCCTACAGCAAATGACTAGACAATCTGATTCAATAAGTATGTAGTCAATGTCTGGGTGAATGGATATATAGACCACCAACACCATCACTTAATTTCCATATCTGAGATCCACACTCAAAAAAAAATCATGTTTTTACCCAAATAAAAAACAAATTTTCATAAGTTTAATGCTCCAATAATCCTCATATGGATGGAACCACCTATGATTTCAACTTTTCGTGACCAGACCTACGAAAGAGATAAATCCACTACTACCCCATGCCTGCCTCCATAGACCAGTGGCTAGAGACAAGTGATGAAGGCATAAATAACACCAAGAGGCCTTTTCCTATTTTCATATATGGACAAACACACCCTTATCGATGAAAAGGTGAAAAGTGAGTAAAATTAAAAGAAGTAAAAAATCTAAGGGAACAACCATAAATGTAAAACCTCTAGAAAATATATGAGTGTGGTAGTGTAGGCTAAAAAGTAATGAAAAAAATACACACCCAACCATAAATATGGCCCAACATGAAAAAATAGAAAATTAAAATGGTGAGTGATTCAGCCTTTTGATCTCCAATATACCACCATGGTACACGATCCAAATTACCAGGTATCCCGATGTTCCTCTAAAGTCACCGCTAACCTATACATTATTTGTACAGGACATGAAATTTGTTGGGAAATTCCATGTAGATGTGATTATGTACATACACAGTTGAACACCCTGAAAGCTGAAAGGGGAGAAGTAAGACATACAATATGAATAGAAAGTCTGTAGATAGTAAATAAGATGTAGAAACCGATGAATGAAAATAGCTCCACCCAACCTAAGAGGGAAAGTAACCGTATAAAAAAATAAGGGTCTCAATATGGTTTGTAGATGAACTATACATCAAGTATTTTCCACTAATAGTAGGAGAGTAAACTCAACCAAACATCTGAAGTTAAATATGTAAAGCACATGTCATACCCAATATTTCTTCACATCTCATGGAAAGAGGGTAACAAAATCTAAAGTTATATATTTATATATATATTCAAAGTCAAAAAACCATAAATTAGAGAGAAAGGGGATCTACATCTCACAGAACAACCTTGATAAAGAGTCTCCAACAATTCCAATAGTCTATCAATGATGCCCAAAATCTCATGCATCTAACAAGAAGTAACTATATAAGCCAAGTCATGCCTCCTCATTGAGCCGCATTATCACGATCCATAATATCTAGTAATAGGAACTATTCCCTAGTAAAATACGATGGTTCTACTCAAATAGTTTATGGAAGACCCATGACCTTCACATTAGGAGGGTTCCACTCCGGTTGTTGAGAAACCACAACAATCTCAGTTGGAGGGTTCCACTCTAAAATTTGTTGAGGACACATCCCCATCTTGACTAGAGTGTTCATCTCAAGAATCTATCAAAGACCCATACCAATCTCGACTGGAGGGTTCCACTCAGGATGTCTATAGAGGACCCATTGCCTTTACTGATGGTAGGGTCCCCCGCTAGTCATAGAGAACCTATGACTAGCTTGACTTGAGTGCTCCAATAGGGAATTATGTAAAAGACCCATGCCATGTACTGATAAAATGTTCCACTATGAAAGTCAGTTGAGGACTCATTCCTAGCATGAGTGGAGAATTACACTCTAAAATTCATTGATGAACCATGCCCATCCTAGCTAGAGGGTTACATAGGGGAATCCACTAGTTATCATGTGTGACCGCTTCCATCATCGAGCATCGTGTAACCAAGCATCTTTCCCAAAACATTCAACATCATATCCCAATCCCAAAACTGAGGGTGTCGTCATATTCTATGTGAAAAAATAACTCAAGATAGGCTACTCATTGGATAAAATAATAGTGCAAACAAAGGTGATACATAATCTTCATGTTTCCTAAAAAGAAAAGATGTAGCATACGATAAGTGTGGGGACCAATATGGTGGGTGGTCCTACTCAAATTTTTAGTTGTGACCTGAGATAGAAAATGATTCCTTATCCATGTATGAGTACATTTCATGCAGGTGGACTACATGACATGTCCATGAAATTCAGGGTTAGTTCATTTCCTCTTGGTAGTGTCTCTGTACTTGAACCTATGCCTGTGTACTTGAACCCATGTCAATTTACATTAGTATAGGACTGGGTGACTAGTTGTATAATCCCACATGGGGAATAGACCATTTTATCCACTATACCACTCATCCCTTTGAGGATGAGGTGCACATCATGTAAGAGGGATACATTCCTTGCCATCTTTATAATCTTCGGAAACTACATCCACCATAGCTTGGGGCCTACAGGTTGTGTGTTCATCACAGTACATAAAATTTAGTGGGGTTTATCACAAAATCCCAGATCTAATATCTGTAGAGAATATCTATCCTTATACCTTCATATCCAGAATTAGTTTCACTAGAAATTGATGGATCTGTTCACCATTCATCATTTTTTTGGCCATCTAGTGGATGGAAATCTGATACTATCAACCCATGGGAGTTTTGTTGTGAGTTCTGTCCTTATACACAACTTTATTCACTGTGGGGTTGTTATTTGATCATCGAAACAAAGACCCATTACCTAAAACCTTCCAAGATCTATGGCTGATTCATTGATTCATCCCTTACTCATGAATTTGTTGTGATCATGGTTGTCTAATCTGGCTCAATACCACACCACAATGTCAAACTGGGACTACAGGGTCATAATAGTGAAGAACATAAATAAATTAAGGGGTATAGGCCCATTAAAAATCATTTAAACATAGTTATACTAGTTTTGTTAGACAATGATCACGAAAGAGTAATATCCGAGTGAGAAAAATGAATAAAAAATTAAATCTTAGCACATGGGTGCATGAAATTTTCCAAAATTAGCATAAATCCAAGAAAGGGATCAATATGATCAATCTATTAAATTAAAGTGGGTATAAAAAAAATTCACCAGTCCAACAAAGAGATTGGATTGTATTTCATTGAAGATCGGGATCACAAATTATTGAAGGATATTATTGCATTCAATGCACTCTGATTTTATCCGATCCACCATTTCATCATCGTTCGATGTGATTCACCAATAGAAGGATGAAGAGAAGATATAGAATCCACACAGTTTCTAAGAAACCAACCTAGGAGGATTCTCTATAATATTATTCTAATATAATTAATTTTTTTCAAAATGAATGAATGATTGAATTAATGAATTAATCCACTGAATGTACCACCAATGAGCAATATGTATAAACAGAAAACACCAAACGATTTATGAAACTCCTAGTATTAAAACACCTTCTGGAATCTAATATGGTCTTAGGTTTCTATTACAAGATTCTATTTATGAGTTATTCCTTTTTTATAAATAAATTGTGTGTGCAAAACATAAAATATATTTAATATTTTTATTAAATTAATTCTGGTCACCCAGGGCCTCAAAATCGCACACCATCTCAGCTCTTTGATATGGAAATATATATATAAATATTTCAATATCTTATAAGGAAAAAACTATGTCTCTACACCCACTTACCATTATCTAGTGATTTCGACAACTCTTTCAATATGTAACTCCAACAATGTACAAAGGTGGATATTATCATAACTAAATATGAGATCAGTTGATATCAAGATTAACACTCAAAACAAACATGGTTAATGGATTGTAGTATTACAATATAATGAAAGGGAAGATATGGGAAAATAAAATAGAGACAACTAACGAGATATTGATACCATGACCAGGATGTCAAGAATAGAAGATATAACTCCAAAATACCCTGTAAATATACATGGGTCTAAGGGAGGAGGGATACATATTAATGAATAATGAATCATATTCACATCCTAGTTTTGAAACCAATATTCCCAAAAAATACATGATATGTAATTCTTTCCCATTACCTATTTCCCAAACTATGAGTTACACCGAAGAAGTTGTCACCCGTGGTTAATTTTTTTTGAATATTACACAACCTGAACGCGTTTCAAAATGTGTAGTAATTTCACATCTTGAACCTATGTCACAAAATATTCCTATATAATGTAACAAATTTTATAAAATCCATGACAAGAATATGTCTAATAGGAAGCTTTAATCCTAGCCTCTACAATGGTTCCCAAACCACCTCAGAAGCCTTCGACACTCACCAAAAACCCTTGTAGGCCACTTAAAACATTTGTACACGTAGAATAAATTAATGCAAAAACACACATAGCCCTGAACATTGAGTCATTTTCCATAGTAATTTAACTCATCCCCAAAAATGGAATCAAACACAAAGGACCAATGATGAAGGAAAATCTGAAAATACAGGTTCAAAATAAAACATAAAGAGGGATGTACCTAGATAATGATGGGATATCACATCCATGAAATGGGCCTTCATTTCATGGAGGTTAGCATCTATGCATGTTATGGAAGGTACTTTGATGAATATGATCCATTAAAAAAGATTTTTACCCTAACAACTATCCCTTAAGTGGGTTTTTGGTCCATTTTAGACATGAATTTGTTTCAAACTAGCCATTAATTCGCCTACCCATCCCATGAAACACATATTTTTGGGTCAAAAATACCCCCCCTTATAATTGTCTTTGATGAGGGAAGGGAGGGTAAAATTCCAAGGGAAACCAATAGAAAATTGTCAATGGGAAAACACTAATTGTGAAATAGATCTCACCATGTGCCTATAAATAGTGGTGGGGTTCCCTTAGGGGACAATTAAGCTTTCAAAAAAGATTGTAAAGTTTTCTATTTTTCTGAAACTCAAAACCTTCATGAGAATTATTTGATTTTGATCATTATTGATCTTGAAACTAACCTCTTTTATGAACTACAGGTATGAAAACATAGATCTGAGGACATTCAGCTTCCAAAAACTCTATCTTTGGGAAAAAACTTCAAAAAAATACATTCACAAAACATTTCCAAAAAAACATTATATGTCTTAGATAAAATGGAAAAAAAATTCTACTAATATGTCTCCCTAGGTATGGGATATGGTTGGAAAAATCATCGTTGGGGAGAGCATCCATACTATTTAAAATATTAACACACTCTCTGTATTGGTAATAAAGGCTCAATGTGAATATCTACTATTTGAGGATATATCATTATATAGTTTTGGGATGATGGATGATCTGTTCATCACTAGTGATGTTTAGTATGAGCCCAAATTATAGTTAAAGATCACAATGGCCATTTCCTATAGTGACCCATACATTTTATAAACATATATTCCATCTTCTTAGATTTATATTCAATACATTACACAATCACATGCTTGAGGACCATAATAGTTTTGTGTTTTTATAGACTAAGTGCACAATCCACTAATTTTTTGATTAATATTCAACACCTACCATAACAATATTCCAATTTAGTACACTTCAAAAACAAACCCTAATTAAAGACATTCTTCATTAACTAGAGAATGGAAACATAATAAAGGGTGAGATCAGATTCTCAGTATGGGTAAACAAGGGAGGAAAATAAGTATAACATGAACATAAGTATATGAGATCTGGATCATAATATTTGAAAACCATATCTCACATATCGAAAGTCATTATATTTATTTTGGTATTAATATTGTAAGTTCATAATACATTAATCATAAGATAATTAAAGAACATGAGAAATGATAGAATAACATTTACTTTAGACATTGATTTGTGGAATACACATCAACTTATAAATTTTGCGCATGTACAAAAGGAGAAATGTTCACTCATTTAGTATGGGAAATGAAATTAGGCCCTCATACAATCTTAGGACATCTATCCAGGTATACATATAACATTATGGACATTAGAGATAGGTCCACACATGAAAATATGAAAAAGTAATAAGGCTCATACATAACATTGTAAAAATGTAATCAGGTTCACGCATAACATTGTGAATATGTAATTAGGTTCAAGCATAACATTATGAAAATATAATCAGGTTGTTTCATTAAATATTTACTTAAAATGTGTCCATATTTACCCAATTTAGTGAAGGTTGATATTGGTCATACCTATCAAATAATGAAAATATTTTTTGTGTGTTCCACAAGATCATATAACATTTATCAAATCATAACCAATGAAATGAAATGGTATTGATAAACATTTCATCATATCATAACATGTGAAAAATATATAGGTTTTATAATCATTTCATCATTTCATAATTTCATCATATCATAAATCGTGAAAAAACAAGAATGATTTATAAGACTTTTGTCATGTTAGAAACATAGGAAGAGAAACAGGTTTCATAAAAATATGTTAATGATTAATCATTTATATAAATAATAATAATGTCATCAATGGTTCATATCAATATAAAAATATATTTTATATCAAATATGTCAACATAGAAGGAGAATTATTTGAAAATATCACTTGGAACATTTCCTTAGGAAAATAACATTTCTTTTAAAATTACCATTTTAAACTAAAAAGTCAAAAAGAATCCTAAAAATGATTTTATTTAAAAATGACCCTATAAAGATAAAATTTAATCTTCAAATAATATATTAATCATGATGTATTAAAAATATACCCATTTATACAGATTAAAACAAATAGTCAGCTATCATTTTTTGTAAAATCCAAATAAGCATTGTTTAGAAAACAACATGAAGATTCCATTCAATTTTTCTAATAAAAAATGAAAATTATAAAAATTAAATAAATAAATTTCTTTATTATTATTGAAAACATTTTTGAATGCATTTTTATAAGCATGTTTTTTAAATAAAATGATTTTTGACTCAAGGGAAAAATAATGATGATTTTTACTTAAAATGTATTATAAATTATTTTGTGTACTAAGGAGTGGATAAATGATAATAATACATGAAAGTATCATAATTAAATAGATTATATTAATTTTTATTATAATTATATAGATTTATATAATAAGAATTAAATATTGGATACATAGACATAAATAACTCCGATAAATGATGAGATTGTAATATAAATCCATTACCACTTTCGTAACATTTGAATCACCAAAATTGTGAACGAGAGATCTAAAAATAGATATGTAATCCAGATAATTTTTTTGATAAAAATAATAATATAAATTCATTGATATTATATACACCACCTAAAATAAAAAGGTGGAAAATATGACATGTTTTTCACAGATGTAAAAATTGAGACCAAAATCCCTTACCCCTCTATGAATATTTTGAATCGGGAGAACCAATAATATATAACCTCAAATAAAATATTTAATATTATGAAATGGAGGAAATTAATGATATTAAATGATAAAATCAGAAGTATATACACAAAATAAAATTAATGGTGAATTTGCATATGCCTCCCTGAAATAAAAGAGAGGCTAGAAATCCCTTAACTTAAGTCTCTACTTCTAATAACACATTTGAACCTTCTGTATGATAAATATAATTATATAAAAAATATATTATATAAAAATATTAAAAATATATTATAGAAACATCATTATATAAATAATACAATTTATTATTTTATTATGACCATTTATTAATCATTTATTTCTAACTTGTTTTTAAAATCACATTTCTGGTAATAATAACATTTTTTTGTTTATGTTTTGTTTTATTGTATTCTGTCATCTTACTTTTATCGTAATTTAATTATATCCAGAATATTAATCATGGAATAATTAATATATTTAAAAATAAACAATTCTTTTATTTCCAGTCGTGAAAGATGTTTTTGAGAAATAAAGTAAGTTACGATCATGGATATGGTTGGTCGTGCATACACATGAGTAATATTTCCACTTTACAATGATCATTATGGAAAGGAGGTAAGTAATATTTTAGAATTGAATAATTATAATAATATCATATATATAATATTAATTGGTTTTATATACTTATAAATACTATCCACTGTTTTTGGTGAGGAAAAGAGATAGTCACATCACTTTGTGAAGGCAGTAGTCGACATGTACACGAATGACGTTATCATCATTAAATGAGTAAAACGGCATGACATAAAATTATATATTATACATTTAGAATGATAAATATAAAATTAATATCATAAATATCTCATTTATGTTTCAAATATTCATTAAATCTATCCTTTTTATCTTCCATGTAAAGCGTTAGTGAAAAACAAATCACATCGTTTCGCGAGGTGGTAGTCCTCCATACACACAAGCAACATTATCGTATGACCCTATGGAAATGAATTAAAAAAGGTATATGTGAAATAATATATTCAATTATATAATTATTTTATAAATATAATATATATATACTTTATATCCATCATCATACCCACCTGTGATAGGTGGTAATGGAAAGAACATTGACATCTGTTCAAGAGGCAGTCGTTCGCCATACACATGAATAATGATTTCATAACCCATTTAATAAGAGTGGGGATGGTTTTTTGTAATTTCATTAACATGAAAAAAATATAAGTATATGTTATATAGTGAGTTTATTATATCACCATGTTTTAATAATTATTTAAGCAGGTGGTGAAAGGAATAAATAAATACACTCATTGAAGAACAATATCATTTCTTCACGTAACCTCCTTAGGTTCTCACCAAAATATATACGAAGTTGGATTTATTTAAAAAATAAGTCTTCTAGGATGAGATAATGTAATTTTAAAATTTATATTTCATGGTATTTTTATAAATATATGGTTTTTACAGTGTTAGGAAGAGTGGAGACGAGATGACCACTTATAGGTTATGTGAGTGGAATGCTTGTAATTTTTGAAAGTAAAATCGTGTACCCACATTTTACACGTGAAACTAGGATAATAATGAATTATTATAGATATTTATAAATTATATGTTATAAAAATATTCATCCAATATATTTTATAAAAGTTTTAGTTCAATTAATAAATTATCTTTTTAATTTTTCCCCAAGAAATCCCATTTTTAGCTTAACCACAGTAATTAATTTTTAATGTTTATAGTATTTTTTTGGTAAAAAATAAACATAAAATTTATAAGTAATATGAATAATAAGGGTTATAGATATATAATACACTTTAAAAAATTTAATTAATATAATTTTTAAAATTTAAATTAATATTAATCCCATAGATGTGATGGGAAAACAGATTTTAATAAAGAAACTATTCAAACTTTTACATGTTTTTTAATCAAAATTAAATATGGTAATGATTCCAAGGAATAATATTGGATTAAAAGATATATATTTTAAATAATTTACATTTTTAAAAAATTAAAACAAAATTAATATTTATAAATAACTTAATTGAATTTGTTTTTCAAATAAACATCAGTATTTTTTACTCTTCATCTAAAAAATTAAATATTTCAGAAAATTATCAAAACATTATCGAAATAAAAATTTGAAATACTTATTTTAAATATAAAATTTATTATTTAAAACCAATTTAATAAATTTGTCAAAAATTATTTTTAATATAAGTGGACAAAAATCAATGAATCCAATTTTTATAAAAATACAATTTTAAAGCATAAAACTGGGTTTATTCTTATCTTTTTTCAAGAAAAAATAAGATGAATGATAAAAATTGATTGAATATATTGTATATAAATTTATATAATATAATTCTCAGAATTGTTTTTTATTTATTGAAGTGAAAGACATCTGTTCACACAGAAATAGTTTTTTTTAGGAAAAATATTTTCATTACTTCCAAATAGTTTTATTTTCATTTCTAATTTATTACTAAAAAAGGAATTCATTCTATATACATGTGTAAAAAATATATTTTCATAATATTTTAATCCTCTTCATACCCACCTTTATAGTGGCTCGGTGATAACTAAAAAAATACCATGTTTGTTTTAAACTCATTGTTGCATCTAATAAAAGAAAAACCCAGTGTTTCATATAACTCCAAAAAACCGCGAAGATTAATTTTTTTTGAAAAAAAAATTTCACAAAATATTTGAGTGTTACATTCTACTCTTCTTAAAATGAATTTCCCCACATAAATGTATCTTGGTCATCCAAGGTTTACCATTTGAAAATTTCTTCATAGAAACCCACATCTTATAAATGAATAACAAAAAATACCTTAAAAAGGGAATCAGGGGAACATAAATATTACCCAAAGTGAATCAAAAATAGATTTACACAAAGAATAACATAGGTGGGAATTGATAATGTGGACATAAAATAGAAAAAATACTAATGCATTGATGGAGAGTGATAGATCACATAGTGAGGAGAAATTGAATAGCCCCAAATCCATAAAAGAAAGTGGCTTGAAAATGTTAATTGATATTATAAAAAATGTTGATAATAAGACAATATTTTATTTTCAGACCCTTTTACTAATTTTGTAAAATTCAGTTTCCATATATTATGAGAACATATGAATATTTACTTTCTTGAAATATTTTTATTTCATAGGTACAATTTCTACCTTTCATTGTTCCTTAATCAATTATCCCTTCATATCTTACATTAATAAATGTTTTTTCATGTTTTATGCACTAAATAATTCCCATATAATAATTATAATTCATTCTTTATGTCCCTAGTTAAAAAAAGTATAACACTAGATATCAAATAAAGAGAAATAGATATATAATTATATAATACCTTAATCTCTAAAACCTCATCCTAAATTCAACATAAACCATTCCATAAATGGATTTCCATATAACCATTACAAAATTAAATATTCATAAATAAAGTCAACAAATTTTTCAAAAAAAAAAAATAGATTGATCCCCCATATTTTATAAAGTGGATCTTGATTATCATATAAAAAATATCTTAAAACCTTCATCATGTATTGTCTTGAAGAATGGTAATAAACTGAATTAGGATAAAACATCAATGAAAAAGTGAATGATTCATATTCCTTAAATAAAACCATATATTGTTAATCATATTTCATATATACAATAATTTTGTAAACTCCAAAAATTATAATAAACACACTTTGTCAAAAAATCCCTTTTCAATTGTGAGGTCATCAATACTATCAAATTTAATCTATCCATATCAATCAACTATTTATCCAAACTAAACATAATATTTTCAACCATAGGAATATATTAATTTCTAATTTCCCTTAATAATGTGTTTTTTATAAAATTTTACAGTTCCATTAAATTAATTTTCAAGGACATTAGTAATATTCAACATATTATTTCAAATACTTAATGAAATTGTTTTTATATATCTTTTCTTATATATTTAATGATTCATATAAAATAATTTTGGAATTCCAATATAACATCACATGAGTAATCCAACTTTGTTCTCAAACTATTAACTTGGATTCTTCTTCTTATTCCTTAACACTTATTTCCTTTCCTATAACATTTATAGTAGCTTTATCATCATGAATATGGTCATTTAAATTATAACATTTTTTTATCAACATGAGATTTTTCCTGAGGACATGAATTTTAATAATGCCCATAATTTCTACATTTAAACATTAAATAGTTGATGATGTAATTGTGAGTACATTACTCTCATCAGTTGAATTAACTGAACTTTTATTGTGTAGTTACTCACTTTATATCATTATTTTCTATACCCAAAAAATCTTATAATCCCTCTGAGACAAACCATTGAGTGTTTGTCTCTTCATTATCAACATAATAGAAACTAAATATTCTTTCTTCCAAGTTCTCCACTTGTTGAACTCTTAGTGAACTCTTTAGTTCTCTTCTTTTTGAGTATGAGAGTTAGTTATAGTGGACATTTCATATATTCTTTTGGGATAACTAACTAGAAATAATCAAAATAGAATTTAATATAATTGTCATCCTATTTGATTATTCATAGTCATCAAATTGTACATAAAATTCAATGTTAAGATGATTCATTTTAATTCCATCCATTGAATAAAACCAAAAATAATTGCTTGAGTAAAGCTAATCATATTGGAAAACCATAAAATCCTGAAAATAACATATAGGATGTTTAAATCAGGACACCATCTTTTAAATCTATTCCACCTTAGGTATATCCTATGTTATTCATATTCATAATCTATTTAAATCCATGATAATTATTTATAATTTTTTTTGTAAATTTCGAAAGTGTATACCCCAGAAGCATCAAACTAGTTGTGTAGTAAGGACTATTGTTGTGATCAAGGTGATGATGGAGTCAAAATAAATATTCCCTTTTAAGAACTATTACCCCTTTTCACCTCTATCCTAGATTCAAATCTAATTATAGTATCCATATTGGGATTTAATTTCTTTTAAACCACTCAGACATTCCTTTATCAAAATTCTAAGACATTTTCTAATACATTGAATCATAATTATACTTATCCTTAGAGAAATTCCAAGACATACCAATATAAATATCCCAAGGAATATAACTAATGTTTTTTCTTCATATTTTATAAAGGAAAAAAATATTTCCACTTATACCAACTATAAAGATCCATGATTTTCATATATATATATTACATCCTTTTATATGAATATTCACTACATTATATAAAAACCCATCTGGAGACCATAATACTTTAGTAAAATTGTATAATAGGTAAAAATAATCTAATTTGGTAAAATATCGTTAACCCCCCATAAAGATCTTTTGCATTGGTACAATTCACAAACATACTGTACATAAAACCTTTTATCGTAACATAGGGAATGTAAGAATAACAATGGATGAGATCAACTTATTAGTAAGTGTAAATAAAGGAGGTACATAAGCATAACATGAACACAAGGGTTCAAGAACATGAACATAATATTTGAAAACCATACCCCGCATATCAAAGGTCATAATTTTTGATTCATTGCATAAATATTGGAATTTCATAGTACATGAAACATAATTTAATCAAATAACATGATATATGAGATCATAACATTTGCATAAGACATTGAATTGTGGAATTCACATCAAATTATATCATTTTGAATGTGTAAAATTAGATATAGTTTTAATAATTACATTAGGGAAATGAAATCAAGCCCTTTAATATACTTTTTACAAGGAACTAGGTCCATGCATTATGGACATGAAATACATGACCACAAATAATACTGTAAACATGTAATCAAGTTCACACATAACATCATGAATATACAATGAGGTTCTCGAATGACATTGTGAACATGAAATACAGTTCATTAATTCCATTTTGAACATTTAATTTGGCCTAAACATGAAATATTTAATGACAATTTATCATATTCACCTAATTCATTTGACCGAGTTGTAATACCCCAATATTTCATAGTAATTTATTTTCGTTAATGTAATAACATTCGTTACACGCAACACCGAGTTCGAGCACACCACGATATACCAAACTAGCTATTCAAAAAGTGGTTATGAATAGTATTTATAACATTTTGAATTTTATATACTCCATATAATTTTAATATCCATATTGTGTGTTTATTATACATAATATAAGAACAAATTCAATTTTTTATATAGAAGAAGTATTTTTTAAAAAATGAAATTTTACCACCTTTTAATGGAGAACCATTTTTAAATCCAATATTTGAAAATTTTATATATTCAATTTAAAAAAATAAACTTCTTCTTTAGAATAAGGACATACAAATTTAATTTGGAGAAATTTTTAATATTTTTCTAAAAACATTCAATTTTTGATGAATAGTGAAAAACACTACGTTATTGTTTTAAAATTGACTTTTATTAAATAATTATTTATTTTATTTAAATTTATTGAAATTAAAAATAGATACATAACAACTATATTGGTTCAATGTAATTTATTAGATTCAATTTATAATAAAATTATATGTATAAAATTTTATTGATTTTTAACGCCTTTTACCCACCATCTAGGCACGTTAGAAAATTGGCATAAAACGTAATTTTACTAATTCTGTAGATTGAATTTCTAAAATCTGAGAAAAATGGTTGAAATTATTAATTAAAATGTGGTTCAATAAGAAGAAAATAATATTTGGTGAATATTTACTTTTGAATTTTATTTACCATGGTTAAAAGTAAATAGTTTATTTAATGGTAAATATGATATTATAATTACCCCCACAAATGTCAAAATATTATTGGATAAATGATTTTTTGGTGAAATCAACCTTATTAATAAAATATAATCCATTTGATCTAGTTGGATTAGATTATGACATTTATTATTATTTTATTTAATGAAGAGTCAAAAGTGTAAAATTCAAAGTTTGATAACTAAAACATTTTTAATATAGGGTTATACATAAGATAAACTAGACTATAAATACTCATTAGAAATATTAAAATATTTCATACATCCTGATATTTTATTTATAATTTTTAGATATTGAATAATTAAATTTATTTATGCCATAATGATGATGCAGTAATTACCTAATTAATGATATATTAAAATAATTGATATTATAAATATTAAAATAAATGTAAATTTAGTCTTTTTATGCATTCCAAAAAAATTCAAGGTTAATATGACACGTTAGGGTTGATTTAATGAATTTTCTTATAAGTAATCATGTTTATTTGACTTTAACAAAAAACCAAATACAAAATAGTGTCAAAATTGACATAATTGAGTTTTTAAAACAAATAATATTTTATTAAATTATATAATAGTCCTAAAAATATAAGGTTCCGAAAAAGGTCTTATATAATGATATATATGTCATTAATGAACCATTTGGGTTTCTCATGGTATTTTATAGTGAGTTTCTTAAAAATATAATATAAAAATTCAAGGAGAGGTGGTAAATGTCAAACTATTTAACTAAGAGTTAAATCTAAAAGTTAAGGTTAATATGGTGCCTTAAACCTATATAAAACATATTTTTTGAGATGTTTTCGACCCTTAGACACCTTATCATCGAAATAAATCCACTTGGAATCATTTGAATCTAAAAATGAAATTATAATGAAATAATATTTCATGATTTTCCTAAAGTGACCCTCACCTCTCTTATAAAAGTGTAGTTCCCATTCTCTTAATTTTACACCACCATAGCCATTTGGCTCAGCCACTACCTTCCAAAAAATACTCACAAATAATTTAAAATCATCGAAGAGGACTTTCTTTGATAATAAATCCAACCTATGGAGCCCTTTTGATCGAATCAAAAGAAAGCACCCGAAGAAGAGGTAATAATTTCATCACCTCTTTCAAAGTTATATTCTTTTTCAACTTCCTCTTTAATTTTTTTCCATAAAACAATAATAACTACAGAAACTTATAAATAATGTGATGTTATTATAAATATGCTACAACCATATTAATTATACTATCCATCCTATGAATGACAAAGTCACCATACTTGCGTACGTACGACTTACCATCTCCACGTCGTGGTGTAGTTGTTATTCAACACTTCATTAATTGGATGGGTATAATAATGATGTTTAATTAATGTAAATAATAAATATAACATGTTAATTATTCTGTATATATGATATAACATCCAATTATATATGATTTAACCTTCAATTTAATGATATTGTCACTCATGCATACGCACGGATTACCGTCTCCCCAAACACGATGATATTCATTACCCATCATAACCATTAATGAATAATTTTTATTTTATGATAAAAAAATAATGTTTTAGAAATTAATATAATTTTTTATATGAATAATATACATCCTATACATAACAAAATGACTTACGTAACAAAAGAAATAAAAAAAAATTAATCAGTTAACACCCGAAACAACGATACTACTAAAATATTATTAACAAATCAATATTAGAAGATCATATATGATTTAATATTTATATATGTGGTTATTTTATACTTTAAAAACAATTATTTAACTATTATACATGATTTTAATGTACCGTCAACTAAGGAAAAGTACAAGGTAAGGGGTTTCTTATCTCACATTTAATTCTATGAGATTTCCATTTCTCACCACATATTTGTTGCATGTGGTGTATTGTGTACTACCAATTGATATATATTACCATGATTATCTTTATATTCATGTTATTATTTGATTCATTTGGTGGTTGTTAACTTTTTTTCATACGACACGATTTATTACAACCTGCTAAGGGGTTTTCATCTCACTTCTTATTTTCGTGAGATTCATGCTATATTGCCACTTCTTCCTTTTGGGTGGTGTATGTACCTCACATTATTGTTTTAATTGTGTAATATACTATAAATTATGTGTATTTAAATCTTAATTTTATTATATTTCTTTCATGGGGTGTATGTTTTGTAAGTAACCAAATCTTTATGGGAATTTCAAATTTCAATTTCAACTCATTGGGTTTTACACAAACATCATTGATTATTTAACTCCATGATTATGTGTAAAATCACTATTTATTTAATTATGTAGTAATTTACACTCCCCTTTTTCTGGATATACTTTTTATACACATAATTACTCCATTGATAAATTCTCAAGTCATCGATATGAACTTGAAAAGAGTAATTTTAACTCAATTTCAATTCATTGAGTTATACATCTAAGTCATTGGTGTTGTTTTTACAAGAACATTTGTGAATGTACTATGATTGATTGAAATTGAATATCCAATAATATTGAGTTTATTTATATTTTTCACACATAATTATCTAATTTATTTCTCCTTAACTTAAAGATACTTTTTTTATAAGGGATTTCATCTCAATTTACATTCCATTAAGACTTCTTTGTTCTTGTGCATCATTTCATTTTTATATGGGTTATATACTGTACTTTGACATAGTATATCATTAATACTATTATTCTCAAGTTATTATAATGTTTTTATTAGCTCAATTATTTGTATTCAAGTGGCTCTCATTTCGTTAGGAACTCTAACTGAAATATCATTTTAATTGTTTTAAATATTTATTCTTCTAAATAATTATTATTAATTTCCATGTTTTAAAAATGGTTTTAAGGATTTATTTATATAAACATAAATGTTTTAAAATTAAAATTCCTTTTAAAAAATTTAATGTGGTATGAAATACTTTCATTCAAAAATCTATTTTTAACGGATTCTTGATAAATAGTGATACTTTTAAATGTTTTCAAGAAAAAGGGGATATTTCTCTAAAATAGTTTTACTTTTTATTTTAATCTATGTCAATATCCTTCATTATTATTTATTGAGTTTGATTTATTATAATAAATTCTTCGGTATTGTATTGAATGAGTTATTTTTGACTGTGGACGTGCTATTTTTATACCATTCAATGTTTGTGGTTAAAATATTAACATTTTGTATTCTTGTTTTAATATGAAAGTATATGTTATGTTTAAACATTTTTATACATGGAATACATTGGACTTAGGATGTGACAGGTTTATCCAAATGTAGCTTTGCGATGCATTTGTAGGTCTCTGGAGACAAACTAGTGTCTTAGCACAAGGCCTTGAAAAAAAATCTAATTTTTAGTCTCGGCACAAGGCCTTGACTACGTGGTTATGATGTTTAGAATTACGCATTACATCATTATGAAATTAGCTATTGATATTACATGGAATTATTCGACTAGTAGAATATCCATGTGAATAATTAAGTGGAAATATTTGATTTATATTTTTCATATTATGCTGAAGTTTGAGTTTAAAACCCTTGTATTTTAGTCTTATATATTTCCTTAAATGTTTATACATATTTATAAACGTTTCGACTATATTGTTATTTTCATTGAGAATCTGAGCTCACCCATTTTTATTTTTTCTTTTTTCCTCAGGATGTGAAGAATTATATCATGATTAACCTACTGGAATATGCTAAGATATATGAGTGTGTTAAAAGGGGACATAATGTTTTTTTTCTTTATTTCATGATGTAATGTAAAACTCTATATGTATCTAGTATGTACAAGGCTACTAAACTAATAGATATTTTGGGACTTGATTTCCTATGATCATGAAAATGATATGTTATAATGCACCAACTCTAGGTAACTAGGGTTTGGGCATTACAGTTGGTATTAAATAATTTTAGTATAATCCTTAGAAGATTGATTTAGAAAAATTCTGATAAGAAAACACTACCCTAAGATAGATTTTGAGGATTAGTATAGAAGGACATCGAAAAAAATCATAATGTAAATGTTTTGTTGGTTTTCAATGAAATACATCCATTTTTTGGATATGATCTAGTAGAGGCCACTTTGGAACAGATGTACCTAGGAGTGAAAACTCTTACAAGGCGTTTCAGGCTTGATATGGGGTATCCTGGTACATGACAACTGGCCTTGCTGCACTTTTGGTTATGAAAATCCAGGGGGATATGCTTTAGATAATCCAAAATTTCTTTATAAACTGATTTGATGGATTATAATATAATATTATAATAAATAACCTTGGTTAATCCTAAGGGGTTTTAGATTGGAAATAAGGTGTCATGATATTCTCTAAATGATTTTATTACTCACACTATGCTTTCTTATGTTATTCAATGGTTGGATTAAAAGGAAGTTATAGTAACATTGAACATGATGTAAAAGGTTGGAATGGTGATGAAAAGGGAAAATAAATGGAATGTTTATAGGAGTAAAAAATATCATGTTCATGCCAAAGCAGTTTTTAAAAAATTTGATCAAAAACATATATATTAAATAACTCTCAGACCCAAAATAGAAGAGAAATGTGGTTAATGATAAGAGCTCTTACAATGGAGACCATAGACAAAGGAATGCTCAATTTCCATCTTCCCAAAAATGTGGAAGGAGACATAGAGAAAAGTGTCTCAATGGAACAAAGAAACGCTTTATGTTTGAGAAAGAAGAACATAAAGTAAAGAATTGATGTGGAAAATTAATTATCTCTATTGAAGAAAAAAATGATCCCAATAATCCATTTACTATCATTTTCTATAAATGTTTGGGACCTAGGCATTACTCAATTCAATGCCCTATTCTATAGGATAACCTCTTGGTCAAGGAAGAACTTATGTGGAAATAAATGGATGTAGAAATGTTTAAAAGTATTAGTTCTCTTTGTTGATGGGATTACATTCGAAGAATTTTCTCTTGTATGTGTAATACTATAGTTTTTTATATGGAAATTCTATTCGAGGAATAAATATATTTTCTTTAAAAGATATAGTTATAAATAACCATTTGGGTTTATATAATCCTTGAATTTGAGGTAATTACAAGTTATTAATTTTTGGGAAGAAAATGCGAGGTATGAGAAAAAATTTGTGGTTAAATTATGTTATGGTTATTTTGAGGAATTTATCTCATTTTGGGAATGTTATAAAATATATTTTTTGAAAAAGGAAACATGAAGAACGTGTGACAACCCGTCGTGTCGGACCATGCTGCGGGAATCAAACCAACAACCATAGTGCGGCTCAGATTTATCACCTACCATTGGACTACGTGAAGTCCCTATTTAGTGTAACTAATTATATTTAGTTAAATGATTTATTGATTAATAATAAGTTGATTTGGGATCTTATGTTTTATCAATTGGAAATCTTTAGTGTAGGAAAATTATTTGGTGATTAAGTGATAAATTTTATTTTGGAAGACGTTCACTAAATTTGGTACACTATATGCCTATGGAAAATAGAATACTATGGGATTTCATTTGAGGAGTAATGGTGAATTTTTACCTATGTTTTTATTGTGGATTTATAGAGATTTGTGTTATTTATGGGAATGATTAACCTATCATAGAGAATATGTGATTAGGTTAATTACTTTTAAGTATGATTCTTTAAAGTAGTCTATATTATTTGAAGATACAATTTAAAGTGGAATACTACTTAATAAAATTATTCTATGTTTTGGGTTTAAATATTAGTTTGGATCATATTGAAGTATTTTAAGGATAATTATTTATTGAATGTGATTTATTGACCTTTGGGTATTGTTGGTTTAATTTTATAAATTAAGATTAGCATTTCTTTCTCTAAACGGTCATCCTTTTTGGGGATCATCTGATCTTATACTAACCATTTTGGTTTTGGTTAATATCTAAAGGCCAAGGAAATACATAGATTATCCTTTTTAGATCATGTTATTATCTTGATTTTGATTCTAGTTCTTCAGGTGTGACCAAGTCATCATGAAAACTCATCGTTTGGAAAAATGAGTTAGTGGTAGAAATTTATTAAATGATGAAACTCAAATTAACAAGTAAGTTTATCTATTTATATAGTTTTTCAATCTCATAAATAAATTCCTCAAATTTATGAAATGGAACTTAAATAAAAAAACTTTGCATGTTTACCTTTCATACTGGGAAACTAATGACCGTTTAACCCATCAAAAGTTTGTGATTTTATTGTTGTTAAAATTCTCTTGATCATCTTTTCTATCACTCTCCATGATAACTTGACACATAGTTTATCTTCTAAATCCATGTTTTCCTACATTGAATCCTAGTATGGCTTTTCTCAACAAACCTTTGTACTTCTATTTATTTCTTTTAAAGTGATAGTTTTATTGACTCTTTTTCCAATGTGGGACTTTTAATGATGTTTTGATGCCCAATTTTAATATTTATAAGATTTAATTTCCAAAATGGGGGAGAATGTAACACCCCATGATTTCATAGTATGTTATTTTTTTAAAGTAATAGTTTGTGCTACACGCAAGACTGAGTTCGAGCGCACCATGACTTACCAAACATCCTGTTAAAAAGGAGGTTAAGAATAATATTAATTGAATTTTAAATTTTATATACTCCATATAATTTTAAAATTCATATTATCTGTTTCTTAGACATAATATAAAAATAAATTTAATTTTTTAGATAAAAGAAGTATTTTTCAAAAAATGAAAATTTACCTCCTTTTAATGGCGAACAATTTTTAAATCAAATATTTCACTCTTTCATATATTATTTTTTATGAAATAAACTCTTTATTTTGAATAGGGACATAAAAATTTAGTTTGGATAAATTTTTAGTTCTTTTTTGATAACTTTTATATTTTGATGAATAGTGAAAAATAATAAATTTTAATTAAAAACTACTTTTTAAATCAAAATAATTTATAGTGTTAAATTATATATTTGAATGGTTTTGAGGTATAATTTGATTATATAATTATCATTTAATCCAATTTTGGTCATTGATAGTAATTTTACATTTCTATTGGACATAAACACATATCAATCTTTTGATAGTTTTTTACTTCTCAAAAACACACTTTCTGGTTTTGACAATGAGAATATTTTCTTAAATTATTTAATACAACTTCTAGGTTTTTAATTTGATTAAATAGAAATATTTTTTGAATTTTAAATATCATAATTATCTTAGAGTGTATTTTTGGTATTTTTTCGAAAACATTAAATTTTTGATGAATAGTGAAACCACTCCGTCATTGCTTAAAAACTGACTATTTATATAAATAAATATTTATTTTATTTAAATTTATTTAAAGTCAGAATAGATAAATAATACCTATATTAGTTCAGTGTAATTAATTGGTGTCATTTTATAATAAAATTAGATGTATAAAATTTTGTTGAATTTTTTAACATTTTTTACCCACATTCTAGGCACGTTAGAAAATTTATATAAAATGTAATTTTACCACTTATCTAGATTGAATTTCAAAAATTTTAGAGACACAGTTTAAATCATTATTTAAAATTTGGTTCAATAAGATGAAAATAATTTTTGGTGAATAGTAACTTTGGAATTTTATTTACCATGGTTAAATGTAAATCGGGTAATTAATGGTAAAAATGATATTATAATTACACTAACACATTTACTAATTCTATTGGATAAGTTTATTTCAACCAAAATCAACATTAGGAATAAAATTAGACCTTTTTGATCAACTTGGATTATATTAGGACATTTATTATTATTTTATTTAATGAATAGTTAAAATGTAAAATTCAAAGTTTAATAACTAAACCATTTTTAATATATGGTTATACATAAGAGAAATTAGACTATAAATATTCATTATAAAGATAAAAATATTTACTAAATCATGATATTTTATTTATAATTTTTAGACATTAAATAATTAAAATTATTCATGCCACAATGATGATGCAATAATTATTTAATTAATGAAAGATTGAAATAATTGATATTATAAATATTAATATAAATGTAAATTGAAAGTTTTGATGCATTATTATAATTTTTTAGGTTAATATGAAATTTTAGGGTCGATTTAATGAATTTATTTCAAAGTAATCAAGTTTATATGAATTTAACAAAAACAAAATACTAAATAGTGTCAAAATTGACATAATTGAATTTTTAAAACAAATAGTATATTATTAAATAATATAATTGTATTAAAATTATAAGGTTCAGACAAAGGACTTATATAATAATATATATGTTATTAATGAACCACTTTGGGTTCTCTTGGCAGTTTATAGCAATTTTATTAACCATATAATACTAAAATACAAAGAGACTTATTAAATGTCAAACTATTTAACCTAGAGTTAAATCTAACAGATATGGTTGATATGGTGACCTAAACCTGTATAAAATCTTTTTTTGAGATGTTTCTGACCCACCCACACATTATATTTGAAAAAATCAATTTGGATCCATTTTAAATCGAAAATGAATTTATAATAAAATAATATTTCAAGCTTTTCCTAAAGTGACCATCACCTCTCTTATAAAAGGGTAGTTACCCTTCTATTAATTACAAAACTCCAAAGCCATTTGACTTAGCCACACCCTGCCAAAATATCCTCACAACTACTTTTAATTCATACTTGAGGCCTTCCTTTGATGACAAAGGCATCCTATGGAGCCATTTTGATCAAATCAAAAGGAATCACATGAAGAAGAGGTAATAATTTCATCACCTGTTTCAATATTATCTTGTTATTCCACTTCCTATTTATTTGTTTTTTTACATACCAAAATAATATTTCCACTACCTTATACACATTTGGATGTTATTATAAATATTTTACAACCATATTAATTATTCTATCCATCCAATGAATGAAAAAGTCACCGAACGTGCATACGTAGGACTTATTGTCTGTACGTCATGGTGTAGTTGTTATTCTAGACATCATTATTTGGATGGACATAATAATGCTGTATAATTAATTTAAATAATTAATATAACATGTTAATTTTTATGTATTTATGATATAACTTCCAATTATATATGATTTTACCTTCAATTTAATGATATTGTCGCTCGTGTCTACGTACAGATTACGATCTCCACAAACGCGATGAGATTCATTCCTAATTGTAACCATTCATGAATAATTTTAATTTAATTAGTAAATATAATTTTTAGAAACTTTATATAATTTTTTATATGAAAAAAATCAATCATATCCATTACAAACATGAATAACATAACAAAACATATAAAGTAAAACGAATCAGTTAACACCCGAAACAATGATACTACTAAAATATTATTAAAAAAATCAATATTAGAAGATCATATATGATATAATATTTATGTAGGTGGTTATTTTATAATTTAATAAAAATTATTTAATTATCACATATAAGATTAACCTACCCTCGACTAAGGAAAAGTACAAGGTAAGGGGTTTTTTATCTCACTATTAATTCCATGTGATTTCCATTGTTCGCCACTTATTTATTGCATGTGGTGTATTTTGTACTCCAATTAGACATATATTATCATTATTCTCATTATATTCATGGAATTATGTGATTCATTTTGTGGTTATTAACTTTTTTTATATGACTAGATTTATTACAGCGTGGTAAGGATTTTTCATCTCACTTCTTATTTCCATGATATTCAGGCCCTATGCCACATTTTCCTTTTGTATAGTGTATGTACTTCCCATTATAGTTTTAATTTTGTAATATAATTTAATACATATGTATTTAAATCTTAATTTTATGATCCTTCTTTCATGGGGTGTATGTTTCATAAGTCACCAAATCGGTAAGGGAATTTCAAATTTCAATTTCCACCCTTTGGGTTTTATGAAAACTTCATTGATTATTTTAATCAATGATTATGTGTGAAATAAATATTTATTTACATATGTAGAAATTTCCACTTCTATTTGAGTGGATATACTTTAGATACACATAATCACTCCATTGGTAAATTCTCAAGTCATCGATATGAACTTGATAAGAGAAATTTAACTCAATTTCTATTCATTGAGTTAAACATTCAAGTCATAGGTGTTGTTTTTACAAGAATATATGTGAATGTCCCTTAATTTATTTACAATGAATATCCAATCATATTTAGTGTATTTTTATTTTTCACACAAAATTATGTCATTGATTTATCATTATCATAAGGATATAGTCTTTATAACGGATTTCATCTCAATTCACTTTACATTGAGACTTCTTTATTGTTATGCACCAATTCGCTTTTATATGTTGTATATACTATACTTTGACTTATTATATCATGAATTAATTTATTCTCATGATATTATAAAGTTTTTATTACCTCAATTATTTTTATTCAAGTGTCTCTCATTTTGTTAGTAACTCTAACTAAAATATAATTTTAAATGTTTTAAATATCTATTTTTCTAAATCATTCTCATTAATGTCAATTTTTTAAAAATGGTTTTAAGGATTTATTTATATGGAAATTAATGTATTTAAATTAAAATTCATTTTAAAATTTCTAATGTGGTAAGGGAAACTTTGATTCAAAAATCTATTTTTGAAAACTTCCTGATAAATAGTGAGACATTTAAAAGTTTTCAAGAAAAAGGGGATATTTCTCTCAAATAGTTTTACTGTTTATTTTCATCTATGTCAATATCCATAATTATTATTTATTTATGTTGATTTATTATAATCCCATCTTTTATATTTAATTGAATGAGTTATTGTTTTTCTGTGTATGTGCTATTTTTATACCATACATGGTTTGTGGTTAAAATATTAACATTTTGTATGATAGTTTTAATATGAATGTTTATTTTATGTTGCACCATTTTCATATGTGTAATGAATTAGCCTTATTAAGTTATGGGTGGAGCCTGCTATAGCTCCTTGATGCATCGATAGTTTTGATGATACAAACTAGTTTCTTGGAAAAAGTCCTTTAAAAATTCTTATTTTAAGTCTTGGAATGATGCCTTGACAATGTGGTGATGATGTTGGTAATTATGCATTCCATAATTATGAAATTAGAAATTTATATTACCTGGGATTATTCGACGGGTAGAATATCCATGTGATTAAGTAAATGACATTGTTTGATTTATATTTTCCACATTATGCTGATGTTTAAGTTTGAAAGTCTTATGTTTTAGTCTTATACATTATCTTAAATGTTTATGCTTATTTATAAATATTTATGCTTATTCATAAAAGTTTCCTCTATATTGTTATCCTTACTGAGCATCTTAGATCACCCCTTTCAATATTTTATTTTTTTCCCCTGACATGAAGAATTATATCATGATTAACCTATAGGAATAGGTAAGGGATATGAGTGTGTTCAAAAGGAGACATAATGTTGTTTTTCGTTATTTCATGATGTAATGTAAAACTTATGTATATATCTAGTAATTACCAGGATACTAAACAAATCGGTCTTTCGGGAGATGATCTATTATAATCATTCCAATGATATGTAATAACACACCAACTCTGGGTAACTAGGGTCAGGGTGTTACAGTTCATATCAGAAGATATTTAGTACAAACCATGGAAGCAAGATTTAGAAAAACTCTGATTAGAAAACACTATCATAAGATTGACTTTGAGTATTAGTATAAAAAAACATCCATAAAATTTCCTAATTTAAATATTATGTGGGTTTTCCACGAAATACAACCCTTTCTGGATATGAGCAGATGTTGGCGGCTCTAGAACAGATGTACTTAAGAGTGAAAACTATGAAAAGGAGTTTCGAGCTTGACCTGGGTTATTCTGGTACACAACAACGAGCCTTGCTACACTCTTGGTTATGACACTCCCAGGGGATATACTTAGGATAATTCAATTTTTATTTACAAACCCAGTTGAATTATTTTAATATAAAATGATAATAAATAACCTTGGTTAATCTTAAGGTGTTATATATTGAAAATAAGGTGTCATGATATTCTCTAAATGATTTAATGACTCAAACTATGATTTCTTGTGTTAATCAATGGCTGGATTCCAAGGAAGTCATAGTTACATTGAACATGATTTCCAAGGTGGGAACAATGGTGGAAATGAGGAATGAAATTAAATGTTGATAAAGGTAAAATAAACCGTGTTCATGCTGAATCAGGTTTCCAAAAGTATGATCAACAACATATATATTAACCACCTCCCAAACAAAACAAAGAAGAGAAAGGCAGTGAATGATAAGAACTCCAACTGTGGAGACCAGAGAGAAAAGAAATATCAATTTCAATCATGCATGAAATATGGAAGGAGACACATAGGAAAGTGTCTCAATTGAACCAAGAAATGATTTTTGTGTGGGAAATAAATGCATAAAGTAAATAATTGCTGAGGAAAAATGAAGAGTATTCTGGAAAAAAAATAAAAATGATACCAAGAATCCATTTATAGTCATTTACCATAAATGTTAGGGACCCGACCATTACATGAGTCAATGCCCTATTCTATATGATATCCTCTTGGTGAAGGAAAAAAATATATGGAAATAAATGTATAGAGAAATGTTTAAAAATATTAGTGCTCTTTGTTGATGGGATTACTTTGGAATACTTTCTCAAGTATGTGTAATCGTTTAGTTTGTTATGCGAAAATGCTATTTGAGGAAGAATTGTATTTTCTTTTATAGATATCGTTATAAATAACCATTTGGGATTATATGATCCTTGAATTTATGGAAATTATATGTTATTAATTTTCCTAATAAAATTGTGGGGTATGAGATACCATTTGTGGTTAAAATATGTAATGGTTATTTGGATGAATTTATCTCATTTTCAGAATGTTGTAAAATATAGTTTTTGAAAAAGGACAACATGCAGACCCTGTGACAAACCGTCACATCGAACCAAGCTGTGGGAATCGAACCCACAACCAAAGTGCAACTGTGATTTAGCACCTACCATTGGATTACGTGAAGTCCCTAGTTAGTTTAAATAATTCTTTTTAGTTAAATGATTTTATTGATAAATAATAAGTTTATTTTGAATCTTATGCTTTATCAAATAGATATCCTTGTTGTAAGAAAATTATTTGGTGATTAAGTGATAAATGTTATTTTGGAAGATGTTCAATCTGTAGGTAACAGTATATGGCTAAGGAAAATAGGATACTATGGTATTTCATTCGAGTAGTAATGGTGGATTTTTATCTGTGTTTTTATTGTGGAATTATAGAGATTTGGGTTACTTATGTAAATGATTAACCGATCATAGTGAATATGTGATTAGATTAATTACTTAAAACTATGTGACTTTAAGATTAGACGATATTATTTGGAGATACAATTTAATATGGAATACTACGTTATCAAATTCTTCATAGTTTCGGGTTTAAATCTTAGTTTGGATTATATTGAAGGATTTTAAGGACAAATGTTTATTGAATTGGATTTATTAACCTTTGGGTATAGTTGGATTGATTTTAGAAATTAGGATTAGTATTTATTTATATAAATGATTATCCTTTTTGGGGATCATTTGATCTTATACAAACCATATTGGTTTTGGTTAATCTCTAAAGACAATGGAGATATATAGTTTATTCTTTGTGGATCAGGTGATTCTCTAGAAGACGATTCTAGTGCTTCAGGTGTGACCAAGTCATATTGAATACTAATCGTTTGGAAAAAAGATGAGTTAGTGGTAGAAATTTATTAATGGATGAAACTCTACTTAAAAATTAAGTATATATCTTTAATTTATTTTCCAATCTCATAAATAAATTCCTCAACTTTATGAAATGGAACTTGAAACAAAAAACATTGTCTGTTTACCTTTCCTACGGGGAAACTAATGACCGTATAACCCATAAAAAGTTTGCGGTTTTATAATTATTAACATTCTCCTACTCATATTTTCTAACACTATCCATCATAACATGACACTTTTTTATCTTCCATATCTAGTTCTTTCCTACATGGAATTCTAGTATGGCTTCTCTCAGGTGACCTTTGTACTTCTCTTTCTTTCTTTAAAAGTGATAGTTTTATTGACTCTTTTTCCGATGTGGGAATTTCAATGAAGTTTCCAATCCAATTTTCAAATTTTTATGATGTAATTTCCAAAAGGGGTGAAGAATGTAACACGCCAAGATTTCATAAGTAAGTTATTTTTTTTAATGTAATATCTTTCGCTACACACAACACTAAGTTCGAGCGCACAACGATTTACCAAACTAACCATTAAAAAAGTGGTTATGAATAGTATTAAATGTATTTTTAATATTATATACTCCATATAATCTTAGAATCCATATTATGTGTTTCTTCGACATAATATAAGAAAAAATCTAATTTTTTAGTTAAAAGATGTATTTATAAAAAAAATGCAATTTTACCACCTTTTAATGGCGAACCATTTCCAAATCCAATATTTGACACTTTTATATATTCAATTTGACAAAATAAACTTCTAATTTATAATAGGGACATAAAAATTTTAGTTTTCATTGAGTTTTGGTGCTTTTCTGATAACTTTCATATTTTGATAAATAGTGAAAAATAATATATTTAATTAAAAACATCTTTTTTATCCAAAACAATTTATAGAGTCAAAGAATATATTTCAATGGTTTTGAGGTATTATGTGATTATATTTTTATCATTTAATCCAATTTTGGTCATTGGAAGTAATTTTACATTCAAATTGACATACACACATATCAATCTTTTGATATTTTTGTCCTCTCAAAAACCCTCTTTCTGGTTTTGACAATGAGAATATTTTTTTAAAATTAATTAATAAAAATTATGTGTTTTTAATTTGGTGGAATAGAAATAATTTTTTAATTTGAAATATCAAAATTAATATAGAGTGTTTTTTTGTATTTTTTTGAAAACATTCAATTTTTGATGAATAGTGAAAAACACTGCATTATTATTTAAAAATCGAAGTTTTATTTAAATAATTATTAATTTTATTTAAATTTATTTAAATTAAAAATAGATACATAATACCAATAATAGTTCAGTGTAATTCATTGGTGTAATTTTATATTAAAATTAGATGTATAAAATATTATTGATTTTTTTAACGTCTTTTACCCACCTTCTAAGAACGTTAAAAAAGTTTCCTAAAACATAATTTTACCGTTTTTGTGGATTGAATTTAAAAATTAAAAGATACATGGTTGACATCAGTAAGTATAATATGGTTCATTAAGATGAAAATAATTTTTTTTGAATAGTAAATTTTTGAATTTTATTTTCCATGGTTAAAAGTAAATAAGCTGATTAAAGGAAAAAATGATATTATAATTACCCTACCACATGAAATAATTCTATTGGATATGTGTATTTAGAACAAAATCAACCTTAGGAATTAAATTTTATACTTTTTATCAACATGGATTAGATTAGGACATTTATTATTATTTTATATAATGAAGAGTTAAAAGTGTAATATTCCAAGTTTAGTAACTAAATCATTTTTAATATAATGGTTTACAAAAGATAAATTTGACTATAAATATTAATACATTTCATACATCATGATATTTTATTTATAAATTTTAGACATTAAATAATTCAATTTATTTATGACACAATGATGATGCAGTAATTAATTAATTAATAAAATATTAAAATAATTGATATTATAAATATTAAAATAAATGTAAATTGAGAGTTTTGATGGATTACAAGAAATTTATAGGTTAATATGACATGTTAGGGTTGATTTAATGTATTAAGTTTTTAGTAATCGAGTTGATATGACTTTAACAAAAACCAAATACTAAATAGTGTCAAAATTGACAAAATCAAGTTTTTAAAACAAATACTATTTTACTAAATTATATAATAGTACTAAAAATATATGGTTCGGCCAAAGGACTTATATAATGATATATATGTCATTAAGTAACCACTTTGGGTTCTCTTGGTAGTTTATAGTAGTTTATTAACCATATTATAAAACAATACAAGGAGACATGGTAAATGTCAAAATGTTTAACTAAGAGTTAAATAAAAAAGATAATGTTAATATGGTGACATAAACCTATCTAAAAACTATTGGATGAGATCTTTTAGACCAATACCCACCATATACTTGAAATAAATCAATTTGGATACATTAAAAATCTAAATTGAATTTATAATAAAATAATATTTCATGCTTTTCTTAAAATGACCCTCACCACTGTTATAAAAGGGTAGTTCCCCTTCTCTTAATTGAACACCTCCTAAGCCATTTGGATTGTCCAAAACCTGACCAAATATCCTCCAAATGAATTTATCTTCATCTTATAGAAATTACTTTGATCATAATGCCAACCTAAGGATCCATTTTGATCAAATCAAAAGCTAGCACCTGAAGAAGAGGTAATAATTTCATCACCTCTTTTAAAATTATCTTCTTCTTCCAGTTCCTCTTTATTTGTTTTTTTCCATAAAAAAATAATAAATCTAGTACCTTATAAATAATTTGATGTTATTATAAATATGTTACAACCATATTAATTATTCTATCCTTCCTATGAATGATAAAGTCACCATATGTGCGTACGTATGGGTTACCGTCTCCATGTTGTGGTGTAGTTGTTATTCAACACTTAGTTATTTTTATGGGTATAATAATGTAGTAAAATTGATATAAATAATAAATATTACATGTTAGAAATTCTGTATATATGATATAACATCCTATTATATAAGATTTTACCTTCAATTGAATAATATTGTCGCTCGTGCGTACGTACAGATTACCGTCTCCACGAACGCTATGAGATTCATTTCCCATTGTAACCAGCCATGAATAATTTTTATTTTATGATTAAAATTAATGATTAAAAATTTGATATATTTCTGGATATTAATAAAATAAATTCTATCCATAACAAACACGACTAACGTAACAAAACATGTAAAGTAAAACGAATCAGTTAACACCCGAAACAATGATACTACTAAAATATTATTAACAAATAAATTTTAGAAGATCATATATGCTATCATATTTATGTATGTGGTTCTTTTATAAATTTACAACAATAATTTGACTATTATATATGAGGTTAATGTACCCTCGACTAAGGAAAAGTACAGGGTAACATGTTTCTTATCTCAGTTTTATTTCTGTGAGACTTCCATTGTTTACCACTTATTTATTTCATGTGCTGTATTTGGTAATTAAATTTGATATATATTCTCTTTATTCTCTTAATATTCATGGAGTTATGTGAATAATTTGGTGGGTATTAAATTTTGGTCATACGACTCGATTGATTACAACGTGGTAAGCAGTTTTCATCTCACTTCTTATTTTCGTGAGATTCATGCTATATTGTCACTTTTTCCTTTTGTGTAGTGTATGTAATATCTGTGATTTTGTTCATTGTGTAATATAATTTAATTTATGTGTATTTACATTTTTATTTTATGATACTTCTTTTATGGGGTGTATGTTTCATAAGTCACCAAATTGGTAAGGGAATTTCAAATTTCTATTTCCACTCATTGTGTTTTACACAATCTTCATTGATTATTTTACTCCAAGATTATGTGTGAAATCACTATTTATTTACTTATGTAGTAATTTCCACTACTCTTTGTGTGGATATAATTTTTTTACAAATAACCACTCAACTGATAAATTCTCAAGTCATCGATATGAACTATATAAGAGTAATTTTATCTCAATTTCTATTCAAGGAGTTAAACATCCAAGTCATTGGAGTTGTTTTTTAAAAAATATGTTTTAATTTCCTATGATTGATTTACACTAAATATATAGTCATATTTATTGTATTTATATTTTTCACACATAATTTTTTCATTTATTTATCCTTAATCAAAAGATATGGTCTTTATAAGGGATGTCTTCTCAATTTACATTCCATTGTGACTTCTTAAGTTGTAATGCACCAATTCACTTTTATATTGTGTATATAATGTAATATGACATAGTATATTATAAAGTTTATATCACCTCAATTATTTGTATTCAAGCGTCTCACATTTGGTTAGGAACTCTAACTAAAATATCATTTTAAATATTTTAAATATTTATTTTTATAAATCATTCTCCTTTTTGACCATGTTTTAAAAATGGTTTTAAGGATTTATTTAAATGGTCATGAATTCTTTAAAATTTGAAATCCTTTTAAAAGTTTCAATTTAGTATGGGACACTTTGATTCAAAAACTTATTTTTAATAGTTTCTTGATAAATAGTGAGACTTTTAAATGTTTCCAAGAAAAGGGGGATATTTATCCCAAATAGTTTTGGTGGTTATTTTCATCTATGTCAATATGCTTCAATATTATTTATTGAGGTTGATTTATTATAATAAAATATTTTATATTTTATTGAATGAGTTATCTTTGACTGTGGATGTTCTATTTTTATATCATTCATAGTTTGTGGTTAAAATATTAATATTTCATATGATAGTTTTAAGACGAATGTTTATGTTATGTTTCAACATTTTCATATGAGGAATTCATTGGACTTAGTAAGTATGGGTGGATCCCGCTATAGATCCTCCATGTATCGGTAGGTCTAATGAGACAAACTAGTGCCTTGGCACAATGCCTTGACAAAATATTATTTGTAGTCTTGGCATGAGGCCCTAAATTTGTGGTTATGATGTCCGACATTATGTATTCCATCATTATGAAATTAGCTATTTATATTACATGCGATTATTCAATTAGTAGAATATCAATGTGAATAAGTAGATGGCATTATTTTATATATATTTGTTATATTATTCTGATGTTTAATTTTAAAACACTCATGTTTTAGTCTTACATATTTCCTTAAATGTTTATGCTTATATATAAAAGTTTCCCATATATTGTTATCCTTACTAAGAATTTGAGATCACCCATTTCTATGTCTTATTCTTTCCCCAAGATGTAAAGAATTATACCATGAATAACATACAGGAATAGGCTATGGGATATGAGTGTGGTCAAAGGGGAGATAATGTTGTTTTTCCTTATTTCATGATGTAATGTAAAATTTATGTATGTATCCAGTACTTTTAAGGATACTAAACTAATTAGTATTTCGGGATGTGAACTATTGTGATCATTCCAATGAGATGTAGTAATGTACTGACTCTGGGTAACTAGGGTTGGGGTGTTATAGGAGTTATAAGTCGCAAACATCACATAATGAAAAGCATGTCCATGTGTGACAAAAGATCATTAAAAAATCATCATATCATAACCCATGAAATGAAAAGGTTTTCATAATCATTTTATCATATCATGACCTATGTAAAAATTATATGTTTCGCAATAATTTCATCATTTCAATATAGTATAACCCATTGAAAAATAATTGGGGTTCATAACGATTTTATCATAGTACAACCCATGGAATAAAGACTGGTTTCATAAACATCTTGTTCTAATAATTTATTCAAATAAAGAATAATAATGGTATCTTTGTCTCATATAACCAATAAAGAATATGTTACATCAAGTGATGCCATATCAGATGGAGATTGATTATGAAATATCAGTTGGAACATTTGTTGAGGTAAATAACATTTGATTGAAAATTAATTTTTAAAACTAAAAATTAACAAAATAATTTTCAAATAATTTTCATATAAAATAAAAATTGAAAATTATAAAGTAATCATTGAATAAAATAATTTTCACTATGGTATAAAATTCAATTACTTCATAGACATTAAAACAATGATTCCTTTCACATTTTCAATAAATGCCAACGAAACAATGTTTGTAAAATGACCTGAAAATTACTTTCTCTCTATTTTTTTAAAAAACATTAATCATGGGTAATTAAATTTTTAAAAATTCATTTTATGATTTTTAAAAAAATAATTGAAGAAATTTTTAGAAAACATGAGTTTGGAAGAGAAAGGTGATGTGATCGAAGAGAAAAATAAAGACAAATTTTCTTAAAAACACATTATCAATTATTTTAAGTACCAAAAAGTTGATAAATGGTAATATTACATGAAAATATCATGAATAATCATAGTATAAGAAACTTAATGTGAATTATTGGGAAGTATATCATAATATTTCAACGTTAGAGACTTAGTCATAAACAATCTTGATAAATGATGTCAATGAAACATAAATCCATTACTTGTTCAATAACATTTATAACATAATAACACAAAAAGGGAGATACTCAAATGGATTTTAATCCAAATAATTTTTAAGATAATAATCATGTAATACATTGTGTTTCATTTATACACAATAAAAAATAAAGAGGATGTGAATATGACATGTGTCTCATAGAAGTAAAATGTGAGGAAGAAATCGCTTAACACTTTAGTAATAATTTGAATCATAAGCCCTGATAAATAATTATATAAATGTAAATATTAAATATAATTAAAATTTGGATATGTTTTATATAAAATTTCAAAGTTTAAATATATAAACCATATAAAATAATTAATTGTTGAATTTATGAATGTCTCCCGGATATAAAAGTGAGACTAGAAATCCCTTACATTCTATATTGACTTCCTTCGTACACATTCAAACCACTTGTTTAATAAATATAGGTTTATTATAAATATATTATAGAACCAAAAATATCTATATCATAACATTTATGATTTACTTATGACTATTTATTACTTGTTTATTACACATTCCTTGTTAACACCACGTTTTGGGGAATGGACACTTTATTTTTCGTTTATGTTTTCATTTGTTATTTTCTATCATATTACTTTTATCATTGTTAATAATTTAAAGAGTAATAGTCATGAAATAATTTTCATACTTATAAATAAATTTTCAATTAAATAACAATCATGAATTCTTGTTTTTATAAATGATGTACGTTATGATCATGGAAATGGTATGTCATACATGCATATGAGTAACTTTATATTTTTTCAATGATCCTTATGGAAAGAAGGTAAGTAATATATTATAATTAAATAATTATTATAATATCATAAATACAATATTTTTTATTTTAATATACTTATACATATCATCCATGTAGTGTTATGATGAAATTTGAGAGTCTCGTTGCTTCATTAACATGGTAGTCAACACGTGTATGAAATACGTTACCATCATTCAGTGAGTAAAAAGGTAAGAAATAAAATGATATATTATATTTATAGAATGATAAATATTAAATGAATATAATAATTACTTCACTTATACCATTTATATTAATTAAATTTATACTTATTATCTTTAATTTAAAGCGTTAGTGAAAAATGAATTACATATCGTTGTCAGGAAGTAGTCCACCGTACAAATGAGCAGCATTATCGTATCCTCAAAATAATGTATATTAAAAGGTATATATGATATAATTAAATAGAGGTATAACTAAGTTAAAAATATCATATATATATATATATATATATATATATATACTTTTATCGATCATCAAAATGAACCGTGACAGGTGGTAATGGGAAAACAAAGGTACATCGGTTCATGAGGCAGTAATTCATTGTACACACGAATGCTGATTTTGTACCCATATGATGGATATTGGGATGGTTGTTGGTAATTAAATAAAAATAATGACATATAAGTATAAATCATATAATTAGGTTATTATATCAATATTTGTATTAATTATTTAAGGAGGTTCATGTATAAAACAAAATACTTGATGAAGAACATTACCTTTTCTTTGGGTAACCTTTGTATTTTTTTCATGAAAAGACTTATGATGTTGGATTTGTTTCTATAATAAGGATTATTTCAGGACATTAATTATGTTTTTAATTTATTTTATAAGTTTTTTTCTTAAAAAAATTGGATTTAAGGTGTAAGGAAAGGAGGAGAGGGAGCGTCTATTTATAAGCGACGTGAGTGGCACACGTGTAATTTTTTAAAATATCCTGGTGTAACAATTATTATCACATGAACAATGCCTCAAAAATAGATTATTAAAGTCACATAGACATTATTACGTCTAAATACGTCAATAAAATATATTTCATACAATATTTAGATCATTTTAACCCTTATCTTTTTTTATTAACCTAAGGTAAACCAATTTTATCCATAATTACGGTAACTAATTTTAATGTCTTCACCCTTAATTTTGCTATAAATATTAATATAATCATTATATAAAATGTATATTATCCAAATTATGAATATAGAATCTATTTTTACAAATTCAATTAATAGAGGTTAAAAATTTTAATGTACAATTAATTTTACAGACGCAATGAGAAATCTACCTATAAGATTTTTATATCAAAACTAAAAATAAGAATGATTAAAATGACCTAAATTGGATTAAAAGATATATTATTTATCTATTTTTAATTTAAAAACAATTGAAAATAAAATTTATCTTTATAAAGAGTTTAAACTAAATGGATGTTTTAAATTAAAATTCAGTATTTTTGATTATTCATTAAAAACATTTATCATTTTTAAAAAATTAAATAAAAAATTAACGCCAAAAGAATTTGGAAATAATTATTTCAAAATAAAATTTATTTTTTTCAAATATATTTTTTAATATTTTAATATTTTAGTTTTAATGTATGTTCACAAAATGGTGAAAACACTTCCTTGTATATAAATATAGTTCCTAAGCATAAAATTTAATTTATTATTATATGATAGTTATAAAATAAAAAAGTTGAAGTTGAATTTTTTTTAATATATAATATATAAAATTCCTTAAAATAATTCACCCATAGTGATTTGTTTAATTTATTGGAAAAAAACGTTTTTGTGCATAAAAATAGTTATTTCTGAAAAGGATTTCATTTAATTCCAAATAGTTTTTATTATCATTTATAATTAATTTTTCACAAATTAATCTATTTCATATACTTGTGTAAACCACATATTTACATAATTTAGTTAATCTTATTCATACCCACCATTACAATGTCTAGGTGATAATTATAGTATTTCACATTTCGTTTAAACTCAGCGTTTCATGTAACGCATGATAAAATCAGTGTTGCATACAACATAAAATATTTATAATATTAAGTTTATTTGAAAAACCATATTTCACAAAATATCCTGGTGTTATACTACCAATGGGAAAGGGCTGTTAGTGGTAACATCATGAATGACCATGCATCTATTTGTACATATACCCAGTAGAATCATCTGAACCATGTTAACAAGGAGATATTGGAGGATGTGGTGTCCACTCATCAGTATAAAAATATTATCAATGCAGGATTTGGGGATCCAATCATGGGGTTGACAGAAGGTTGGGACATATTCCAAGGTCAAAAAATCATTGATGAATGGAAATTGGCATACTAGGGATGCTGGAATTTCCATGAATTTAAAGTTTAATTAAATAGATCAGGATACAGGAGGCCACATGGTCCCCATATCTCCATGTCTACCATAATCATGACATCAGGTAGGAGATGTAGAGTATGTTTCTATATAGGAAAAAACATTTCATTTGCATCATGGGTAGGTTTTCATCAGTTTTTGGGATCTCTACCAGATTTTCAGGATACCAATCCAAGGGTATATATTTGATGAATTCCTCGACGTAGAGGATGTCTAGGAGGACTAGAAACATATCCCTTCCATTGTAAGGTGTTTCTATAGTTGTTTAAAGGGGGGAGTGACTACAAGATAGTGTCGATGGATATCCCCTTAATGAAGTGGTTCATCCATTTCATGAATGATCTCATGGTCAATCTTCTAGGGAGGTGACACTAATTCTCTAAGGTATTCTGTTGGGGTAAAGAGGATTCAAAAAAGAGGATTTTAGTGGTGAGGTAGTGGAAACTGTGGGGATACAGTGTGAGTCCCAAGGCACCAATGTTTAGGCTGACATAATTCATTACCACACTAAACTAAAGGGGGATGATCCCTATTTGGGACCCATATATAGGGGTGCAACAAGGTAACTTCATCATGGTGGTAGGGTTTGAGATGGGGTAGCATGTCAAACTAGAGGGGATAGTAATAGAAATATAGTATAAGGTACTGTTTGACATCATCCATGGGAATAACCCCTATAGTTGTGTAGGACCATACAATTACTATATGGTCGGGTTTCTTCAACACATGGGGGGATACAAGTATTTTAACACCATCACCCCTTCGGTTACACAAATTGGTCATCGATACAAAAAATTAAAAGGAGTCGTCCTCCCAAAATGGGGTGATTTTATTTTTTAGGGATGATCAAGTTGGAATGATAATTAATTCCCCACCTGTTTCCCTTTTTCACTAGGATGGGGACTAATGATGTAATGGGGACTATCGAGCACCAGTCATACCTCTTGGTCTTTCAAGGTTGGCTATTGGCAGCTTGAGATTATTGTAAGGTGATTTCTAGCCATGTGACTAGAATAGGTTCTTGAGGAAGTTCAAATTCATCTAGTGGCTCACCCTGAAGGTATTAATAGGGCTATGTAATGAACTTCAATCTCCATTCCTCATATAGATATGGTGTAAGTTTTCTCATGAAGATGGTGGGGGATGAAATGAGATTCCACCACCCGCTTATACTTATGTGATGAACCAAGATTATGAACTAAGTTAAGAGAGCATTCACATATGGGATATGATTGTTTATAAATCACTCAAGATGATGAGTAAGGCAGTGTACCAAAATCATGTGGTCGAGATTGACTTGAAGGAGGGGCACATCACAAAGGCATGTTCAGTCTTGTCGATGGGGTAGTGACTATCGAGCCAGAAATTCATAGTCCTACAAAGGTGGGAACTATAGGGAGTGGAGTTTAAATAAACCTAAAACTCTTGGATAAACTACATTTGGATGAAGTAATACCCTATTGGGCAGTCCCAAGGGCACATTCCAAGGTCTAGGTAATTTAATGTGTCTCCTAGATGATCCTAGTAACACTATTTTTTTCAAATGCTAGAGAGATTTGCAGAATCCAAAAATAGGTCATATCTCTTTATGAGCTAAGGAAGCATCTCCACTCCAAGGGAATATTCCTCATTATATTGGGCTATGTGAGGGTAGTCTTCCATGATACCCACTACATGATAATGTAATACAAGGGGATCTTCAAGACCTAATCTACTCACACAAAATCACATATCCATGAAATGATTGGGTAATGGTGATTTTGGGGATTCAATATTCTCTAGGTCTTTTGTGGACAGATTGTCTGCCAATGTAGTTTTAGGTGAGGGATCATACATTTCCAATGGAATTAATTCCTATTAAGGAACCTCTAAGGATGAAAATACTACCATTAATTAGGTAAAACATTTGATCTTGTTTTTCCTGGATACTACGCAACCCTAAGATTACAGATTAAAACCCATTTCAATTGTACAAAAAATACACAAGTTCTTAGTAATGGTAGGTTCTAGATAAACCTTGTGTACAAGTTGAATTATCCTAAAAACTTTATGGGGTCGGAGTAGTGTCTCCATTCGGTGCAATGGTCAAAGGAATCCCACCCTATGTTTAACTGGAACCCACAATTGTGGGAATGGCTACTGGGGGAACATGTTCCCTAGGAGTATTTCCCATGTATCATTCTAAGATTCTCATCGGGCCATACCATTCTTGTAGGATCTTCCCAATTTTTACCTTTTACTTCATTTTTGATTTCTAAATTAAGGTTTGATTATGATTTAACTTCATATGGAAGTAAAAACCTTGTTTGGAGCTCAGCAGTTATGACGTTTCTCTAGTCTGGGGTAGTAATGATGCACAAGGGTGGCCCTTATATGAAGGTGGTCATGGAGGATCAGAATTTTGATCCATCTATAGAATTTACATAAGTGATATTTGATAGAGTTGAAGTCTAATTGGAGGAGGTGGAAATAAATCTAGTAACTGTGACGATCATAGAGACTACAATGAATACGACAACCTCATAAGTGCTATCTATGGTGTATGCTGGAGCTGAGAACTTGATGAATGTATTTGAAATCATTCAACATACAGATTTTATTAGTGAGGCTATATTGTAGGATCTTTCCTTTGAGGTTCCACAAGTTGTGGGCCTGAATTCCTATGTTGTTGAAGGATTTTATGATGACACGTTTTCCCAAGACTTGGGGCCTAGTCGGCTTGAGGACATTCCAAAAAATTACCATTCCACTGATATGTCAGTGGTATTTCCTCAACTTGAGCCTGTGCTATGTAATGATTTCATGGATTCTAGCATGAAACTTTCTGATGAGATTCAAGGTGTTTGACACAAGTTATTGAGGAGTGTGTTGAACTTCATCACCCATATTACACTCACTGATCTACCAAACTGACTGGGATATCTCCATCATTGGTTCGTCATCTTGGTGGCTCGTATGATTGGATTCTAGTATCCTCCATACACTATCTCAAGACTACCTCATTTAATGGGTACATGTTGGGTGGCAGGAGTTTTACATATCATTGTAAAATAAGGAGGTTGTGGTTACATGGGTGCTTCAGGAATATGATGAATAGATTCTTTTTTGGGAGAGCAGGTTCAAGTTCACACAACCATCATTGTCAAGACCCCCTCCCATCAAAGGGACCACAATGAACGAATAGAGATAATGAACTAAAGATTCCCACCTCCACTAGGGTCCAAGTTGAAAACTATCATCGATGGTATTAAAATATAATATAATTTCAGGCATTACCCTAAGTAATAATATAGGGTTGGGAGATAAAATAAAACAATAATAAGAAACTCCCAGATATAATATAAATGAATTAAAAAATATATCCCATAATTAATGTATAAATAAAACTGAATATATATAAAATTCTCCAATGTAAAATACCCAAAAGTGAAGACAAAGTAGCTATATAACAACTACCCAAATATATGAGCTACTAATGTCTAGGATGGTCCAAATAATCCTCATAGAAACCTGAAAATTAGTTTTTATATTTAGGGTGATCAATAAAGTATACTCTATAGGAAAACCAAAGTACATCTTGTACATGTGAAAGAGGCATACTAAGGAACCCATTAGAAAATATCCAAACAACCAACACCTAAATTGGTCACCTATCAACCCCAAACACGCCCAAGACAGGGTCACCATCTAATACAAGCTAATTATAATCAAATAATTCGAAACATATCAATAAAGGGTATGAAACACCAATTTCTCATGGATTTTCCACCCTTACACCCCAACAACAAACATCTTGGAACACCCATCTCTTTATTATATCATATCTTGCCTAACACCCCACATGAAACATACCATCCCATCACATTATGCAAGAAATCACCTGGGTCAAGATTTCTAATCTCAACCAAAGAAACCTGGACCTCTCATCACACCACAAAACATCAGGATAACAAAACTTTTGACTTCTATATACCACATCCCATGCATGTTATCATCTCCATGTAGTGGGAGCAGGGAAGATAAGGTTTCCAGTCATCTATCCTCACCACCATAATTTATATAAATATACCCCCCATAACATTTAGTTGGTAGATTTTGGTTTCTAGTATTGGTGGGTTAGGTATAAAAAATCACAAATAACATACATGGAATATATAATATCAACTCTGAATCCCAGCTAATGGGTTTAGGACAAGGGTGCCAAAAAACTCACGACATTCCTGAACTTTTCTACAACATCTAAATGCACAACACCACCCTACAAAAGAAAATACATATTTCATATACCTTCCGGATTAAATAAAATTTCACAACTATATGTTACCAGTAAATTTCACTAAAAATACAATTAGTTTTTTTGTTCCAACTAGTTAATAGACATATAACATCTTCCCCATTTAACCACATGGAGTTTTATTAACAATTTATTAACTTCCTTCCTCCCACACAATTTCATTTTCAATGTTAACATTTATTTAATTCCATCACTTCTCATGAAACTATCATATCAAAAAACATCATAAAATCAAATAACCCATCATTAACATCCCAAAAATCCCACACAACCCCCATAATATTCATGTCCACCTCCTCATAATAACCTTCAGATCACCAAAAAATTCCATCATAATTTACATGTAGCATGTTTACATAGACCATCATCCACACGTACCCCAACCACACCTCAAAAATATCCACATGCCAGAACAAATATTCACATCATCCCATAACATTTTAAAGTTTTAATAAGGAGATTTACATTGCTTCAACTTCTTTTATTTTATGGTTATTGCCACATAAGAAATATATTCTGGTGCAACCAATTTATTTTCTGAGTATAATTGGTTAACCATTTATTCATAGGGTTTCAATAAAAATGACATAAAATTATTTTCAAAAAATACTTTAAAAAAGTAACATGGGATATAAATGACTTTTAGGGATACAAAAAACATTGACAAACTCAATATCACAAGATCTATAAGATATAAAACTATGAAAAACATTATCATTCCCCATAGATTCAATTAAACTATTTTTTATCTTCATTAATCTGGTGTATAATATCTTCCAAAAAAATATAATAGAAGCATGAACCCTCATACATATTAAAAGTGATGAGAAATGAAGGAATCTCCTACCGAGAAGAAATAATATTTACACCAATTTTTAGCACAAAAAATAGGTAGAGCACACAAAGAAAGACACAACCTACCTGGAACATGAACCAACTTTAAAAAAACCATGAATCCAATATAAAAAACCTTCAGAAGCTCCTGTATTTAGAAAAAACTAATATAAATGAACTAATGAAATATTATCACTTTATAATGATCCAATCTAAAACCAATAGGATTTGATACAATTTTAATTGACCATTCAAGTTTCAACTCATCATATATATATATGGTATTACCATTTAAAATGTATATAATCCATTAAAAAATTTATGACATAATCATAATCCCTTAAAAAGTATTTAAAATTATTTAATTAATTCTTTAAAACCATTTTTCATTAAGAATGTACTAAAAAGGTAAAAAATTAAAATCTAGGAGAAATTGACTATACTGATATGATCTACCACCAGTGATCTACTGGTAGGATCTACCTCCAGTGAAATACTATCAGGGAACTACTTCCAGTGATCAACCACTAATGACCAAACCCTACTGATCTATCACCAGTTGTCTAGCATCAATGACCTACCGCTAGTGATCTACTGACAAGATATACCTCAAGTGACCTACCAAAAGTGATCTATTACAACTAATCTACCATTAGTGATCTACCACCAGTGATCTAATCTTAGTGATCTACCATAAGTGATATATCCACCAGGATCAACCATCAATCATCTACCACTATTGATATATCACCAGTGATATACTTCTAGGTTCTATCAACATCCTCCAAACCCCCCTTTTTCCATCAAAACCCCTGAAAATCCTTCCTTCCTCATCCATACACCTATGGACTTTGCACAGTCACATTAATAACTAGATTTTTTGTAATGTAACAGGTTGTAAGGTCTAATTAATTGCATCAGATACCACTCAAACAATTCACCCCTCTAGAATTAGGAACAAAAATGAGTGGAAAAACTAAAAAGGTCCAAACAACCATCCCTCCAGATTCCTCTCAAGGATATCGTTACATATGAAACACCACCAACAACAAAAAACTCCCCCCAACATCCTTCTATATTACATATTAGCATTTTAATATCCCACTCAACCCTATAATAAACCCAAGAAAAAAAAACTACCACTCCTATAAAATTGATGATACCCAAGTACAAAAATTAAATAATTAAATCTCCCATTTTATACTATTCACTCTGTTCAAAACTGACTAAACTGTATGGTTTTAATATTTTCAAGGTATAATGCGTTCTGATTAGGGACCAATTTTTTCATTTTTAATTGCAATGATGATTTTATCAAAAATCATTTTAATGAAGAAAATGAATACCTCATATAAAATAGTAAGGTCGGAACATCATGTCAAAGTGAAATAAGGAACGACAAAGAATAAAATGACATAATACTACAATAGGTACTGGGAACACATCTATATTAAATTCTCTAATATACTCTCTTCTAGGCCACCATGGATCCAAAACACATGAAATAATAGAATGTTCCATCATTATAACACCTTCTCTCGATGATATCGTATCTCCACTGGTTTCCCCGTGAACATCGAATCATCCTTAATATCCAACTCTCACTAGTTAATGACACGAGATTCATCATGATGATAATGATGGAGTTGAGATATATCGAAGAGTTTATGGATTTAATTTAGTCTTGGTGTATGTTCCAACCATTAATCCACCTCTCTAATTCACCCTAACAACTCAAAGGGTCTAGAAAATAAGGGTGATAGATTACTCCCATTTCTATTCCTCTACTGGACACATCAAGGGGAAACCATAAAAAACACATGGTCTCACATTCAAACTCCAAGGGACTCCACCAATTATAATCATAATACATATTCTTGTCCTTCACAAATCTTATCCTCTATTAAACCAACTTACCATTCTCTATCATTTTATGAACCAAATCTGGTCTAAATGAAATTCTTATCCTTCTTATTCAACATGGTTAGGGGGGTTTCAACTTGGGAGAAATCATTGATCATCCTATTGTAACAAACCACAAGACCAAAGAAACTATGAATATATACCACATTCTTAGGTGATTCTCAAGAAATAAATTCCTAAACCTTTGATGGTTCCACTTACAGTCCCTATTGATACACCACATTCCCACAAAAATTCACCTCTCATACCCAAAACGCACAGTTAGACAACATTCCATAAATTTGTTGGTATAAATTTTCTTATAAAGTATCTTTGAGATGACCAACATTCTCCTACTTTGAATTTGGGTAGATCAATATCTCATAAATGAACATAAATACTAAATTGTCTAGGAATTCATTGAATAAGGAGTTCATCATCCCCATGAACATAGCTAGAATGTTCATGAAACCCAATGGATTGACCATGAAGTCAAAGTTCCCAGAATTGCATCTAAAGGATGTCTTTTGGATATGTCCCTCCTTCACCATCAAATGATGATACTCAGATAATAGACTAATCTTATAAAACAAAATAGCTCATCTTAATTTCCCAAAAGATCATCTATCCTCAAAATAGGATATAGATTATTGACTGTCACTAGATTTATCTAGATGTAATTTATAAACACCCTCAGACTACCATCCAACATATTAGTGAAAAAACCTGGAGTAGCCCATGGTTACACACTACGTTTAATGAAGCCCTTTTGAATCATATAATCTATCAAAAACATCATTTCTTGTAACTCATAAGCATTCATCTGATAATGATCCATAAATATTGAAGAAGCACCAATTTACAAGTCAATGCAATACTCAACATCAGGTCAAGGGTGTAGTGTAACAACCCCTTGGGGAAAACATCCAAAAAATCCCTAATTAATTTGGGAACATCCAATATCATTTTTTACTAATTCCATAAACAAAGAATACATCAAAGGAAATAAGGGGATCCACATTCCTACTACCACCTAAAACCCCCGCTCGCTGACTAAACCTATACGTTGGTCATCCAAATCCCAATACAGGACTCTCCTATAGAAGTAGATGATAATACAACACACATAATAAAAACATTAAATTTAGAGGGTGAAATCACAATATTTAATTTAAAGCAGGAAAAGGACTACATGGGACTGATGTGGCGAATCATCAGTGCATATCTCCCATACACATCAAACTAGTTGGTCTGACTTCCTACTAGTATAGTAAAAAATAAGGGAATTTTAATAATATCTACATATAATTTCTTATAATGTAGTATAGATGTTTAAAAAAAGTTGTGTGAAGCTCCCAGATGAAACCTAACACAAAAAAATGTTTATGATAAATTGAGTATACCTTAAACGATTTCTATCGACTCAAGTTCTACTGCCTCTATTGACTATAAATAAATATGACTAGCTCGTCTACATCTCACCTAATATAAACCTCTTTGAAATTGATCATTTATAGATCCTTGAGTGAAAGGTTAATCCTTAGGTAATCATCTAACTAAAATATCTGATTATGGTGGAGCATAATCTTTCTTCCCCTATTGTTGAATCTACCTTATTGGAAATATCTACTAAAAATACAATGGAAAATAACCGCCTATTCTAGTCTAGGACCTATGAAAAACTAGTTACCAATCCTAATGATGAAAAATACCTATACACCTGAAAAAATCTACACCAGAACTCCCAAGTCGTTGGAAAGAAAGCTGCTAAGTATGGATCGCAGTTAGTCAAAAGCACGATGTCGCTGGCACCTGATACCAACCTTCAATAGCCCTAATCCTAAAGGAAATCTTCTTTATCCCCTCTCATAGTAAAAATATTAATGGGTGATTTTTTTTTTGATCAACTCTTTAATCATTGGAAAAAACATATACGTTTACAGCAAAAAATGAGTATCTCTATACTCTATTGAATGATGGTGTGACTTCTCAAGATTCTTCTTGTGGGACTCTTCATTGCTAAAAATGTCTAGTGAAATGCAAATAAGGTTTGGGAACTTGATACAAATATATCAATAAGAAAAACTCCCCTACTGATGGGAAATAAACCCCTCCCTCTTCAATACCTTTATGGTATAGGAAAGAAAATTTTATAAACAATAAATCAGAATTTTGAACCTTGAAACATCTTCCTCCTCCCTCTCCCCAAGTTGGAGGATCCACCACTAATGCGTTACTCCTCACATCTAAATAGATTCCAAGGGTACCCATTACTCTACCAGGTCACAGTTCAAACTGAACAAGATACCATATTCCACCAACCATCACTCTATTTCTATATTTTAAACACTACCCTCATATATAGTAAAAGTATGCTGATAAAAATAAAGTAACATCCTCTTCCACTGATCATCCCCATAAACCAGATTAACCCTCAGGATATCAAATGGGTATTCCATATAAAACTCTACTACATCATCTTCAAATAGATGATGACCAAGAACCATAGATGAATGAGAAAACAAGGATTTCTTAAGCCCAATAGTATTAAATTTTATTATTATTTATTTATTTCATTTTCATGATTTTTACTTCCTAAAAACAGAAGAACCTAATTAAAATAAGTAAATAGGTCTTTATGATGCATTTAGCTCTCCTAGTCTCTACCTTAAAAATAGACCACCTTAATTAGTAATTTTATAAGTTTACATAACATTCCCTGAGATATGAGGGTCTCTAAAATCACATGTCCTAGTTAGTATACCTTGCCTATGACACGTACCATGGTAAGCCATTAATTTTTCCATACCAACCCATGAAAATTTCATTATTCCTAACCTCAAACTCTATATTATCCCACATTAAACACCTTCGATACAACTATATTGTGACCCCCTCCCACCAAATATACTCTAATGACGAGATAGATATAATAGCACCAAGTCCCTCATCTAGTTGGCCTTAGGTGGGTGACAGGCACTGATGGTATAAAAATATAAAAAAATTGGTGGTGTTACCCTGTATAATAATATAGTATTGTGAGATAATATGAATCAAATATAATCAAAACCATGATGGAATATAAAATAAAAAATAATCCCATAATGAATTTAAAAATAATATTAGATACAAAAAATGTTTCAAAAGTAAAATACCCAAAAGTGAAGACATAGATGCAAAACCAAAATGATCCAATGATATTAGGTACTAATGTCCATAATGTTCCATGATGTGCTCATGTAAATCTTCAAATCATTTTATATAAATAGGGAGATAATTAATGTATAATTAGTAGGAAAGCCAAAGTCTCTCATGAACATGTGAATGCGGCATACTAAGGAACCTTTGAGTAAACTGTAGACCCAACAATACCTAAACATGTCAATCATATGTCCCAATACTTATCAAGGCATGATCACCAAATAACAAAATTAAAGTATTGAACAAAATGTGAAACATATCAGTAGAGGATACCCCACACCACTTTCTCACAGAATATCCACATTTTCACCCCCCGACATACATACTAGAGTAGACACATCTTTTATATATCACATCATGTCAAGTAACCCATGTGAAATAGACCATCACATCACATCTCAGTGAAAAACTCCTAGGTCAACACATCTCATATCTCTTGATAACACTTGGTCCATGTCAATATATATCTACATTTATTTTGGTATCTTTGGTGGTAGGGGTCAGGGAAATCATCGTTGCTCAAGTGGTGATCATAAAGAAACTGAGGTCTCAATTGGCGGTGACTGAGGATACGACAACATTGGAGGATGTTATGCTGACTGAGTTCGAAGACAATTTTAATTAGGTGATAATCAGGGACAAGGATGTTTCTCTTGTCCTAGATAAATAGGTGACTAAACTAGAGGAGTGGTGGTGGGATCTGGGGGATACTCAACTGATACTAGATGATCATGATTACTCAGTCATTAGGGATGAAGTTAAAGGAATTTTACCTTATCTAAAATTAAGGGAGAGTGTTTAATATGTGGGTGACCCCCTCAAACTTTTGATAGTTTTTTTAATTCACTATGTTCTTTATTTTTTCATTTTTCTACATATTATCATATATTATCAAGGAGACCAACAATTATTCCCAAAGACGACATGATTCATTCTCTATTTGGTAAATAATGGATAAAAAAGGATTTATTTTTTATACTTGTGTACCTGAAAAGGGTTGAAAAATCCGGGTATGGGCTCATTTATTTACTAATGGGAGTGTAATTATCAAGAAATATTTTTCTAGAGCATGAGACTGTCTACACAAATGAATTTATTTCTTAACATGCACAGTTTCATGAATGGGGTAGCACCAACTAATTTTAATTCTACCCAAACATAGGTGTGATGGTGAGAATGAATCGAGATGCCTATTATTTGTAATATAAAAAGGGTGGTATGATTATCCATGATAACTATTGACCATGTTCAAAACATAAAATCCATTTCCATTTTTTCAAGGATGGTTAGAATCCAATGAGGGTTAACCATTTAACCAATTTAAAAAATTGGATCTATTTCAAAATGTCCTTATATGTCCTGCATAGCATGTACCCAGGATGGTAGGCGAGACAATTTTTCCTAGAACCATTATTTTTAGAGGGACCAATTTATATGTGAAAGATTAATGGGGACCCAATTCAAGAGATATGTGAAGCATGGGGATGATGTCATTGAATGTTAAAATTGGGATCAGAACTCTAATAATTACAACATCATGGATTTGAGCCCATTTTGTTAGAATATAGTCTTGAAAAATAGTTAGAATCATCTTTTAGGGAGAATATAATCATAGATTTTGAGTCATAGTAAAGGAACATGAATGACGAAGTAGTTGAATAACACCGATGGGGGAAAGGGGCTTCTTAGGTGTGGGACAAAGATGATTCATTGTTTTACATCATGAAATGTGAATGATATACTAACAGTTTAAGGTCATATGGTGAAGACTATATAAACATATTTTTACTTCGTATGGCTAGGATGATGTACTCACTTTTTTACATCATGCGTTGAGGATGATACATCATAGAATTTATCATCATGTGAACCAATGTGGATAACACCCACCCTTCCATATTGATAGTTGGAATATGAGGGTAATTTAATTTGATACATCTTGAAATATCTCATGAGGAAAAAGGATAATAATAATTAGTTATAAAAGTTTATTAAACAGATGGGTTTAGAGAGCACATCTAGACTGTTTCAGGGTCCATAAAACTTACCTGTTGGATTTCTAACTCTATCTTTTTATCCACTTATTTTTACAAAATTAGGGGAGTGAATATCAGGGGGGGAGTATAAATATTTCCATGTCTAAAACTATGGTTTTTTAACATGAATTTCATTTGGACCAATTTTTTTATCATCTTAATGTTATAAATTTATGACCAATAATTTCCAAACAGTTAAAAGTAATAATGATCGGGCCATGTGTTTGAAAATAGTTTATGGTCATAATAATAAAACTAAGAGTCATAGATTATGGTCATAGATCTAGTACCATGGAATTAAAATTATCAAATTTTCATAATTCATAGACCAATAAAATTAGTTTATGGTCATAGATCTTAGTCCATGGCCCTAGAAATTGTTTAACATCATAATTATTGGGACAAAATTATTATTTGAAGTCCATAGAGGAGGGACGATGTTGTTAATAAAATTTTAATTTAATAATTCTTGGGCCTAATGGGGATCTCTCTAGATAGGTTATTGTGATGATGGGGGCTCAAAACCAATGTTAATGGAATTCTTAGTGAATGTGCCCAGTTCAGATTATTGTAACATGGAGAGGGGAGCGGTGAATCAGTGATAATTTTTCTTTTATGATACCTTTAAAAAACCATTGCCTCATGTTAAATATTCAATTTCCTATTGAAAAAAATTAAATCACACATCCAAAGGAAAACAATTATTTACAATAATCAATATTCAATAAGATAAACTATGTCCTTGGTATGGTTTGGAAAAGATCCAACACCACACAATTCTTTAATTTATCTCCTTCAAATTTAATCCATCTACCACAATAAATTCATTCTCTGAATATGTATTTCTATAATATAATTGGCCTCAATATGCTCATTTCTCGTTATGATCATTCTGGGTACAATCGTTTTCAATTATGTGCCTCGGTATGATCATCCTGGGTTTGAAAATTTTTTCAAGCTGCAAATGGATGATCACATTCTATAGTAAATCAACAATATCTCATTATTCTCTTCCACCCAGATCTGATCATTTTGATAACAATTGGTACCACCTCTTTCAACCATTCTTCCAAAAATCTTGTATCAAAAGTTCTCCGATCAACCAACGATTTATATTAAATAAAAATTAGTAAATCATCGTCACATTAGTTTTTATAATAGTAATGAAGACTCCAATACATCATCCAAATGGACTCTACATTCATTTCAAATCTAGAGTGAATCTGATGAAAAACAATTCCTCATTATGATATTTTCCCATAATGGTCCCAGGGTGAGTCTGATCAAAACCATTTTTCTCTGTCGTTATGATGGAAAAAGTGATTCCATTTTTTTTAGAAAATAATTGTTCAATTATTTTCAAAAAATCACCAAATAAAAATTTATGTGATTTCCCATTCATCTTAATATTCCATGAAAAAACAAATCCTTCTATGACAGAAAAATACAACATTTGTAAAGAACCACATTCATCTCCATATTGGTCCTAACACCTAGGAGTCCCTATAAAAAGGAAAATAATTTGGGGGTGATTCATACATAGTTTAAGGTTTTGATTCTTATACCATGGGTTTCTTATATCAATTTAATGTGTGTAGAATATGAGAGAAGTAACATAATGTGAATGAGAAGACTTGGGGATCTTGCAACACAAAACATTTCTATGATAGATAACATAATATTTAAGGTTTTTGATGCATGGACCTAGGATCCTTGTTTATTTTTGTAGAGTTCAGTCCTGAATTATGTCCCCAAAAAATATTTGAGGCATGATATAGTGGAATTCTGATATTAAATGAGGTCTATGGGGGCTCGTTGACCCATGAAATATTCCCAAGGTGACTTGAACACAATTTAAAGTAATGATTTTTTGACTAGGGATCCTAGTTTAATTTCATAGACTATAGAATATAATTAGGCCCCAAAAGAGCATGTGTGTCATGACTGAGTAGAAACATGACATGTATTGGGGGCCAAGGGGGTCTAGTTCCCCATGAAATATTCCTCAGTTGAATTTTATATTGTTTAATGTCATAATCATAGACTTGGACTCCAAATTTGTGGTTATTGATTTTAGAATATAACTGGGAACCTATGTTTCTCAACCATGCTTAGGGAAACTCTTCCCCAACTCATATGTTTTCATGATCCATACTGAATGTGAGAAACTAGAAGTGGTATAGAGTTATATTATTTTAGGGGAGAATAAAAAAATAGGAAATAGTGACTGATTTAATGAAGTCTCATGGGGGATTATTCTGAACTTCAAGGAATTTATATAAAATGGGGAATGACTAGTGATGGGGGAAAACTACAAGCCATTTTTGAATCACTTGTTATATATTTGTGTTAGTAAAGGATAGGGAGAAAAAATGGGGGGTCGACCATTGATCAGTTTAAAAAGATGATATATTATTTGTTAAAAAGGATCATTAAAGGATTGAAACTGGAACTTTATGAGAGATAGTGTGGCAGGAACCATTACCATTATGGATCCCATTCAATTTGGGAGGATGATCATTATCAAAATCAGAGAATGTGTGAGGAGAAAAATTTGAAGTGGGGAAGGTCCTAGAGGAAATGTTTAGTATTCTATGTGATATTCTTCTATGTTCTCCATTTCACTAAATGAACATGTCCATAGGTGTGGTTCAAGCTTATCTTTAAAAAAATGGGGAACCCTAAAATGTGTTAATGGTAGGGATGGAACCATGATAAGAGATCTGACCATAATTACACATCACATATGCTTAGGAATAAATCCATATCTATTTCATGTTTTTAGCATGGAGGTAGTTAAATAATAGAGGGGTGGTTTCCTCTCTAGTGAGGGCATCAGATCATCTCATATTGTTCATTTGAATCATAACATGTTTGTTGCATTGGGTAAGACTATAGTTTAACAACATGAGTTAAGGACATTGGTTCTATTCATCACATACTGGACGCACATTGCAGCCTAGTTTTATATAGGGTAAGGCTATAATTTAACATCAAGTGATGAGGATATTGGTTTTTGGTCATCCCATTCTCATAATACGAGGAATCAAAGTTTTATATGGTGTAAGGTTATAGTTTAACATAAAGTTCTGAATATGATGATTTTTCGTTATCCCAAACTCATTATATGAGGCATCCCAGTTTTTTATGGGGTAAGGTTATAGTTTAATGTCATATTTTTAGGAAATTGGTTTTTCTTCATCCCGTACTCATCATATGTGGAATCCATTTTTGATATAGGGTATGGATGGACTTTAATGTCATGTGATGAGGAAGTTGTTTTTTGGTCATCCCATACTCATCAAAATAGGCATCCCAATTTTATATGGTATAATGATACATTTTAACATCATGTAATAAGGTAATTATATTTTTGTAATCCCATACTCTTCATACGAGGCATCATACTTTTATATTGGGAAATTCTATAGATTAACATCATATGAAGAAGAAACTAGTTTTGGTCACCCCTACTCATCATATGAGGAAATATGGTTTTCTAAGGGGTAAGAATATAATTTAATTTCATTTGCTTAGTATGTTGTTTTTTGTTCATCCCATTATTATCATATGTGGCATACTAGTTTTATATAGGTTAATTCTATATTTTAACTTCTTGTGTTAATTATGTTGGGGTATACATTTTAATATTTCACAACTCAGACTATGGGTGGTACTAGTTTGAGGTTATGGAGCACGAAAACTTGTTTTTATAGTTTAAGGTCATAATGAGTTGATCATTATTTGGGTGTCCTAATGAGGTTTGTGTGGTATTAAATAGTAATAACCAAACATTAAAGGAGGGATAAAGAGACCCTCTATAACAAAAAATATGAAAAATATTACAGAATTTGACGTCATGATGCTGAGGGGAAGAAGACCCCATGATGAGTTGATGGTGGAGGATGGACCCAGGATAAAAGATTTGATTGTCACTAAACATACCATTTTCATGGGAATATTGTGGGACATATTTTAGAATACATTGTAGTATAATACCAATTCCAATATGGAAAAATCTTCTTGACTGGGGATGCAATAAAAAAGAGGACCAGGTGTTGGATTGCTAAAACACAATGGTGAAGAAAATTATTAAAATATGGGGTTACAAGGATGTTAGATGAACAAATTTTAATGTCACTATGTTTAGATTAGGTGTAGGAACATTGAATTTGTTTGGTTGATGCAATAGAGTCAAAAAAATGACATGAATATGGCACCAAGGAGTCTTTATAACACAACACAAGGTAATCCTGAGACCCACCTTACCATTTTGGGTCATAAGGATTTGACTAGGGGATTTTACAAAACAATTAGTGTTAAGTATAGTAAAAGTATGTTTAATCCAGGATTCCCTAAGTATCCCATAAGACATTATAAGAAAGCCCTGTGTAGTTCTATAACTCAGTGCGATAGGATACCAATGCTGGTAAAGTGGCCTCCTCCCTGGTGAGGAAACTAAATCATCTCATATTTCTGACATGAGGAATCCCAAATTTATATGGGGTGAAGATACAATTTGACATTATTTTTTGAATATTTTTATAGGGATCATGAATTTAGATTCCTATTATCTCTTCCAAGCATTAGTCCATGAGGGAATCAAATATGTTAGTGGGTAAAGGAATATGATTTTGGGATTATACCAGAAGGGGAAGAACAATGGAATTTGGGGTAGATATTTCCCAAATTAATGGGTGATTTTATGATGTATTTTTGGATAAGACTAATGATAAAAGGTCTAGGAATCACTCTGTATCCCCTTGGAATGTGAATCAAGTCACACATAGTTCTGGATGATGGCATGATAGGAGAGAAAAACCAAAAATCATAGGGCATATCATCTATAATAGAGATGAGATATCTATTCTTAGTTTAATCTTTATACAAAAAGATACTAACAATGTATTTTAAGGTGATTCTTCTAGGAACAAGTGGTATTTGGAAAATAGTTTGAAGGCATTATGCTAGGACTGTGGATTTTTTTCTTTGAGATTGCATTCATTGAATGAAATAAGTAAACCCTAAGTGAAAATATGGCGATTAAAGCCCACATGCCACAAATATTTCCTTAAATAAAACCGTTCACAGTTTATGGTCACAATTTTTAGAAAATAAGTCTGTACAACGAGAAAAATAATAGTCAATGTCACTTCTCTCACCCCATAGGGAAGGGTTATTGAAGAATTTCTGGTTGGTCCTAAAGAAAGGGAGTCTATGTCTCACTATGTATCCCATTATAATGGGAATAAATCCACACACAGTTCTAAAATGCGGCATGTTAGAAGACCAATACTGTAAGTGGGGGACATCCTCTCTGATGGGGGATTTGGGGAATACCATGATTTTCATGGGGCATCTCATGTTTATAACACATGATAAGGATATAGTTTATCCCCATGTGATGAGGATGTTTCTCTAACAGACATCCATATTTATCATATGATATATCCCGATTAAATATGAGGGTATGTCTATAGTTTAACATATTTTGTTGAGGATGTTTAGAATTTTAGTTTAAAATCATGCAATTCAGGTTATGGGGGATGCAAATAGAATAAGTTCATAATGAATGGAAAAAAGTGGCTACAATTAGATTATGTTCATAATGATGAAAACCTCGATGCAACAGTTTGAGGGAACACAACATTGACCATAGGATCAAGTGAAGTACTACTTAAGAAACTTGGTGTTAGTGGTAGGAGTGATACAGTTTCCATTAACAATTATTAATTACTATGATCTATAGTAATATACCATATGAATAGTTTAAGTTCATTACAATTTGGGAACTGAATTTGGAGATTTTTTTGGAAATCATCAATGTTTTGAGATCTAGTACCAGGTCACCCTGGAGGATGGAGTGGATGTGAAACTTCTTATTGATAGCTCTCACTATTTTGTATTGGTACCTCTAAATTTTATGTAAGTCTTGAAGCTTATTTTCCTAATGTGATTCTAACACAGATAGATAGATTTATTACACATTTTCGAGTGTATTTTGGTTATAAAAAATCATTCATAGTGATGGAAACTAAACCTTACAGGGAAATACTTCCTCTATTACATACACTAGGTAATATAGCCCCCTAGGTAAAATCTTGTGTTTTCATCTGACAAGACCAAAGGTAATTTTGGAGCTTTTCGGGAAAAATAATATTTTAAATCCCAAATTTTTTTACATGATGTTATATAGGGTCTTATTCAATTCCTAAATATTCCTATTTTACTATTCATAGTAGTAGAAAGTATGATAGGGATGGATGTTGTAATTAGAAAATAATTATTCATCTTGGTATCCCTAAATTTTTGTATTTTTATTTTAGAGTAATGTGAGGCACCCTAAATTGATGGATATTGTTGGAGTGAATGAACTCAATTTAAGAGATACTATTCAATTCTTTGAGGGGAACAATATCTTCCAATTAGGAAAAAAATATATTGTAGGAAAAATGAACATTAATTTTTTCATTGTCACTAGATGGTAGGGTCCCAAAATATTGATTACCCATACTACAGAGGGACATGAATATTTTTTAATGTGGAGAAGATCTGAATGTTGATGAAAAAAAGTTACTATGGATCTAACATAGATGAAATTACTTAGTGAACTTAATACAGTTGTGGACCATAGTTAGCCAAAAGTACCAAACCTCCAAATTTTGTTAGAGAGCATCAGTCATACCCAATGAGAACCAAATTAGCAGGCATTGAACTCCAACTCAACCTAAGGTATCTCATATTCATGGATAAAATGGAGGGTAATTCCATAAAAACCATTTTCTTATTTGGATTTCCCAAGGTTAGGACCACTCTTGAGGGTAAACTGAACTAAATACTAGTGGATTTTTCCTTTATTGGCTCAGTTTGATGAGAGAATTCATTGTTGGAGATAATCAACAAAGCGATTTATCCAATTTTGAGTTTCTTCATTCATGAAGGGATTTGAGTATCCTAACATAGATGTAATGGAATCCATATGATACACATATTGGTGTTCATCAATTGATGTAGAGGGGGTGATGACCCTCCAGTATATCACATGAAAGAAAATTTAATCCTGGATGGGTTCTATAAGATAAATGTCTAGGATTTCCAAAGCCTCAGCCCAATTGTTCTATGACCATTGATTGCGGTTCACCATTGGATAGGAATGGAATTGGGACATTAGTTGATGGTAACATTTATGTTTGGGAATTGGCTCTTTATTTTAGACAAAATAATCACACATAACCCATTTAATGACTATATTGTAGTATCCATTCACATTTAAAATGTTTACATCAATATTGATGTGTAACTTGAGACTATTAATAAGGTATTGGTATTCTACCTCATTGTTGGTTTAACCATTTGACAAAGAAAAATTATATAGCAAAACTACCTATAAAGGAGTGATGAAAATGATCCCTAGGGTTTCCATATTGAGATTGGGGTCATTGATCCTTGTACTAGTCAGGTTATGATACATACCATCAAAATGAATTTTACAACATGGTATAGTATATTCCACTGAGATAATAACTTTATATGGAAAATCAACACCATGGGAAGTTCTTCAGGGTTAGGATGTGTGACCTGGAGTTCTTCCAAGGCCTAACCTTTGACATCATTTTATGAGAAATACATGATGTAAATCTTATGGATAATTACTACCCATTTATCCAATCATTCCATCCACATAGGTTGATTGATGATGTTCTTTAATAGGTTTACTCGAGACACCAACTATATCTCTTGGTGGTTCAAATAATGTTGTAACTTCTATACTAAAAAGTCCAATGATAGTAAACTCATCTCTATGAGGGAGTATCTAGTCTCCATCATGAGGATACATTATTTTATATAATAGTGGTTTTCCCCTCCCGTTATTGTTTTTTCTAGGTATGAAGGGTGTTGCGGGATCATACTAGAGTAATCACTTAAAGGATCAAAGGATTTTTGGAGATGCGTGTCATAAAAACTAAAGCATATATCATGTTATGATTAATATTCTCATAGGATTCTTGGTTATCCTCATCCAAATGGTAAATGGTTATTTTTTTCATGGTCCTTAAGAAGGACTTACACTTTCATGAATGATTGGAAATAAATTGGTGTATGTAGGATAAGTGGAATTGGTGGCATAAAAATTCCCAGAGATCTCTTGGGGGATAAATTTTATTTAAATCTTTGATTTCATTATTTTTATCATTGATGCATTTGAATCATATGAAAAATAAAAGAAATCTTAAAAAGGAAACCCTAAATTACCCCTTAAGGGGGTTCATATTTATGTGTCTATAGAAAATGAAGATGAAAAATATATCAAGATTCTTGAGATGGTCCTAACACTATGGATATATAACCATGAGGTCATCCACCTAACCGTCCACCAATTTATTGAGAATTGGATTAATGATTCTTGGAATGATTGGATGATAAGTGGATTCAGAATTCCTCATGGTGAAAGGGATCACCTGATAAAAATAAGTTCCCTAGGGTTCCCTGGATGTAGTGAACTCATCATCCTCATGGGCCATCTAGATCTGATTATATTCAGAGTATCTATCCATGATGGAGAGATCTGAGAGCACATCCATAACATCAATCAATTTTGCTATCACTGGTAGTGGATAATCATCCTTTGTACAATACTGGTTGAAGTCCCATAAGTTGATGTAGAATCTGATCTACCCATTAAATTGGGAAAATGTTTTCTATCCACCAAGGGTACTAGATATCACTGATAAAGTTTTATTAAATAATATTGTAATTCTTGACCTCAAACATAGAACTAGGGGTGGGGTGAATCATTTTGGGTGGTTGTTCGAACCAACAATGTCCCACTTGGAGGCCAACATGACGAATGCTGAACTGATGGTATGGCCCAAGTATCTCATCACAACTCAAGGAGAATACATTGTAGAGCTATTTTTGGAAGTCCAAAGACTGATTCTTCTCCTCTAGGGATAATGATTTTCTAAACATTATTACCTTAGAGCTTCCCCGGTACCATGGTTTTACTTGTTTAACTAATCAACAATGGTGGAGACACCATTTTCAAATGATGTAAATGCATCTTCGAAAACCTCTTTTTCAATAGATACATGATATTTTAAGGATAAAGTTTCTCTTCTTGGATACATGAACTATGGGATTAATGGTTTCTGCTATGGTGGATACGAAATCCATGAGGAGGGGTTACAATTCTACTAAGGAACTGGAGACAGAATGTATTGAGAATATTCCATTTGGTTTCCATATATAAGTATCACTCTTGATATCGAAGAAAATTTGACAATTCAAACTTAATTTATATTTAATTTATTCGTGGAATATGTGGGAATGTTGTGGATTAATGGATATAGGGAAAACTTCAAAATACATCATAGGATTTGGGTATTTTGAGATCATTTGTGCTTGTCTCATGTAAAAGTATGTGGAAATTTGAAATCACTCATATTTCATATAGAAAATTAAACAGCCACCCTATTTAGGAATCATGGGATCTAATGATTTAATTGGGAGAAAAAAGAATCATTCAAGTATAATAACGGTCCATCTTTAGTGGTCATTAGATTGTGAAGGGAGTTAATACACTCAACCCCTTGGTCACAACGTGCTATCCATCCATTTTTTAAGAAAAATCCAGACAACATTCCTCACATGAGTAATAGGGGATGTATCACCTGAGAGTATACCCACACAACCATCAAGGGAGTACTTGAGGTATTTATGTTATGAAGAGGGGACTACTACATGATAATGTTGCTATAGACTACCGAGTATAAAATATTAGTTCATGTCCAATGGGAATACCATAAATTCGGGGCTTTTTAAGGAAATAGAACTGAGTCTTCAAATGAATCTTTCCACTCAGTCTCTTCTCACACTTATCATACCCCTTATGTTTCAGGTTTGAGGGATTTAGATATGTTTTTGTGTGTCCCATCTTATGGATAATTCATGATAAGGTTAGATTAATCCCAAATCCAGTATTCACTAGGCAGTGGAGGATTTCAACACCATTGAAATGACCTGTGATATAGAGCGGGCATATTTTACCTTGAATGGTGAAAACCTTATCGTATCTAGAAATTGAGACAATGACTCAACATTCATCTGGCTTATAATACTCTTCATTTTAGGCCTTATTGAAAACTACCTATCCCTAAAACTAAAGGGGGATTTTCAAGGCCTCAACAGGGCGCTCACACACTTCCATTGATAAGTTTAGTACCTCAAAAATCAATGCCTTCTTTGTATACCAGCAAGTTGTTTTGGAACATCAAAAATCCATGAAAGGGTAATAATTTTTTCTATAGAGGGTTTTTCCTTAGAAGGGGGAACAATTGATGATGTTGGAGGAAGATTTGATGCCTATCTAGTGTTAGTGATATTATTATACCAGATAGATATTTTTTATCTAATTAAATGATAGTTTGAGTACTGGTCACTTAATTTTTGTCACTAGATAGACGCATACAATCATGGATCTCTTGTGGGTGCACCTATGGGGGAATTCTGATAGAGTGAAATAGGTGGACTAGGATTGTTGTGTTTCACGAAAGGAGTTTTTCCAATTTTTACTATCGTGCATATCCTAATTTGAAGCACCGACCTATATATTATGACAACTTTCATGTCTCTTGCATCTCCTTCATCAATGCCATATGAATATTAATGAGATATTCATATCTAATTCCTAATTTTTATGTGTTGTGAAGTGTTATACTAGTTCAAAAACATTCATCAAGGATTATTCTTCCTTTTCATTAGTTTGATAGTTAATTTCTTGGAGGGCCCTAAGTACATCAACCAATTTAGGAGGAATAAAGTCCCCAAGGGTGGAAGTCAAATTAGGCACCATGGATGACTAATATTTCTTTTATTTCATTGATATACATTAATTTGATACATATGATGCTATGACATAGATTTTGGGGAAGTGGTTAGAGGATCCATGAAAATATTAAGAGGATTTATCCTACTTAATTTGAATGAAATGATTCCATGGGTATGAAAAATTATCTTATGATCAAACCATTCATTTTAATTTTTCATCCCTAAGATTGGAACACGTTGAAACTCATAGGAATATCCCCTATCATAGTCAAGGTCATCTTAGACATATTTCACCTACACTATAATATCACCCAATTTGACGAGGTCATGATCTACTTGTTCCTAGAGCCATTCCTTATTGAAAAATCATTATATGATGGTTTTTCCAAGGATTATATGATACATGATTTGATTGGAACAACTGGAGAAGTCATTATCATGGGGTATCTTGTATTCTGGTAACTTCAAGATTCCATTTTCCATGGCACAAATAAAATATACTAGTACTTTCCCATCCTTAAAGGTACAATTCTTGAGTTTTCCATTCTACAAAAGTATCCCTAGGATTTTTCCCTATTGGGGGGATGAGTTAACATTCTCTAGACAAGGAGAATTCTCTTGGAAAGGATACTCTTGTAGAGGCTACACTTGTCATAGTTTCACCAAGAGAGGCTCATATGAAAAAATGGATAGTATTTTTACCTTTATAGGAACATATTTATGCATAGAGGTAGTTTTATATGCGTTCATAGGACTTCTCATAGAAGATGGTAGGGGAAATGAGTGAAACTGGTGTTTGGTCTGATGTAGGGATTATTCTAGATGTTTTTTTGTAGAAATCCAAAAATAATCCTATGTATTTAAAAGTGATGATAGTAGGGATCAAACCCCATTTTATGTTCTCCACATACATCACAAGTAAATCTTATTTAGAAATCATCATGTTGATTGAATACATGATTCCCTTCCATTAGGTGATAAAGTTAGGGACTCACTCATTAGGCCATTATTTTCATTTAAATTGAATTTTGATTATTGTCTTGTGTGAGGAGGAGTTTAATAGACACATAAAATTAATATTTAGGTATTTGAAAATAACAATATGCCATGTGGGTATCTGGATATACTAGATGAATTTAGGTCCTTCTAGAGTCTAGAAAAGGTACAATAGATGGGTGGTTTCTTTCACCTCTAGAGTCAACAACATTGGGCCACACGTTGATGTGAAATGGAATAAATGATATAGTGGATATTCCATCCCATTAAACAATGTTATGCTAGGATTAATAATCTCTTGGGGTTCTCTAATATGGTCTACCGATGTTGAGTACAACTCTCCTTTATGAGGGATTTCCACTTGTTGGATTTCTAGATAGTTGAGATGGGTAAAGAGAGTAGTTATCAAGTCATTTTAGTGAGTATATAGGGGAACCAATTAATTTAAAGTCTCATAGACTCATGGATAATCACTAACATGACATTAAGGTGGTCCAATTTTTTTAATGATATCATGATTGTTTTCTAGAGCCCTTGGATTCTTCCCTAATCAGATGCATGAGGCCACAATGTTAAAATTATCCATTTCACCAAATACAAATGATTACCCAAAATATAGAGAGATGAGGTCCCTTTTTATTCTATCAACGTCTACGCTCTACTAAAAAACCCCATTGTGAACATTTTATATTCCTCATGATTCAGAAGTAAGGCGGAAATCTTATGGTTCAACTCAAATTATGGTGCAAACTCATATGGTTCGGTGTGGTCAGTGGGCCACTTTCCATTATCAATGTATTGGAAGATAAAAAATAATGCTTTATTTCTGGGAATCCATAGGCCAATAAATATTTTCCAATGATTATTATGGGGGCCTTTTGGGTAGTCTTCTTGGTATTGTGTGACCCTTTGAGTTAGGTTTTTTCCCTCATGCCCCCCATCGGTGGTTCAATTTCTTTGATTATATAGAGGGTAAATGGTGAATAAATTCACCATGGAAATAGTTAGGGAGAAAACTTCACTATTATTAGGTTGGTTGTATTGATGAACCCATCACTACCATAGGATCATGATGAAATAGAGGGTGAATACTGCCCCTAGCCTCTAGTCTGCACTTGTTGGGACACCTCTTTTATGACCCGATGAAGCATTATTAAGATATTAACATTGGTTTTATAGATATTATTGAGTTATTCATATGATTCTCTTTGATGAGATACTGAGAGAGTTGTAATTTCAACCATCTTTCACTATTCTTAAGTGGTTTTAAAATTATCTTATCCCCCTTTGTAGGTTAGTTGATGGTCTCGAAGATGGTGAAATTTTTCCTAAACATTATGGTAAAAACTACTCTTTCCTAATTTTGGGACCCTATGATGACATAATCTGGAGTTATTGGTGTCTAAAATAAGACTAATAGCTGGTAGATGGATAAAATCTAACACATGTACTCTTGTTCACTAATTGGGGGATTCCAATTCTCCTGGTTATCAAATTATTTTAATTTATCTTTCCAAGATAAGGGTGGAGGCAATGACGTAGTCCTTCTTCGGTATTGATTTATTATGAGAGGGGGAGTCGCATGGGTCAAATATCCTCTACATTATTGAATGCCTCTTAGAGAAAGATCTAACTTCAAGATCATTTCCATATAAGACTGATTTTTTTACTATATACTCTTGTGCAAGAGTGGTATAATCCCTTTATACTCAATGGAGTTCCCGCGATCATCTGATGGCATCATCCTAGACCATATCATTTCTCCATCTTCTTACATGGATGTAGAGAAGAGGGAAACTGATGGTCATGGATATGGTTTTATTATGAATCCTTGGAAGGTGTCCATAATGTCCTCCACCAGTAGGTTTCTATGGAGAGATTTTGGGACCTTGTGGAATTCAACTTTCAGTATTTTAATCATTAATCAATGAGCTTCTACCCCATCATTAGAAGCGGGGGTGAAGGTTCCTTCCTCAAGTCATATTTCACCTTAGAGTCTGAGAGGTCGATGGTGATATAACGCTACCTAGGTTTCCACCACTGATGGAATCATATTTACCATATTGTGGGTTTTGAAGATTCACTTGAGCTCATTCCATGCATGTTATGGCCTACACCACAGGAATGGTCCCCATGATGGTTGTTCTCCCTTCTTCCCCAGGATGCGTCCACAAAGCATGGTGCATCTTTAACATGGGGACGACCTCCACGTTGGGTAGTGGTGGTGTGGGGATGACCACCAAATTTTTACCAGTTTTAATGGGATGGACTATAATGGAAATTTGTGGCACTGGTGAATAAGATATTTATCATGGCCTTCTAGAGAGGTGGCTTGGGTCTCAATCCTGGGAGATCAAACACCGATCCCCCGTAAACATTTGTGGGGATGTAATGGGATACACTGAAGTTGGAAATGGACACTAGTGATGTAGAGGAAACCCCATGTTGCTATATGGTCTAGGACGTCCCCTAAAATTAGTTTCAAATGTTCTAGAACTGGTTTGATAGAGGAGGGATAGAGTCAAACCACTCATAGTCCTATGGTACTAGTCAGTTTTAACATTGAAATTATCCTATTGGGATCCCTCGAGGGTAGCTCTTGAGTGGTGGAAATAATAGGTATGTGTCTAATATCCCCTTCCTCCTTTTCATTTGAGATCAGGCTATAAAATCACTCCAAGAGAGGCCCCTAAAGGCGCTTTTTGTTGGAATAATGGGTAGTTTACCCTCATTCAACCCTTGGGGGATGCGTTGTTGGTGAGACATCAATGCCTTGAGATCTTGGTTGGCGATGTCCATGGTGTTAATGGCCTCATTATAATTATATCATAGAATAAGGGAGTCAATCACCCTCCTCTAAATGATCTCAGAGGGTGAAATAGGGATTGTATACATAATTCTAGATGGGGTGGTGATTATCTGGGCGAGAGTATCTTCATGTGGTATTATTGTGCTCACACTCCCCCACAATTTGTTAACTCATACTTACAAAGAATAATCTATCTATAATGATATACTGGAAGTGATTCCCAATTCCCCAATTTCCTACACTCTTCCTAAAATTGATGAGGGATCTACGCAGATGATGTACTTTACTGAGGATGCCCATGGTTTTCAATCCTAATTTGCATGAGAGTTTTAGGTTGGGTAAACCATTTTCTTGGTGGGACCTGACACTAAATATCATGATCTGGTGATATGAAAATATGTAGGTTCTCAAAAATTACTAGTCCCCATAGTTTAATTAGTATATTTTCACATTGGGTTCAACATTTTTGTTTCTGAAGAATTCAATTGGGGCTGCACTTCGTGATGCATTTTCCCCAAATTACCTCTTTCCAAAAATAAATAATCTTACATAACTTTTATTTTTAATGTCATCTCCCTGATCAAGAAAGGATGATGGAATGTTGGTTCCTCATTCCATGGATTCTCTTATGAAGGTGATAACCTAATATGGGTGTTCCTTAAAGATTTAAGTCTTTTTTCAGAAATTAATTCAATGTTCCACATCAAGGTGGATACTAATTAATTACGTATTTTTTCTTGATAAGGTAGAAATATTTCATCATAGTAAATAGAAATGTTGTGAATTTTTTGTAATTTGTTGATATATGGAAGATTTGGGATCTATAAAATATTCCACTTTTTTATTCATTGTTATCTCATATTAGACACATTAGGTGTGGAACCTTAGGCATCTGGTGTCATCCATGAGGTAGTTGATTCGAGGAGAATATGTGTCGCTAGGATTTATACCTTAGTCATCCCATGTTCATTGTATAGGGAGGGTATTTTGGACATGGTTCCATGTTTAACATCTTGTATATATTGATTAGAAATAAATTTAATGTCTTTTTGGTGTTTTAGGTGGATGTGTGTGTCCCTTAGGTGGAATATAGTTACATGTGAGGGTTTGGTTATGTGTGTCCCCATGTTGTTTAATTTTTTATTTTGGATTTATTATAGAGAGTTATCATTTTGGAATATATGAAACTTGGTATTTAGTGGAGTGTTTCAATAAGGGGAATAGTTTACACTTTTCATTTAGTTGAGTGTGTCCCCGAGGGGGAATATTTAACCCTTGGGATTTCATGTAGTGTATCCCCAAGGGGGAGACATCACAAAAAAGAGTTAGTGGGGATGTTGGGGTGTCCGGATTGAACATCAAGGAGGTGTCCAATGTAACCTTTCTGAGATGCAAGGATCAAAGACAATATATTTTAATGTCACAGTTCATGTTCATGTGATAGGACCAATCCATGCAGTTCAATGTCGTGTAGTAAGAATGATCACATCACAGAAGGAGTATCTACTAGGGATGTTATGGGGCTTATACATATGGGCCAACAAATGTGGGAGTTTCATCCCTTGTTAAGATATGTGGTAGAATCCCATTATTATTGTACATGAGTAATATTTTTCTCATCATGCATGGTAAGCCTATAGTTTAATGTCCTATGGTGAGGATGTTTTCATGCAGGTTAACATCATACGTCTGGGATGTGTAGCTATTCAGTTTTATATCACACCCAATGGATGTGGTTGGTGATTCACCATGAGGGGGACCATATTAATGAGAGAGAAAGATACATCAAAGTACTATATACCAATATATTAAATTAATTTTCCTTACTGATGCCACCCTTAGGGCTTCTGTGATTACTACTCATGCACATCTTGGTTGGGCATGGTGTAGACATTGCTGTGAAGTAGTGGAACACTTGAGGACAAAACATAGGGTGCCAATTGTTATGAGAATAATTAATTATGATACCAATTTATAGGGAAAACAAGAATGGAAATGTCCCAATACATGTTTGAGACATAAATAGTGGATACAAGAGTTGGTAGTATTGGTCACATGGATATTTGTGGTGTGGTAGAAAATGATTCTAATGGTTATGAGGTCCTATGGAATTAGACTTTTTTTAATGTAGATTGAATGAAAATAGGAAACAAGGGGGACTTAGAGGATTAGTTTCATGAATGTTTGGGTTTTCTAGATGTTTGGAGGGTTTTATAAATTTATTGGGGCTATAAAAAGAATATGTTTCCCAAAACAGGGAGACCCTACCTCAGAAAAATGTCCTGGTTCCCATGGGGTTGGTTTCTTAATGGATAATTTTCTTATGAATCCCAATATCCTTAAATTATTAACATCTTACGTAAAGGAAATATATCTTCTTAAAATGAATCTACAAGAAGGGTCGAGGTTCTAAAAAACCCATCGGATATAGTTTCACAAAATATGGACCCATTTGGAAATATGTCTGCTCTCTCTCTAATTAAGTTTCCAAGTTTTAATAATTTAGATTTTTTTCTCTATAGATAAAAGGTTACACACCATTAAAATTATGGCATAGTGGCTGTTTATAGGCTTAGTGGAGTTAAGGGCACCATTTTTTCAAAAATATGAGGGATTTCATTGAATATTATGAGCTTAATGAAATATCAGGGTTCTGTGAACCAGAGTAAAATTATGAATAGGATACAACCAAAATTCCACACAATTGGGGAGTTCCATGAATAGATGTTCCACAAACCAGACTTATTTTTTTGTGGAGGTTTCCACCTAATATTTTTACAGTCTGGGTCTTCCATGAACTAGAGTTTTAGGAACATTACTTGTTCTATATAGAGGTTACTTATTGAACTACATTGGGCTAGGGACTTCCATGAACTGAAGCTATTTTTGAAGGTTTGGACCTTCATGACCATGTCCCTTATGTGAATTTTTGGGTCATTTTGGACCATTTTTGTGTTGAACTGGTTGTTACCTCTTCAATATCTCCCATGAAACATGTATTTCAGTGGTAAAAATGATATAATAAGGATAGAATTAAGGATATTGTATAGATATAACTAATATATTGTGATTAATTTTTGTAGGACTGACACTCATATAGTATTTAGGGCTATCTCAATTTGGATATTCCATCAGAACCTCGACCCCATTGGTGTACTCTTATTGGATGATATTATAGTTTATCTAAAATTTGAGTGTGATAATATTCACTATTTATATCTATTTTGAAAAATTCTGAGGTTCCATTGAATTTATTGAATTACATTGAAGTGTAGTTTCTGCATTAAAGAAGTGTTTTTAGGTAAATTTAATTTTTAGTGTGGATTGTCAGTCGATCTTGTCAATGTAAAGGATTCATTATCCTAGAAGGATCTATAAAACTTATTTAAGATAAAAAATAAAGATTAGTTTTGGATACCATGTAGAGACCCGAAGCTTGACGTACATGGACATTACATTACATTTGCGGAATACTTAGTACATAACAAAAACACACACTAAAGGATCGTAATAGTTTAGTGTCTTTGGAAACTCGGAACGTAATCTTCTAATCGTGGTGTAAGTTCTTCAATATCTCCCATAAAGGTCATCCCTTTTTTTTTACCTAAAACCTTTCTTTATATCCTGGGGAAAAGAAAACATAAAAGGGTGAGCTCAAATGCTCAGTAAGGGTAAAAAAGAGAAATATCAATCACATCATATACACAAGAACATAGCTTTTGGAAATCTTAACCTGCAAAAGAGATCATAATTTCATAACATGGGCTAAATCATAGAAGTGAAATGTAATCCCAATAATCATAACTTAAAACATGAAACTTTGTGGCATACACACATAATCATAGAGAATCATTTCTTGTTAGTCAAGACTCATTGCCAAGACTATCTTAGTGGACAAAGTCCCTTTCTGAATCGAGTAATCCTCGTTTCAGTCCTGTTTCACTGAACCGGTATAACCTACCATTCCAGCCATGTCTATCTCATGAGATATAAAATCTTTACCCAATGCATTGGAGGGAGATATAGGTCCCACCCATCTCATAATGATACCATTCTTATGTGTGCCACAAAATCATAAATCATACATCATTGCATAACCCGTGTAATAAAAATGGGATTCTTAAACAACATGACATCATAAAACCATTCATATAAGATAAAGGAATTCATAAACATAATTCCATCACAACATAGTCAAATCAATGTAAAAATATGGATAGAAACAGAAACCTTTATTATCTTAGATGGAAAATAATTTTGATAAAACACTTGAAATGAATTCTTGAGGAAAATATCCTTTTTTCTTCAAAATCAATTTCTTTTCACAAAACATCATGCAATTTTAAAAGAAAAAGATTTTATTGAAAATAGTCATGAAATCTTTTAGAGGAAGCTTCATGAAAATAAGGCTTTATAAAATAGTATAAATCCGTTTGTGCCGTATAAGTTAAAAAAACATTCTTCGTACTTTTGTCGGAAAAGTCAAAAAGTACCTCGTATATAAAAAAAAACGAAAAAAGATTCCTTTCATATTCTTTACTAAAAACTCACCTAAGGGTAAAATTGGATTTAAAATATTGTAAGTGGATGGAAACAATATTACATATTGAGGGAACATGGATGTGGATGATAAAATACCCCCCAGTAAATACTTACGAATAAACAATCTCGGATAAAAATGAGATTGTGATATTTCCCTTACCTTAGGTCCGACTTGCTTTGTAAGTGTCCGAACCTCCTGTATAATGATTTAAATCATGTTATTGACTTATTACAGAATCATATTCATTGTTATGATATCATATATGGTTCACTTATGACATTATATTACCCGTTCTTTTGTAAATTCCATGTTAAAGAAGCGTTTTGGGTAAAATCGTTTCATTTATCGTAGGTGTTTTGACTTGTTGTTCTTGACATCATCATTACTTATATCATGATTTACTTACTTCCAGAATATAAAATATGATTTATATATCATATATATTCAGTATATATATATATAATAGGTAGATAAATAAAATGAAAAACACCGTTCATGGAGACGGTAGTCCGTACGTACGCATGAACGCTGTTTTCCTTTCCTTATTGTCTTGAAATGGAAGTAAGTAGATGACATACATATGTATATATATACATAAATCCAGTAGCATTATAATGTAATATATTTCATTATTATTTCTTATATATACTTTATAATCATTCTTAAATGGTTAACATGGAGAATGAATCTCATCGCGTCGTGGAGACGGTAGTCCGTACGTACGCACGAGCGATGATATCATTTCTATAAATATTGAATTGAATTGGAGTGGATTATACAATATATCAGAATCAATATTATGTTGTAATAACTATGTATAGTTATTCTTTACACCATTATACCCATCCATGTAAGGTGGTGGTGGAAAATAGATTACACCACGGCGTGGAGACGGTATTCCGTACGTACGCACGCGCGGTGATTTCTTTTTCCGTAGGATGGATAGATGGTGAAATAGGGTTGTTTCATAATTATAATAACATATCAGTATATGAGTGATACTGATGTTATTACTTCATAATGAAACAACCTAAGAAGAAGAAGTGGAAGAAGAAATAAAGATGAAAGAATTGGTAACGGTAATTACCTCTTCTTTGAAGTGCCTCTTTGAGACCTCCTCTTAGGGAACTAAAATGGGTCTTTGAGGAAGACCAGAACCTCTCGGATTATTCTAGGGAAGTGAATAAGGGATTTTGGCAGGGGTTGGCCGAGCTTGAGTGCTCAAATTGGTGTGAGGAGGAGAGGGAGGAGGTGTCCTTTTATAGGGGAGGAGAGGGGCAACTTAGGAATTCTTAAAAATATTAATTTATAATAAATCTAACCCCACTTAAAAACCTCCAAAAATGACTCATATTCGAAGATTAGATGAGATAGGGTTGTAATCTCATCAACCAATCAAATTTAGACAAGTTTAGGATATTATTTTAACCTTATCAATTAGATTTAACTCTAAGATAAATAATTTAACTTTTACCGTGTCTTTTTGTTTTCTTTCACTATATGGTTAATACACTTACTATAACATGCCAAACGAACCCAAAATTGTATATTATTAATAAATATATCCTTATCTAAGTCATTTGGCCGAACCTTAGATTTTTAGGAATAAAATAACAATTAATAATATAATATTTGATTTAAAAACTATTTTGTGTCAATTTTGACACTATTTGATATATGATTTTTGTGAAATTCATAACAGAATTAAATGTTCGAACCAAGTTGATTAAATCAACATTAATATATCATAATAACCTATAAAATTAGTGTAATTCATAAAAAATTTCAAATTACATTTATTTTGGTGTTTATAACATCAATTATGTCAATATTTCATTAATAAGATAATTACTGCATCATCGTTGTGTCATAAATAAATTAAATTATTTGATGTCTAAAAATTACAAATAAAATACCATCATGTAGGAAATCTTTTTAGCTTTCTAATGAATATTTACAATCGAATTTATCTTATGTATAACCCCATATTAAAAATGATTTACTTATTAAACTTTGATTTTAACTATTTTAACCTTTCTTTAAATAAATTAATAATAAATGTCCTAATCTAATCCAAGTGGGCCTAAATGGTCATATTTTATTCCTAAGTTTGTTTTTGGTCGAAAGACACTTGTCCAATAGGATTAGGACATGTGTTAGGGTAATATTAATATCATATTTACCCTTAGTTACCCTATTTACTATTAACCGCGGTAAAAAAAGTAAAAAGTTACTATTCACCAAAAAATTATTTTCATCTCATTGAACCACATTTTAGTCCTTGATATTAACCGTGTCTCTCGGATTTTCGAAATTCCATTCACAGAAGCGGTAAAATTATGTTTTATGCAAAATTCAGTTTTTAACCTACCACTTAGTAGTTTCACTATTCATCAAAAATTGATGTTTTTCAGAACAATGCCAAAATTTCATCCTAAGCTATATTTCATATTCCGAATTCAAAAATGAAGTCTATTTTACCAAATTCATAACACAAAAGTTGCATTAATTAATTTTATAATTAAATCCCGCTGTTAAAACAAATAGCGTGTTTTTAAGAAACAATATCTATCAAAAGATTGACACTTGATTATGTCTGGTTTAAATGTGAAATTACAACCAATGACCAACATTGAATTAAATTGTAAAAATATATTCTAAATATACTTTAAAACCACTCAAATTAATAATTTATCACTATTAATAATTTCGATTAAAAAAGTTGTTTTTAATTAAAATTTAGTAATTTTCACTATTCATCAGAATATGAAAGTTATCCGAAATGTACCAAAATTTCACCTTAGGCTAAATTCGATACTCCGAATCCAAAAATGAAATCCATTTTGAAAAATAAAATTTACAAAATTCAAAAAGTGGTTATTACTATTCATAACGGCTAGTTTTAATAATATTTTAATAGCACATCGTTGTTTAGTGAAACTCGGTATTGCGTATTACACACGCTATTGAGGAAGGTCGCGATTGCGTGTAATGCAAGGCAATACAAGGATGCGTGTTGTGCAAGCTCCTTTTGGTGTAGCGTACAACACAAGACATTAATAAAATTAAAAAGAATATTTTTTTATAAAATCTTGGGCTGTTACATTCTACCCCCCTTAAAATGAATTTCTCCCTCGAAATTCATCGGGGTTATAAATGGTTTACTATTTGAAATTTTCTTTAATAGAAACCCACATCGTAAAAGGGAATACCAAAACTTGGCTTTAAAAACTAAAGTATGAAATGTAACGATTACCCAAATAAACTAATCACTGGGTTTCCACATAGGTGAAAATATGGATATGGAAGAGAAATCTAACCATCATGTTCTGATGGAGAGTGGTAGAGAACATGGCTATGGAAAAGCCAGTAGTCACAAATCCATAGATTTGTGATGATATAAGGTACCATCTGATTCATCAGGTATAAGAGAACTAGGACAACATTTTTGGTTTTCAAGATTATTTCCCTAAAGTTAAAGAATTTGAATTAGAATAAATACTTACTTTATTTTGGTACAATCTCACTGTTGTTCGTGCCTTTAAAAATTTCCACTTCATCTCTTAAATAAATGAAGTTGAATTTGTTATTCGTGAAGTGTTAGCAGATCATGTGATAGAATGACGGGTCATTCCATCTGTCTCAAAAGGTTAGCAAAATTTATATACATAAGTCGATCTATAGTGGGATTAATCATATATGGTTCCAAAAATGGACTTATACTTCATATATCATACTGCTTAATATAATAAAACTAGTTTCTACTAAACAGGGACTTCCTGTAGGTCAGTGGTAGGCGATAAAGGCCAGTCGCACTTCGGTTGTGGGTTCGATTCCCACAGCCTTGTCCGAAGCGATGGGCTGTCGCCCGTCCTGCAGGTTGTCCTTTTTCTAAAAATATATTACTACAACATCCCATAAATAATATCGAAAAAACTTCTATCCTTAAACAATACTAACTTATGTCCAACATAATCCATTCCAATCTTTAGTCCTATCCATAATACTGCAGTCCATTCTCATAACATAGTGAAAACGATTACCAGAGATTTAATACCATCGTTGATCCCCATATATCATAAGATATATCTTGTTGGACACATTCCAAACATTCAAAGTCCTTAATCGTGTATTCTCTTGAATACCTTAGTGAAAATATGAGTGCAGTTAAAAGTTACCAAAATCCTCAAAATTCTATATACTCAAACCATGATATCACTTAGTCCTTATATCAATCACGAGCTCATGAATACTGTCAAACATTTCATTTTCCCCTTATCCCTTCATTATGCGCATATCATCTTTATTCCAAAAATTATCTGAATAGCCTTTCATGGATACTGGTAACATTAATCAGACAACAATGTTACAATCCTTACATGTCTCTTTATTCCATAGTACCATGAGATTACTTATACAACATTACACATGATAAACATATAATCATTCCACTACATTCTTAAACCATTGACCGAGCTTCAACAATTCTTTCATCTCACATACCATTGGTAGTCTCTTCATCATCATCCACATAAATACTTCCCATATGACCATACTGATTCTCTTCATGAGTCTTTCCCTTAGGGCATTTGTTTGCATAATGCCCATACATTCCACATTTAAAACACTTAACCATTTTTGATGTCGTAGCAATACCATTATCCTCATCCCTGGTATTAACTGAACCTTTTCCTTTGCACTTACTGGCTTTGTGTCCTTCTTTTCCACACCCAAAGCATCTTCCAGTTCCTTTGAAACATTCTCCTTGATGCCTCTTCCCACATGATTTACATAGGGGAAATTGAACTTTCTTTCCTCTATGATCATCATGAAACTCCATCTTTCTCTTATTAGCCGAGTCAGGAAACTTACCAAATTTTACTTTATTGATCATATTATGAGATTGCTGATTCGGCATAATAATGATGTTTGGACTTCCAAATCCTATTTCATTTGGTTGCTCATAAAGAATATCATTCCATTGTCCATCATTTCCTCCATTATCGTGAATCACCTTGTTTCCAGCCATTTTCTAAAACCCAAAAAGAATAGCGTGAGAGGCAAAAATCATGCTAGGGAAAACAACATAATAAAGGGGGAGTACCTTGAACATCTAACATCTTAGGTTTAATTCTATGATCGTTAGCGTAGTTCTAGTACTATAACCTATACGTATACTTAACCTTAGGGACATCCCTAGACATACCTTAGAAATATCTCTAGGGATCTCACTAACGTTTTCGCATCCTAGTTTCCAAAGGTTGACTAAACCTTTCCTCTGATACCAACTGTAGAGACCCGAAGCTTGATGTACATGGACATTACATTACATTTTCGGAATACTTAGTACATAACAAAAACACACACTAAAGGATCGTAATAGTTTAGTGTCTTTGGAAACTCGGAACGTAATCTTCTAATCGTGGTGTAAGTTCTTCAATATCTCCCATAAAGGTCATCCCTTTTTTTTTACCTAAAACCTTTCTTTATATCCTGGGGAAAAGAAAACATAAAAGGGTGAGCTCAAATGCTCAGTAAGGGTAAAAAAGAGAAATATCAATCACATCATATACACAAGAACATAGCTTTTGGAAATCTTAACCTGCAAAAGAGATCATAATTTCATAACATGGGCTAAATCATAGAAGTGAAATGTAATCCCAATAATCATAACTTAAAACATGAAACTTTGTGGCATACACACATAATCATAGAGAATCATTTCTTGTTAGTCAAGACTCATTGCCAAGACTATCTTAGTGGACAAAGTCCCTTTCTGAATCGAGTAATCCTCGTTTCAGTCCTGTTTCACTGAACCGGTATAACCTACCATTCCAGTCATGTCTATCTCATGAGATATAAAATCTTTACCCAATGCATTGGAGGGAGATATAGGTCCCACCCATCTCATAATGATACCATTCTTATGTGTGCCACAAAATCATAAATCATACATCATTGCATAACCCGTGTAATAAAAATGGGATTCTTAAACAACATGACATCATAAAACCATTCATATAAGATAAAGGAATTCATAAACATAATTCCATCACAACATAGTCAAATCAATGTAAAAATATGGATAGAAACAGAACCCTTTATTATCTTAGATGGAAAATAATTTTGATAAAACACTTGAAATGAATTCTTGAGGAAAATATCCTTTTTTCTTCAAAATCAATTTCTTTTCACAAAACATCATGCAATTTTAAAAGAAAAAGATTTTATTGAAAATAGTCATGAAATCTTTTAGAGGAAGCTTCATGAAAATAAGGCTTTATAAAACAGTATAAATCCGTTTGTGCCGTATAAGTTAAAAAAAACATTCTTCGTACTTTTGTCGGAAAAGTCAAAAAGTACCTCGTATATAAAAAAAAACGAAAAAAGATTCCTTTCATATTCTTTACTAAAAACTCACCTAAGGGTAAAATTGGATTTAAAATATTGTAAGTGGATGGAAACAATATTACATATTGAGGGAACATGGATGTGGATGATAAAATACCCCCCAGTAAATACTTACGAATAAACAATCTCGGATAAAAATGAGATTGTGATATTTCCCTTACCTTAGGTCCGACTTGCTTTGTAAGTGTCCGAAACTCCTGTATAATGATTTAAATCATGTTATTGACTTATTACAGAATCATATTCATTGTTATGATATCATATATGGTTCACTTATGACATTATATTACCCGTTCTTTTGTAAATTCCATGTTAAAGAAGCGTTTTGGGTAAAATCGTTTCATTTATCGTAGGTGTTTTGACTTGTTGTTCTTGACATCATCATTACTTATATCATGATTTACTTACTTCTAGAATATAAAATATGATTTATATATCATATATATTCAGTATATATATATATATAATAGGTAGATAAATAAAATGAAAAACACCGTTCATGGAGACGGTAGTCCGTACGTACGCATGAACGCTGTTTTCCTTTCCTTATTGTCTTGAAATGGAAGTAAGTAGATGACATACATATGTATATATATACATAAATCCAGTAGCTTTATAATGTAATATATTTCATTATTATTTCTTATATATACTTTATAATCATTCTTAAATGGTTAACATGGAGAATGAATCTCATCGCGTCGTGGAGACGGTAGTCCGTACGTACGCACGAGCGATGATATCATTTCTATAAATATTGAATTGAATTGGAGTGGATTATACAATATATCAGAATCAATATTATGTTGTAATAACTATGTATAGTTATTCTTTACACCATTATACCCATCCATGTAAGGTGGTGGTGGAAAATAGATTACACCACGGCGTGGAGACGGTATTCCGTACGTACGCACGCGCGGTGATTTCTTTTTCCGTAGGATGGATAGATGGTGAAATAGGGTTGTTTCATAATTATAATAAAATATCAGTATATGATTGATACTGATGTTATTACTTCATAATGAAACAACCTAAGAAGAAGAAGTGGAAGAAGAAATAAAGATGAAAGAATTGGTAACGGTAATTACCTCTTCTTTGAAGTGCCTCTTTGAGACCTCCTCTTAGGGAACTAAAATGGGTCTTTGAGGAAGACCAGAACCTCTAGGATTATTCTAGGGATGTGAATAAGGGATTTTGGCAGGGGTTGGCCGAGCTTGAGTGCTCAAATTGGTGTGAGGAGGAGAGGGAGGAGGTGTCCTTTTATAGGGGAGGAGAGGGGCACCTTAGGAATTCTTAAAAATATTAATTTATAATAAATCTAACCCCACTTAAAAACCTCCAAAAATGACTCATATTCGAAGATTAGATGAGATAGGGTTGTAATCTCATCAACCAATCAAATTTAGACAAGTTTAGGATATTATTTTAACCTTATCAATTAGATTTAACTCTAAGATAAATAATTTAACTTTTACCGTGTCTTTTTGTTTTCTTTCACTATATGGTTAATACACTTACTATAACATGCCAAACGAACCCAAAATTGTATATTATTAATAAATATATCCTTATCTAAGTCATTTGGCCGAACCTTATATTTTTAGGAATAAAATAACAATTAATAATATAATATTTGATTTAAAAACTATTTTGTGTCAATTTTGACACTATTTGATATATGATTTTTGTGAAAGTCATAACAGAATTAAATGTTCGAACCAAGTTGATTAAATCAACATTAATATATCATAATAACCTATAAAATTAGTGTAATTCATAAAAAATTTCAAATTACATTTATTTTGGTGTTTATAACATCAATTATGTCAATATTTCATTAATAAGATAATTACTGCATCATCGTTGTGTCATAAATAAATTAAATTATTTGATGTCTAAAAATTACAAATAAAATACCATCATGTAGGAAATCTTTTTAGCTTTCTAATGAATATTTACAATCGAATTTATCTTATGTATAACCCCATATTAAAAATGATTTACTTATTAAACTTTGATTTTAACTATTTTAACCTTTTTTTAAATAAATTAATAATAAATGTCCTAATCTAATCCAAGTGGGCCTAAATGGTCATATTTTATTCCTAAGTTTGTTTTTGGTCGAAATACACTTGTCCAATAGGATTAGGACATGTGTTAGGGTAATATTAATATCATATTTACCCTTAGTTACCCTATTTACTATTAACCGCGGTAAAAAAAGTAAAAAGTTACTATTCACCAAAAAATTATTTTCATCTCATTGAACCACATTTTAGTCCTTGATATTAACCGTGTCTCTCGGATTTTCGAAATTCCATTCACAGAAGCGGTAAAATTATGTTTTATGCAAAATTCAGTTTTTAACCTACCACTTAGTAGTTTCACTATTCATCAAAAATTGATGTTTTTCAGAACAATGCCAAAATTTCATCCTAAGCTATATTTCATATTCCGAATTCAAAAATGAAGTCTATTTTACCAAATTCATAACAAAAAAGTTGCATTAATTAATTTTATAATTAAATCCCGCTGTTAAAACAAATAGCGTGTTTTTAAGAAACAATATCTATCAAAAGATTGACACTTGATTATGTCTGGTTTAAATGTGAAATTACAACCAATGACCAACATTGAATTAAATTGTAAAAATATATTCTAAATATACTTTAAAACCACTCAAATTAATAATTTATCACTATTAATAATTTCAATTAAAAAAGTTGTTTTTAATTAAAATTTAGTAATTTTCACTATTCATCAGAATATGAAAGTTATCCGAAATGTACCAAAATTTCACCTTAGGCTAAATTCGATACTCCGAATCCAAAAATGAAATCCATTTTGAAAAATAAAATTTACAAAATTCAAAAAGTGGTTATTACTATTCATAACGGCTAGTTTTAATAATATTTTAATAGCACATCGTTGTTTAGTGAAACTCGGTATTGCGTATTACACACGCTATTGAGGAAGGTCGCGATTGCGTGTAATGCAAGGAAATACAAGGATGCGTGTTGTGCAAGCTCCTTTTGGTGTAGCGTACAACACAAGACATTAATAAAATTAAAAAGAATATTTTTTTATAAAATCTTGGGCTGTTACATACCATTAGTAGTTATTTAAGGATTTCATGAACTTGGTGGCACATTTCACCACTCTTACTAAGAATGTGGTGAATTTTATATGGGATATAAAGTGTAAAACTTCTTTATATTATACTAAATGACTTATAACATTGAATCATATTCGGATATTACTTGATCCTTGTATGGGGTATTTTTATAAATTTATGCTTATGAGGTTGGTTTATTTTATGTTCTTGTCAAATAAGATTATATTGTGGCTTACAACTCCCGTTATATTTGGACATATGAGAAAAATTACTCCACTCACGATCTATAGATTTTTGTGGTTATGCATGTGCTTAAGTTTTAGTGTCCCAATCTATTTAGGGATAGGTTCATGGTATTATATGACCGTAAGATTATAAGTTATATATTTTCTTAGAAATACTAGAATCTCAAAAAGATACAGTGGGTGAAATACTATTAAAATTATGACATGAACATCACCTATAGCTTGAGGATGGGGAAGGTGGTTGTAGACACACTTTTTATGAAAGTTTCATTACTAGCTATCTTTGAATATAAGGATGATTGGAACCTAATAAGAATATTCACTCAATTATATCAAGATTCTCAGTAGAATTATTCAGGCATGGTTTTTACTAGTGTTTATTTATCAATATCTCTACCTGATTATATTTTTTAGGTCTTGCATCATGATGATGAGTTTATAGTAATCATGGAATTTATATATATTAGGGATACCATTTTATAATGGTATCTTCATTTTAATTATATGATTAGTTTCAAGGATATGTTTATCACTTGAACATATATGAGGAGTTTATTTTTTTGACCATGTTATTTATTTTTGGGATGTTTATTTGGGAACCATGAAGATGTATTACAACATCAGACAACATTTTTTGGTGTATTGGTATATAGTATGGTATTGGAGATTATGTTTCCCACTATTTCACTTTCTATATGATAAAGTGATCACATATGAAATGTTCAATATCCCTTCATCCTCTTCTGATATGAGTTTGGAAATAGTAATTGTTTTGAAATGTCACTTTGGATTTATCCTTTTAAAAATAATAATTTTTATGAAATAACCATCATACTAAACCATACACAAGAAAGCCATAATTCTAAAGAACTATATAATATGTGGTAAAACATCCCCTTAAGTTGATAGGTTCACTCCACACACCATAACTTTTCATTTGATACTCTTGTGCCATAATTTTAAGAAAACATTTTAAATAATCCTTCATTTCTCTTGCATAACCCAAAACAATTAAAAACCATACATAAATTATTTACAGTGAAGAAAATTATTTAATAACCTCTAATAATGTAAAAAATAATATTATTAGGAGAAAAAAATTTCTATAAAAGAATTACTTACGTTTAAAAATAATAAACAAAATTACATTGAAATTAAAATAAAATCTTGTATAAAATGAAAAAAATGTCAATAAAGATTATTGATGATAATCATATACACAATCATGAGCGAAAATAAAATATTTTCCATGAATATAAAATATTCAAAATATAAAATAATTATTTCAAAACAATATCCATACCTTGAGTCTAACTCATTATCGAGGTTTCTTTATATTCCTCTTCTTCGGAAAATAACTTTTCATATAACCTTAAGACCACAAAAAGTTGGTGTTGTGCCTAAAATATGACCTCTATAATGTGGGGATGGAAGTGGAGATGATAATTTGACAAATTATAGTCGATAAATATTGCTTATGGTGATGATATTAAGTGATGTAATGATTCCCTTATTATAATTGAGGTGAGGGGCAATTTTAGAATTATCTAAAATATTAAAATATAATTTATATAAATTAGGTTCAAAGACTTAAAATACATAAAAATCACATGATATCAAATTTAATATATAATATTATCATTTTTGTCTTTTTTCAATATTGTTTCAATTTTTAAATAATTTAATAAAATATTTTATTCATGAATAAATTTTATATTAAAAACTATTCATAACTATCACCTTAATAAATAAAAATTTGTCTAAAATTAGAAAGAAATTAATTATATCCAAGAAACATCACACAAATATATATATATTATTCATTAGTTACCTTAAAATATAAAATTTGATTTAATTTAATATTTTTAACATCTTTTATTTAATTTTTCTATAAAGTTTATAATTACTGCATCATCATTGTACAATATTTTATGGAATTTATTTTTTTCCTAAAAATAAAAAAATATAACATCAAGAAGATATAATTTTATTAGATTGGAATTGACTATTAATGTTCAAAAAAACTTTTTGAAATCCATATATTAAAATATTATACTAATTAAATAATATAGTGTGAACAACTTTATTTACATTTATACAAAATTTAATAAAGGGTCTTAAGAATTACCATAGGGATCCGAATTTTTATTAATTACAACCATGGATAAAATAGTTGAGATATTATCAACCAATAAGATTTAGCTATGTTTTTTGGGTTATTTAATTTTTATTAAAATTCTTATAATAATTATTTTACTAATTTTTCTTTTATTTTCAAAAAGCACTGCATTATCATTCCATAAGCATTATATTTAATTATTTCATATATACAAATTTGAAAGAAATTACTGTCATAAAAATAAATGAATTAGGTTCAATTTATTCATTTAAATTCTATCATTGTGTATAGTTAGCCATTTATATATTAAGACAACTTCATTAATTTGTTTATTTTTCATTTCTTGCCTTGTGAAAACATTGCACAAACGTTTTGATTATATTTTTATATATAACTCTAATATTTGAAACTAAAATCCATAAACTTCAATAATTAATAATAATTAATAAATAAGATTTTAAAATATTTTTTAGGTCTCAATTATTATCTATAAGGGACCAAATTTTACTCTATCAATGTTGAGCAAGCACTACGTCAACACTGGTAATAATTTTTATACTTATCAAAAAATAAAATATAATATACGTGTTCTGAATTATGTCATATACTATATTACAATTATAATTTCATAATTTATTCATTCCATATGTTTAATAAATTTTACATCATAATTATTGGTTGATGATGTCATGAAAATATTTTATTTTAAAAAACTATATTTTTTACTATTCAAAAAAGATTAAAACATTTTTAGAAAATTATCAAACATTTATCTTAGGATAATTTATACATTATTAATTCAAGAATGAAATTATTTTTTCAAATTAAAATTCTATAATTTTAAAATTAATCATTTGAATATAGAAAAAAATTATTAACATTAAAGTAAATTCATTATTTTAAGAATTATATAATATGCTGAATTTAATCATTTAATTGAATAATACTAATATGAAAAAAAAAAATTCTAAGAGTATGTGAGATGTTTCATTCCCACACACTATCATTAAATGTATTGTGCCCTCACAATTATTTCATTATAATTGATAAAATTCTTAATTTTCATCCGTATAATTATGGAGAGATAAAACTTATAAGGGAACATAAATATATAGAAGATTTTAAAAAATGAATAGACCCTAATCTCAAATGTTTTATAGAATATTCCACTTATACCAAATGTGACACCCCTAACCCACACATCTAAATTAAATAGTAAAACATTTTTTTATTGTTAAAAAGTAACCAAAAAATAAAAAGTACATTATATAACCACGGATCTTTTATGGTCTTGGTTTTAATTAATTAGACATATAAATTAAAAATTAACCAATATGCACAAAGAGAAAATTTAATTATTAAATTTATTCTTGTTCTATAACACCACAAGTGAAGATTACACCTTTAGATAATTCTACTAAACCAATGGAAATTTAATTTTAAACATAGGGTGAGCATTAAATTTCCCAGTAAGTGGTTTTAAAATCTTGTGGAAATTCCATTCTTTGAAAACTATAAATATATTTGAAACAAATCAACAAAAATATTATTTGCTACAAAAATATTTATAAAATTACTTTCAAAAATTTTATACATATCATTGAACAATGTATATTACTTTGAAACCCATATATACTCAAAATAATAATTCTTTTAAAATACCACTTTGGATTTCTTCATATGAAAGTAATATTTTTTATTGATTAATCATGATACTCTATAGGAAATAAAAAATTCACAGGGCTAAATAGATGTATCACATGTGTGGAAACATCCTCTTATTTTCATGGGTTCACTCCTCATACCATAACATATCATTCGATACTCTAGTGACCTTATTTTATGAAGTAAGTTAAAATGGTCATTCCTTTTTCACTCATAACTCAAAAAATAAAAAACCATACATAAATTTTTCTTTTATAATAATATAACTTACTAACAAATAATATTAATAAAAATCTCATTTTGATGATAAATCCATTTTCTCTAAAATAATTACTTACATATAAAACAAATGAACAAAAATGCTTTAAAATTAAAAAACATTTATAAAATGAAAACATATATATAAATTTTTAAATGATGGCCATATATAAAGTCATGAATGAAGATAAAATTTCTTCCATGAAAATATATGATTTTATAAATTTAAATAATTATTTCAAAATAATTTCCTAACCTGGGATCCGACTCATCGCATAGGTTTTATTATCTTTATTTTCTTATAAAATCGCTGTTCACGACACGTTAAGACCGAACAAGATAGTGTTCTTCCAAAAATAAGACCTCTAGAATGTGGGGATGAATGTGGAAAAGATTATTTGATATATAATCATTGATTAATATGGATTATTTTGATGAAATTAAGTGAAGCATTGGGTCCCCTTTTATAATTGAGGTGAGGGGTAATTTTGGAGTTATTCAAAATATTAACATATAATAAGTCCAAAATAGGTTTGAAGACTTCCAAAATGACTAAACATCACATGAGGTCTCATTTTATGAATTATATTATCATTTTTCCTTGTTATTTTTTTTATTTTTAAATAATTTAATAAAATATTTTATTCATGAAAAATAGTTTTTGTCAAATAAAGAAATATTCATATCTACGACTTTAGAACATCAAAAAATATTTATAATTTAAAAAAATTATTATATAATAGACATATAGAATTCAACTAAATAATAATTAATTTCCTTTAAAAACTTAATTATTTTTATTTTATTACTTTCAAAGTCATTTATTTATTTATTTATTAAAATAATAATTACTACATCATCATTGTGAAAAATGTTTAGGTATTTATTTGTTGTCTAATAATTTATAATATAATATTATAAAAGATATTAATCATATCCATGTGGCTCTAAATGGAAATTAATTCAACACTTGTATAGATATGATTGATGTATAATCAACCAATATTTTTATTCCAAATTTTTGGGTCATTTTATGGTTATTATAAGTTTTAATTAAAATAATTTTATTGATTTTTCTTCTACTAGAAGAGGTAATGAATTGACCTTACAGAAGCATTAACATTATTTATTTCAAATATAAAATTAAAAAATAAATTAATATTAAAAAATAAATAAATTAGATTCTATATTATCATTTATATTCATTAATTAGTTATTTTTAATCATATCCATATCAAGACAACATCATTAATTTGTTAGTTTTATTTTTCTTTCCTTGTCCAGGAATTGGACATAAATTTGGATAATATTTATGTTATATGAATCTAAAATTTAAAACAAATAGCCAAAAAAATTAATTTTACATAATAATTCATAAATAAGTACTGAAATAATTTTAATTACTTAATTAATATCAATAAGAAACCAATTTTACTCCACCAACGCTGTACAGGCACTACATCATAACTGATAAAGATTTTTATTCTTATCTAGAAATAAATTAAAACTTACATATTAAATTTTCTTTGGTACAATAATTATATTATAATTTCATAATTTATTCATTACATCTATTTAAAAATATTTACATCATAATTATTTATTATAAATTTCATAAAAAATATCATTTTTTAAAAATACCTATAATTTTTTTTAATTCACCAAAAATTAAAACTTCTTTAGAAAATTTCAAAAATTTATACTAATATAATGTCAATATTCTTAATTAAAAATGTAAATTATTTCTATCAAATTAAAATTCTATAATTTGAAATTTAATTATTTAAATATAGTAATAAAATTATTTTCATTAAATGAAATTCTTTATTTTAATAATTACATAGAATAATGAATTTTAATATTTTATTCAATAACACTAAAATGAAAACAAAATATTCTAAGAGTAACTAAATAAACCCCCATTTCTGATATAATAGCTACATGTTTAACCATGTAATGTTTTTTCCTTCTTTATTGATTGAGTTGGGTTGAGAATGAATTGGGAAGATACATATAGATGAAATGTCGTAGATTTGTTGGACTCACAATTTTAAATGGATTTTTCTATAGGCTAGTAAAGTGCTAAACATCGAGTAACTAGGTTACATGATGTGTAATGGTTTATAAGTGAATAACATGACTGGTTCATTTTGTGATAAGATTCAAATTGTTAAAATTTACACAATTTGATGAACCTTTAAATGTTATCAGTCATTTAAATAATGTTTTTTCATTTCAAATCGATGCGTTTTTCAGTAGTTATGAAACTTAACTCTTTTATAATGTGTTGTGGGATTACACATTGTATAATACCATAACTATGGTTTTTAAATAGACAACGTGGCTAAGATACTCTTTTCCCCTCCACTCCAGTTTCATTTATCTCGACCCAAAGCCTTCAAAAAGAAATCTTGGAGGCCCCAAACCCTTATTGGTTTCTTTGATTGGTGTTCGATAATCACTATATTTGTGAGGTGGATTCACGAGTAAGATCTCTCTTCATTCTTCACCATTTAATCTTTATACTCCTTTGGGATATAAATATATGAAAATGAAATTTATGGATCTATACTATGTGATGTTGGATCTCATTTCTTGATTGAGTTTCAAGTAATTATACACCTTCGTTCTTGTCGGTGGGTTCTATTGCGTGTGTGAGTTTCAGGAAAAAGGTAGGTAGTTCTATTCTATTTTCCGAAATTTATTAACCTTGAATTGATTTATTTATTTAAATTTTTGGTTTAAATAAAATTTATAAAACTTTACTTTAATTTATTTTACAAAACCCAATTCCACTGAATTGGGAGATTTGAAATGGTTTGGGCATAAAAATTGGGAAAACCCCAAATTCCATTGAACTGGGGAGAGTTTCTAGAGATTGATTGATTTAAAAATTTTAAATTAAATTTTAAATTTTATGAAAGATATTTCAATCAAAGTGTTTAATTTAATTAAGGAAATGGATTGAGAGATTCATGTAATTGGTTCTGAATTGATTTCAATCTTCTAAAAATATATTAAAATGTTTTGATAGAAACCTAGTGGTTTTATCTTGTTAAAATGATTTTTTATTAAAACCTTTTTGGTTTTAAATTATAATTGGAATTTGAAATGGGGAGAATGGTATTGAATTTTATTTTATACAATCGTAAAATAAACTACCCATCATTGATTGTGTAAGAGAACACGAAGGCCTTGGGTAGTTTGTGAGTAATTGGACACACTCTAAGATTATTCAACATTCTAAAATATAAATGTAGTAGGTAACATCTATAATGATATGGTTATGAGTTTCCATTGTCTAATGTCATACTGACGTCTGTATACACATATTTTCGTGATGACTTAGAGAGTACAGAGTGGTATAGCCTGGAACTTTCTATCCTATTTAGAGTATGACCATATCATATTCTTGATTATATTTGATATATAAATTTATGCCAATATTGTTAAAATTATATTAATTCCTTATTTATTTATATAAATTATTTTATATAAATTTTTTATATAAGGAATTGTTTTAGAAATATTCCATCACTATAAAGGCTTTTCATAAAGTATTTTCCATCATTTAAACTATATAGAATGATTTTTTTAGAAATTATTTAAGATGAAAAATATATTAATTTTTAAAATTTAAATCATTCAACTAGTTAATATATTATTGGTATCAATTATGGAATCATGGGTGAGCCCCTACAAGAGTTTTTATCTCACTGCCTACTTGTGCCTTCAGGTTTTTGTAGATTATCCCCTTACCTGTTTGAGTAAGGGGAAAGGATCTCTTAGAGGTAGATCTGTCCATTGAAACAAGGAAGTGGTGAGTTTTTTTCCTTAGGTACTTGTACTGTTCTTACCTATTTTACTACTTACGTTTTATTAATTTGTACTTTAATTCTTTGTTGGATTATGGTACATTAATCCAAGTATAGTTTCTTTTGTACGCATATTGAATTTTTTTTGTATTACTTTCTCTATGTTTTGTTGAAAATTCATTCCCACTTCCATGTTGTATGATGCAACATTCTAGTCACTAATCAATGGGGATCAGGAACACACTTGAGGCAATGTCAGGGTTGTGTTGGTTATCGGGTTACTAGGGTGCCCAGGCTGGTTCATGAAAAAATGGTATCAAAGGAGGCTGTTGAGATATTGTATGGATTTCAGTAATCATTGTGAAATATTTTTTGGACTTATGAGGTAGTTTTGAATGAGTGCCTCACCAAATCTTACTGAAATTAACATTAATTCACCATTTATGGTTGGGTTACTATGTCTTGTGGATTACTTATATTGTTTTCCATATTTTTATTTCTATAGTGTGAAATCTGAATCTTGTTTGTTTCATATTTTGGGATTAATTTCCCTTGTTACTCAGTTTGATGGTTAATTTTATGTCTTCCTAGTTATGTTCTTATGTTGTGTAGCATCATGCCTCTAAGAAGACGTGCAAATTGGATCTAGGAGGAAGCTGATGTAGAACTGCAGTGAGCGAATACTCTATTGGAACCAAATCTAGTTGAGGTGATTGCATGCTTTGTCCATGCTCTAGGTAATGAATCACCACCTATTCCCATTTAGCATATAGTAGTGAAACCTTAGGGAGGGGGATATTCTTTGGATTCATTCTCATAAGTTCCATCTCTAGACAAAACTAGTTTCAAATACTCCATTCATCATCAGCACGAAAAATAATTTTTTGGAAGGATAGAAATTATGTTTTAGTTTCTATAGATGTCAAAAAATCTAGGTAAAGTGTGCCACCTTCATGCTGGACGAACGGAGTAGGAGATAGTGGGATATGATGGTGACGAAAAAGAAATATAAGGTATTTTCATGGAATGAATTCATTGTTATTTTAACAAACCAGTTCTATCTAGAGTCAATGGGGTTGGCCAAGGCTTTATTGTTTTTCAAGGTTGAGAAGGTTAATAGAATTGTGAGTGAGTAATCAAAACTCTTTGATGAGATTTTACAGTTTTCGCTGAAAATGTTATTTAAAGATAGGATTATGGATCTATGGTTCAATTTGAGATTTGAATAAATATCAATTCTCAAGCCTTCATGGTGATTCTTCCCACTATTTATGATGTGATGGATAGGGCAATGATGGTTGGGATGTACTTGTCTAGAAATTCAAGTTTAATGGGAGTTCCTTTTTCTCCATGTGAAAGTGTTAATTCCTTTAATATAAAGGGGAAGAATGATGATTCTTAATACAGTTATTGATGTTAAGGTCATTCCAAACCTACAACATCAGGAGGAAGTCCTTTGACTTGTTATCAATGTGGAAATCTAGTATATTCAAAGAGGGTTTTTTCTGAGGTTCCAAAAAACTATCGATCCTGCAGAAATTTAGGACATTTATAGGGATTCTTCCATATATTTTCTACTCAGTGAAGTGGAACAATATCTTCAAATCATCCTAGAACTATGGGGAAATCTGATGATTCACATATATATGGGTTCTATCCACAAGAATCTAGAAGTAAAATACTTTACACTGGGTAAGAGTCTCTAGAGGAAGAATAAATAAGTCGAGAAACTCTGAGATGTACTATTACTATGGCATCATCATTTTTTACTACTATATTTTATACTGTTTTATCTCATTATTTTATTTCAACCCATATTTTCATTCTACTAAATCCTCCTATGGATATTTTATCTTGTGTGATAGATATTACTCCACCAACTAAAATGAAGAGAGTGCTGGGCATCTATAGTCTTGCTTGTGTATTCTATTTCTTAGATGTAGAGCTAGATTGTGATTTTATGGTCTTCAACATGAAACCTCTTGATGTCATTTTTGGAATGGATTGGATCATTACCAATAAATCATAGATTAATTTTTATCTTTTATGGTTATGCCTTACTACACCTAGTGTTGTTTCTCATGTCTTTCTAGGATAATGGGAACCAATTTTGAGCATGGATAGACCTTGTTATACAAATATGCAGAAATTATTATCTATGTTTTTTATTTATCTAGAGCGGTAATCCTCAGATAATGATCTTCCTCGAATTATAATTGAGTTCCCTGATGTGTTTACTTCTGATTTCTATGGGTTTCCACTAGTAAGGGTGATTGGGTTTTGTATTTCATTAATTCTTACTACTCAACCAATTTCTATCCCCTCTTACCACATGGATCTAGTAGAAATGAAATAACTGAAGTTCTAGTTGGATGTTCTTATTGAGAAAGGATTTATATGCCATACTGTGTCACCTTGGGTGGAAGTGATTCTCTTCGATAAGAAGGATAAAGGTTCTCTTCACTTATGTGTTGATTTCTAAAAGATAAATCAAGTTAAAATAATGAAAAATATTTTGTGACAAGGATTTATTATCTCTTTGATCAGTTTAAAGGAGAAAAGTGGATTTCAAACATCGACATACAATCCGGTTACAATCAGTTAAGGATAAAAGATATGACATTCATAAAATACCAATTTGGACTAGGTATCACCATTATGAGTACCTTTTAATTCACTTTGGTCTAAAAAATGATCTATCAGTTTTCATGTATGTGATTATTATGATTTTTTATTAGTATGTGGAAACTTTTTGGTATATTTTGTGGAATATATCATTGTTTACTCAAATTCATAGGATGATCATGATCATCATCTAAGAATAGTTTTTAGTTTGTTGCGAAATCATTGAATTTATACAAAGCATTCAAAGTGTGATTTATGGATTTGGGAAGTGAAATTATTTAGACATGTGGTTTTTGAATTGGGAATAATAGTTTATCCTGAGATGGTAAAGGTTGTTATGAATTGGGAGAATCCACAAATTATCTGTGATATTTTGAGCTTCTTGGGCTTGTTTGGATATTATCGATGGTTTTTGAAGGACTTATCAAATTTGCATACTTCAATTACTCCTCTAACTCAAGATGGGGAGTAGTTTTCTGGTAATGATAAATTTCATAATTCTATTATAGAGGCGAAGCATCTTTTTGACTACTATAACATCGTTGACTCTTCCATTGTTCAGGCGGGGCTCTGTGGCCTTTTGTGATGCCCTGAGTTCAAGATTTAGTTGAATTATTATGTAGGATGATCGTGTAGTTTCTTATGAATTTTATCAACTTATGACACATTATAATAATTATCTTACCCAGGACCTCAAACTTGCAGTTGTGATGGATGAACATAAGAGTTGGTGGTACTGCATTTTTAGAGAATGCTATACTTTGTATCAGACTAAAAAATCTTGAGTTATATCTTCTCTCAAAAATATTTTATCCTCTTCCGGAGGCTTTGGGTGGAGTATTGACAATATTTAAACTTTGACATCACATACACCACAATGAAAGGGAATGTCTTTGAAGATAAGTTGAGAAGTAATCTTCCAACCCAAGCAGTTAAATAATCTTAGGAAGAGAGAAATTTTATGGATCGATTTGTATGGTTGTATATTGCAGTTTAGTAGAAAGGAGATGGAGTTTCTTTAGCCTCCATTCAATTGACTTATGATCTTAACAAAATGATTCTCTAGGATCATGAACTGGATGATGAATTATATTGAATTAGAGACTCTCTTTATGGTGGGAAGACAAATTCCTAGTGGTTGTTCCCTGAGGATGGTGTTCTATGCTATCGAGATCACTTCATAGTGTCGTTAGTGTAATGAAAGCCTATGAGAGGGGGCTATCATAATTCTTAATTGTTTGTGCACTCCAGACCCACTAATATGTTCTGTGGAATGAAAAGGCAATTCTCATTTCCATGTATGAAACATGCCATTTATTAGTTGGTTCCCTGTAATTATATGTGCCAACAAGTTAAGGCTGATATCATAAACCTTAAGGTTTACTTAAAACACTTCCAGTAATTACTAGGATGTGGGATGATATCTCTATGAACTTTGTGGTTGGTTTGACTCATACATAGAGAAAGAAGAATGAAATTTCATTTTGATCAATGGGCTGAACAAGTTGTCCCAGTTCTTACCGATTCATGATAAAACCAAATTTGAGGAGTTTAGAATTATCTATGAAAAATATATTGTTAATTTTCATGGGGTTCCATCTGATATATTTTATGATAGGGATCATTGGTTCACTTATTGATTTTGGAAAGGAATTCAGGAGGAACTCAGATCTGAAGCCCGTTTGTGAATAGCTTACCATCCATAGTTGGATGACCAGACATATAGAGCTATATAGATTATTAAGGATATGCCGCATGATTGTGTTATCAACCCTGGTGTGTATTGGGATGAACATTTTGTGCAAATTGAGTTTTCTTATAATAGTAGTTATAAGTCCAATACTGTAATAATTCATTTTGAAGCCTTTTATTGTCATCCTTGTAAATATCTATTGTGTAGTTTGTAGATTGGTGAAAGTTACATGGTTGAACAAAGTTTGGTCCATGAGACAATATACAATATTCAGTTAATTCACCAGAGAATGTTGATGACACAATGCTGATATAAGTCTTTTGTTTATCATAATTGGAGAACTTTGGAGTCATCAGTTGGTGACTAGGTATTCTTGAATGCTTCCCCATGATTGGGTCATCTATAGCTGATTTGGAAAAGGAAGCTTTCTCCTCAATTTTTCAGAATATCCAATGTTGTTGAACATGTGAGGAAAGTTTAATAATGTTTGGCACTTCTTCCACAACTTATAATCATGAGATGTCGGAATGAAAGGCAGTTATGAGAAAGAAGTAGCCTCACCTTTTTGCCATGGAAGCTTCTTCATAGGATTTCTGGAAACATAATGTTTTTTTGGTTGGGACATTGTAACTTCCAATTACTGATCGAATAGGTATGTTAATAACCTTATCATTGTTTTTCCATTTTTTGACTCAGTAGGGTTGATAATAATTTAGTAAGATACCTATAATGGTGAAGTCAGATATTTTCTGGACTCTCAGCTTTAAAAAGCCTTTTATGTAGGCTTCCAGAGGGTTACGTGATGTGTAATGGTCACAATGTGAATACTGTGAGAAGGCTTGTGTTTTGAGAAGATTCAAACCTTGAAAGGAAACATTACAAAATAAAAATTTACCTGTAATGAGTCATTTAGAAAATGGTTTTTCCTATTAATGTAACATATTTTTTAGCAGCTATGAAACAAAACTATTTCATGATTTGTAGTGTGATTACACATCATCTAATACCCCAATTGTGGTTTTTATATGGGAAACACAAATGAGATCATATTTTACCCTCCTCACCATTTTCATTTCTCTTAAACCTAAACCTTTCCACTATAATTATGGATCCCTCCAACTCTTCCTTGTTCCTTCATTTAATGTTTGATCATTGTTTCCCTTATGATATGGATTCCCGGCTAAGTGTTCTCTTCATTCTTCACATTTCTCTCTTTCCCCTCATATGGTATTTTTATATATCATCTTGAAATTGAGGGATCTATGCTCTATGATGTTGGATCTAATTTATATTTTGAGATTTGTGGTCTTCTATGCCCTTGTTATTATTGGGAGGTTTTGTTTTGGGTCTGAGTTTCTAGAAAAATGTATGTGGTTCTATTATATTTGACCAATTTGATTAACCTTGAATTGGGAAAACCACTAATTACATTGAATTGGGGAGAATTTGTAGGGATTGGTTGATTTAAACCGTTTACATTAAAATTTAAATTTGATGGAATCTATTTTAATATATATTTTGAATATAATTATGGAAATGGATTGAGAAATTGATGGAATTTTTTTAATTGATTTGAAACACATGAAAATAGATTTAAAATTTTTTTATATAAAGCTAGTGGTTTTATCTTGTTAAAAATAAATGTTTTGATTAAAACCTATATTGGTTTAAAATGGAAATTTTCATTTTAAATGCGAGAAATGGGATTGAATTTTATTTTAATAAGTCTTAAAATAAATAACCCATCATTGATTGTGTAAGAGCACATGAAATACTTAGGTATTTTTTGATATATTTGGACACAATCTACAACTATACAACATTCTTAAACATAAATACAGTAGGTCACATCCCAAATGGGATAGTGATGAGTCTCCTTTTTCTAGTTTCATAAGGACATGTGTATATACATATTTTTGTGATAAAATAGAGAGTGTGGATTCCTATAGTCTGGAATATTCGTACATATTTGGATGATGACTAGGTTGCTTTCTTGATTATATGTGAGATATAGATGAATGAAAATGTTTTTAAACTGCTTTACATGCCTTAGAGATTTATATAAACTATTATATATATATTTTTAATCCATTGTTTTAGAAATATTCCATTTTTGTAAAGCCTGTTATTAATGTATTTTACATCATTTCAACTGTATATCATGATTTTTTTAAAAAGATGTTTTAAAATACCAAGCCTATTTATTTTAAAATTGAATGAATTTCTTTAGTTAATCTATTATTTATATCTGTTACAGAATCCATTTTGAGACCCTACTAATATTTTTAGCTCATACCATACTGGCACCTTCAGTTGTTTTTATATTATCTCCTTCCAGGTTCGAGCTAGGGGAAATGATCTCTTATAGGTGGATCCATCTGTTAAAACATGGATAGAGTGAGTTGTTTTCATTGAATTATTATTATTATTATCTAAATAGTACTTGGGTTGTAGTACTTTAGGCTTTAATGCATTTTTTCAATTTTGGTACATTACTGCCAATGGAGTTTCTTTTGTTTGAATATTGAATTTCTTATCATAATTCTGATATTTTTCTAGAAAATTCAATCCCACATTCATATTTTATGATTCCAGGTGCTAGTCGCTGACCCATGAGGATTGGTAATTCCCTTTGGCCTATGTCAGGGTTCAATCAGTTATTGGGTTATGAGGGTACCCGTGCAGGTTCATGAAAACCTGGTTTGTTACAATTTCTTCTAATGGATCCACAATAAATTAAATTTTTTATATTTGAGGAATTTGAACATTATTCAAACTAGTGAATCAATACAAAGGATTAAGATAAAAATCGATTCCAATAAACTTTTAGACCATTAGAAGGAGGAATATATTTTTCAATAACAAATATATATAAGCTTATAATGATAATTATGTGGTTCTAGGTATTCATCACAATATTTTTATGAATGTCTTATGTTGTATAAGGCTTAACCAACAATTATCCATTAAGTTATAAATAAAAACTTATAGTGGTGTCAACATTATATCCATGATATATAAATCACCTTCATGAACTATGGAATTAAGATTCATGCAAGATTTATTATCCTTCCTTTGGTATTGAACTATTCTAATGGGAAACTATATGTTATCTATGTTTGGAATGTTGATATCTCTCTTTAACTTTGACCTTGACTCACATATATATTTAAAAAACCTTAGATATTTTCATTACTATATGAAAATTATAATTTTAACAAATAAATTTATTAGTCAGTGGAGAATGTAAAGTACTAAGATATAAGTATTAATTATCTTTAATTAAAATAAATAAAATGTTTAAAAAGATTATTCACAAACAACAATAAACCAGAAAAACCATGAAACATTATATAATCATTATAATGTAGTTGTTAAGTTAGAGGGTAAAAATTGGGCTATCCTCTTTATAAAATATATATAGAAATAAATATAATTTTAAATATAAACACATTGATAAAATTAAAATATTTTACCTAGATATCTAATAAGATAACCATATGATTAAACATGTATTTTTTATAAAATTGTCTTTTCATGCACTTTATTTTAAGAAAACAAATTTGTTATAAATAATTCATAATGTTGATATGAATAATTGATATTTTTTTATGAATAATTTGTTAACAGTAATTTTATTATTTAATAAATGGAAATAAAAATAAAAATGGTCAATACTTTGAAAATTTATTTTTCATAAAAAGTATCTCATTATATTTTATGATTTTATTTAAAAGTTATAATCTCAAATTTTATAATTTTAGTTTGAAATAAAATTAACTTAAATATGGAAATTATAATAAAAACCCTACCTTAGGATTATTTTTTGGGTTTCTTAAAAAATTAAAAGCAATTAAGGGAATAGTGAACTAATACATATTTTTCAAATATTTTCACTGTAATAACATTATCATAACACAACAATGACTCAAAATCATATGAAACTTTAATTTATATATTTATTATAATTTTTGTGTGTGGGGGTTTATAAAATAAAATAAATTCTTTAATAAAAATGTGCTTTTTTTAAAAAACTCATCTTTGAGGGTTTGGATACTTATGTCCTATTTTACTATAAAAACTATTTTTACTCAGTTATACTCAAAACTTTGTTTCAATAACTTGTATAAATTGAATAAAAAATTTATTCCACACTTTAGATAAAAAATTTATTATTTTTTACTAATTTATATATCATTTTTTTAAAAAATGTAGGATTATTAAGATTATATTTAATAACCATGATAATTATGAAACTATTATTTGTATGAATTAATTTAATAATTTTTTCAATATTTATATAATGAATAATAGATATATATTTTATACACAATATAATATAAATTTTAAAAATTAAATTAAATATATTATCATACATCTAATTTTTAATGAACATTATATAATATTTATAACAAATAATTAAAAAACATATTTTGTTTACAAAAAAAAATTTATCTATATATTACATGTTTTCATTTAAATGTTAATTTTATAATTATTTGAACATTCATTTGATTAAATAGTAGATCAATTTTAATTAAGAAAACAAAAAAAATTAAAATGTTTCAACATATTTCTTTGTAAAACATAAATTACATAGTTAAAAACTACTTACCATGGTAAATAACAAAATGGCTAAACGTACGAAAAACTAAGGAAAAAAGACTCAATTTTTTTTATCATGTGTAAAAACACATTGTTTATTATTTATTGACCACAACCTTATAAACTCAATTATAGACCACCTTTGGAGACATTTAATATTTAATAGTTCAATTGAATCATTGAGATTTAAAGGCTATTTAAAAATAATTCATTTCATATTATAAAAGGGGTCACTCCTGGAATATTTCTCAACCCATTCTAAATATGTAGATATAAAAAAACTATACCAAATTATTATATAAACCCTCTCCCAAAATCCTAAAATCCTTGTTATTTACAAGATCCCATGTTAAGGAGTATTTTGGTGTTACCCAAGGGATAACATCCATAGAGATAGGTAATGTTGTTAACCAAGATATATTAGTTTTTTTATAATTCTACCCACTCAGACCATATTATATCCATGAATGAATGATAAGTTACTTATTTTAAATATAATGAAATATTTTTATATTAAATTAATAACACTTTTATAATATTCTTCAACACAATTTAAAAAATAATGATGTCATCAAAATATTGTGTGAACTACTGCCTCCATGAATGATGGATTAGATTTTTTATAAACTCTATACATTGATGAAAAAAATAAATTTAATTAAATTATTTATTAATTATAACATTATTATTATTTTTATTAAATTATTATTATTTTATTTGTATACAAAACTCTCATTCGGTGAACTAATAGATCATAAATCTTGTATGTACAGACTATCGTCTTCATATAACAACACATTTCATATTCCATAATTAAATAAAATGAATGAAACTAAAATGTATCTAATGTATAAAAATATATAGAGGAAAAAATAAATATTCTTTAATGATAAAATCTAGAATTCAATAAGTTATATTTACAATAAATGGTCATATTAATAATAACAACATTAAATTAACACATCGAGACACCTTTCATAATTCGCTTCCATTTTGAAAAAACCAATAGAACTATATAATTTTTTTTGTTATAGAATAAAAAAAATATTACAATTTTTGAATATATTATCATCTTTTATATTACATTTTAACATGTTCAATATAACAAAGAAGTTAAAGATATATTGAATAAACCACATCATGTAACAAACATAGGGTAAAAATAATTAATTAATGAATATAAAATGATGATAAATATAATTTATAAAATTAAATATATATTAATAAAATTCCTATGTATTTAATATGATTAATTTTGTTATTTATGATGTTATATGATTGTGAAAACATAATTGGTTCCAAAGGGAAGGGTTTTTATCTCATCTTTTTCATTGAGATATGATCTGTGTTCACCAATTGCTCTTTTTTGTGTAATGTGCAATGAAAATAGATTTAATTGTGTCATAAATTTAATTAAATTATAGGAAGTTGAAATTCCAACAATTTTTATAACATCCATTTATTTTAAATTATAAATACTTTAATTTTTAAGGATTTTTTTTAACTCAAACCCCTTTTATTTAGGTTATAAGGTCTCATCGTGAACTTCTTAATTATATGCTTGGTTCCATAATCCTATGATTTTATATTGATATTTATACATAACTCTAGGTAAATTTAATCTTTTTATTAAAATATTCCTCCTTTAATAATCACTTACACATGTAAGTGTGAATTTGTTATGAATAATTCTCATCCACTTTAACAATTCTTTTTCATCCATGTCCATTTTTTCCTTTCCCACTCGTGTTGTAATTTATGTATGAAATCTAAGTTATGTGTTATCTCATGATTTAATATAATTTTTCATTTCTTATTTTCAAAAAAAAATCTTATTATCCTTTTTAATTATTTGGGTTTTAACAATGGATTTTTAGAACATAAAAATGGATCTTTCAAAACACCCTAGTTACTTTTTAGTTGCACATTCTCTTTCATTTTCCTCAATTTTATCAATATTGTTATCATATATTTCATAAATTTTCATTATATATGTTATTTAAATATATATAAAGTTTACTTTACCTTTATTTTAGTGATAATAAATTTTTTAGTTTTCCTTTGAAATTCAATCTTTTAGTTAAAATCGACTTAAAAAAACATTATGGTTTCTTATTTAATAGAAGATTTATCCTCCATAATTTTTTTTACCATAAATATATTAAAAAAACTAATTATTTTATTGATAGAACATTTGGTTCAATTGTGATTTAATGGATATTAATAAGCCCTCTCCTTCGAAAAAATATCATTTACTCATTAATAAAAGCATAACTTATATAATTCTATTTTATTCTTACTTCTCCTTGATCCTTCTCAATGTATTTAAAAAATTTGAACACAATGTTAATAGAATATGTTTATTTATGTACATGATTACATCCAAACTTATTTATTTACTTATTCTCATCAGAATCCTTATGTTATAGCCTTTATTTATTTTATGAAGCAAGATTATGGAACCCCCTTCTTTCTCATGGGTTTTACCATGCTTATACATTATGTATGGTGTTTTCTCATGTTCTGATAATATAGATGAACAATTATGATTTTAATTATGTAATGGTTTGGATCATAATTACATATCCATCCAACTCATTGTGTAATGCTTTCATCTTAGGAAATACCATATATGGTATATGTGCTTTTAGCCTAAGTTACGTATATTATGTGGCGGGTGGGCCTGAAATTATATAGTCATCCAATGAAATGGATAATAATTTAAATTTAATGATATATTATGAAATTTAATGGGGATTGAATTAAATCCTTGATGTGACTCTATGAATTATGTTTATAGGAATGGAGAGTGAACCCAATCCACTATGGAACTAGATCCACTATGTTAGTCTTGGAAGTGAACCACGAATTATTCAGTTGATATTATGTTTGTTGTTGTTTACACAGGGTTATGATTCTATGATTTTGTGTTATAAATTCATATGACATGTTTCCAAGATTATCTTACACTCTAATTCCCCAGTACATGTTTTGTCATCTCAGGATACATGTTCCACTATCAAGACATATGGAAAACTATTATGGTTCCTTGTTGTTTTTAATAATAAATTTATCCCCTTATAATATTTCCTCATATTATTATGATATAATCAATGATTATATTTTGGTATTTTTCCCTTACTATGTATTGGAGCTCACCCCACTCTTATGTTTCTATTCCTAATGTTATCAAGATGAGTGTATCTTATGATAAGTCTAAAAGGAGTATAGTGTGGCAAAAATCTAGAGAAATGTTCACATCTATTATAAAATAAATATCTTATATAAATAGTATTAAAAAATACTGATCCTTATATTATTACGGTTATGAGATTATTTTTGGTATATATAAAATTTATCATATAGAAATAATGTAAAATAAATATTTGTTTTACTTGGGTAACTATATGAACAAAACAATAAGTGGTAATAAAGTACAAAATAATCATCCACATTATAGAGAAGATAAAAGAAATGTTCTATAGGAAAGAGAATAAACCTGATGGAAAATAAATTAAGAACTAATCAACCATCTAATAATGTATCTGAATGTTATTCCGGAGAGAACTATTCTAATCTCAAATATCATGTGGAAAAAGGGTTCCACCATTACTATAGTGAAGAAGACCGTTTAGAACCAATTGGTCTGTAACATTTGATGAAGGATAGTGTATATTCATGACTATAGATAAATTTTATTCTCCAGAATAAAATATGGTAAAAGAAAAAAAGAAATAGACTGAAGGGAATAATTAGTTTGAATAGAATAAATCATCCTTTATTGATGAGTTCAAAAATTTATGATTGAAGAATATTGAGCATGGGAATATTATAAAATATCTTCAAGAGATATTTTCTTTAAAATCACAAGAAATATATAATAAAAACATTATGTTCCTTGAAGATATGAGAGAGATGAATTAGTTAAAATAATATTTCAAAATAAACCATTAATGTAAACATTGGATTCTCTAAATCACCTAATATAAATTCATCTAAATATCCTAATAAATATATACCTATTAATTCATCTCATTACTATATTTTCACAAATGATTATTCTTTAAAAAACATTATCATGCATGGGCCATGAAAATGGGGAAAACATTATCCAATTTTAGTATAATAAAGGATGAACTCTATAAGAACTATATCTACGAAACAAAAGAAAATTGTGTCTAAAAATTTAAAACAATAACAAAATGTTGGAAAGTGTTGTAGATATAATTTTCATGAACCAAAGAGATTTAGGTTCTAGTGGCACTGTGGGTGTAGTGCAGTGTTTGGTCACAAAGCCTGAACATTCTAGTATAACACTTCACTACCTAAAATTATACCTGAAGTTAGGTGGTGTCATTTAATGGAGAATAAACTATATATTTAGAGAATACATGCTATAAAAAAATATATAATGCATTGTAACATGTAACACATTTCAGTTTTCTGAGGAAATATGTGGAATGTGTAAACACAGTTCATAGTTCGATGAAGTGCATAATAATATTTATTAGAAATATTTCCCACACTTGTAAAGGAAATGAAATACAAAAACTATAAGAAGAATAGATTTTATTACATAGGATTCATTCATGTTCAATAGAAAAAAAATTCATGTATTTTTTAATGATTGTACTCCACTCACAATACTATTTTTATAAGCTTCTGAAGAATGTTTAAAAATATGAAGGTGGAGCAGTCACTTTTGGTAATGATTACTATTTTAAAATAAAGAGTACATGTTTTTTTAGAATTGGACATCAGAATTGTAAATTAAATAATTTTTTATATCTAGTAGTGTTAAAAAATAATCTAGTAAGTTTTAGTCAATTTTGTTTTGATTTTGTGTGATGTTATTTTTATAATGGACACTTATTTCATCAAATTATTAGAGAATGGATGGATATATTATCAAGTAATAAGAACCAAAATATATATCTATTTTATATTAGTGAAACAATAATTTCATAATAACTTAGTGATAAAAATTAAAGTATATTATTTTATAGAATTATTGGTTTTATTGGAAGAATGATTCTGTGTAAAATTGAGAAACACAAATTTGTGAGAGATCTTCCCAACCATAAACGAAAGAAATATGATGTGTGTGTAACATTTCAAAATGGGAATATGATTAAAAAATCTCATAAGATGTTAGAAATTCCTTATACTATGATGATATAAATTATTCAGACTAACTTATGTTGTTCTATAAAGAGAAAATTCAATAAGGGGTGATTTTTATTTCATCACATTCATTGATGGTTTAACCAGAAGAACCAATGTTGTGCTATTATATAAAAAACAAGATTAAATTGATAAGTAAAAAAACTTTGAGAATATAAGTTGAAAAAATTTGGGGATTCACATTAAAAAATTTACATTCTATCATAGAAAGGATTATATAGGTTCCACATCTAATTATTATCATTATAAACATGGAATTGAGAATCAATATATCATGCCATATACTTATCAACAAAAAAAAGGTTATATAGAGGAATAATATGTGTGTGGTTGATATGGGAAGTATAATACTATCTAAAATTATATTTCGATGAATTTTTGGGGGATGATATTTTTGATTCTTTAAACATACAAAATAGATCAATGATAATAATCAAGTCACAATTCAATCCTTATGAAAATTGGAAGAAATAAAACAAAAAATCAAATAATTTATAATTATTTGGAGACCATGATTTAGGAAAATTAATGGTAGAAAGCATGGAAGGAATGATGATATTTAAAATGATGGAATCTTTATGGGGTGCTGAACTCATAGAAGCAGGTAAATGTTTTTGAAAAAATGTTTCCAAAATTATATAGGCTGTTCAGAAATTAATATTGTTCATATATCAATATTTTTTAAAACAAGTGAAAATCATACCAGGAATATCATATAGATTTGGTAATTTTATACAAAAATAGAATTCACATTTCAGAACTATTGTTTTAAAAAGTATTTTAGATCAAGAATATTGTTAGCGATATTGACTCAAACATAATGATGATGACTAATATGACATGGAGAGTGATATTAATTAGTTTTAGATACTAAAAATACATTTTAATTATGATAACCTTGTTGTAGAAAAATTCATCCATATTCATTAAATAAGAAGAGTGATATTAGGAAATCGTACATCACTCATATAGTATATTAAAGCAATAATAGAGGATGTAGATATTGAGAATATTTCATGGGTATTATCTCTAAAATATTTATTAGATTATATTGAGAAAAATCCGAATTTGTATCTTTTCATAAGGACAAAATATAATAATTTAATTTAAACCAAATGTGTGTTTAGAAATAAAATGGTTAGGAATTGTGACGTGATAAAAAATAATGCCAAACTTGTTTTCAATGCGTATACTCAAATAGAAGGTATATATTTTAATGAAACCTTTACAATAATATTATGTTTGGAATCCAAAATATTATTCTTTTAGTTTTTTCAATAGAAAAATAATGTTTATCATATGGTTATGAAATCATTATTTTTGAATGGTGAACTCAATGAAGAAGTGTTCATTGAATGGCATAATTAGTTTTTTACTTGATCTTGATGGATTCATGACATGTAAGATCAAAAAAATACCTTATATGATTTTTAATAGGATCCGAAATCCTAATAGTCAAAACAATATAGTTTTTTTGAGTAAAATGGAGTTTAACAAATGTGTTTTAGAAAGAAATTTATATATTAAAGAGCTTCCAAAAAATTCACTAGTTGTCAAGGGTAATTATGAAGATATAACATTTCACAATGACAATGTGATTATTTGTGATCTTTTTATTGAGTATATTTGAGAATAGTTTGATATGTATTTAGTATAATAATTGAGATACTTTTTTGTATTATGTATTAAGTAATGTTTAGAATATATATTTCTATTCTAATAACAATATTCTGGACAGTTGTAGAAATTTTTTGGTATGGAAGAATCTAAAAAAGTATCATCTCATTTTTTATTGGAACTATGATAAATAGAGAGACAATGGATAAAAGGATGAAATTATTATATAGTAATCCATAAAATCTTGTTTTATTTGTAAGCCTCAAATTGAGTGCTAAGATATTTGAATGGAATAGTGACATAGGGTCTCTAATAAAAGTTTGGTATAGATTTTAAATTTATATGGCTCACTTATGTAGGTTTGTACAGTGGAAATATATATATAAGATCCATATCTAATGGAACCTTCTACTTTAGTAAAGGATCTTTGAGCTATTATATTATAAAGTGGAGTATAGTGACCCTTATCAAAACTAATGTGGATTATGTGGAAGTAACCCATGAATTTACACAAGTTATATTAATGAATGAGTAGTTAATATAGTTATAGGTTAATATTGAGTTGTTGTTGAATTCATATTACGATAATCAGTGTGAAATATATTTTTCAAAATACCATTTCAGAATTAGATATCCAAACACATTGATATCATATATAATTTAATTGATGTAGTGGTTATCAGTGTTCATTTATTGTCAATATGCTTGAAAATTTTTAAATAGGTATTTGAGTTTTTTGAAACATGATTGTGTTTATTTGAAAATATTTTGAGTTGATTCTAGGATGTTAAAAATGATTCTAAATCAATTTTATTTATTTTATTATTATGGTATTCTAGTAGAGTTTTTAAATGTAGTCAATCTAGTGGATATATAATTCTTACCATTTATCAGTTAATCATGTGTTCAATGAAAAATTTATTTATATGGTTGATCAGTTACTAATGTGTTCAATCAGTTATTAATTTGGCCTATCAATTATTCATTTTTGTGATCAATATTTTGTTCATACAATCAATTAGTTACTCATTTGATAAATCAGTTGGTCTTGCAGTCAATAAGTGGTTCATGTAGTTAATAATTTGATCATTTATTCAATCATTTTTCCATTCATATATTTGATTAGTAGTTTTCTCTTATGTTTGGTCCACAACCAAACAATAAATATTCTTATGGTTTCTTTCCTGAAAAATAGATCATATACTTAGAGATGTTTAGAATTATCTACTAGGTGAAAATCTATGATTCTTGAATTTATGTATTCTAAAAAAGTAAAATATGATTTTTCTCATGGTGATTCAAAATATTTTACAAATAATTTATAAAATATGATTCAAGTTGTTTCATATGATATTTCGTAAATGGTGATTAATTTTTATATGTCCTTGATCTTCCATGATGATTTATCTAATGAGTTATAGTTAATATTGTAGTTGTGTCTACTGAAGAATAATATCCAGATATTAAATCAGAAATTTTTATAATGATGGTTTTCTATTTTAGATAAAAAATTATAATTAACATTGAGATATACAATGATTCTTTCTATGTTTTGAATGGATTTTTATCTGAGTTACTAACTTATTTTTATGATATGATTTATTATGATAGTGGGTTGAAGAAAGTTTAAATTAATATTTTTTTCAATGTGGAAGAAGATAGTGAGTATTCTTGGAATTAATAAATTGACAATTTTTGAATAATTGACTATATTTATTAACGCTATAGATGATTCTAGAACAAATTATTTATATAATTATTAAAAAAGTGTAAAAGTATTATTTTCTATAAACATGTATTTATTAAATGTTAATAACATTCAAAATATTGTGTTACATTTTTTGGATCCTTATAGAATGATGAAGTGAAGGAAGATCATTGTCTATGATTATTCAGATAAGAATCAGTAATACAAAGCTAGAAAATGAATAATTTAATTATATTAATATATTTATTATATTTTCCTCAGATATATATATATATTTTGAAGAAATAAAAGTAATTTCTTCCTTCATATAGAACATCTTAAGAAAAATTGTGTGTGGTGAGTAGTGGGCTTAAATCCAAATTTCATAGATCAACATCTACATCTATTTCTTCTCATTTGTTATATAAGATCTTCTATGTCTGGTATTGGAGGTAACATATACATCTAATTTTCATGAAGTGATTAGTTATTTTTGAATATTCTGTACGGATCATTAAGGGATATCTATTTCTATATTTTATAAAGAAACTTAACTCTTGGGAAAATAGTGATAATTCTAATTTTATATTATGTATGAGGGTGGTGTGAGCCTAAATTGTTTAGTGTGACTCTAAACTGGTATAGTGTGACTGTTTCCCAAAATTAATGCTTATAATATGTTGTTCTTATACTGAATAATCCATGTTTTGGGGTAACCGACCATACAAAGAAGTAGGTTTTCATAGAAATTTCAAACCACTTAAAAACCAAGATTTTCATTTCTCTATTATTTTCCAGAATCTTTATTAATTATTAAAATTTATATTTTAGTAAATTTAACATTAATAGGTTGTAGTGGTTTATTTTAAGTGAAAAATTTGTAAAAACAATCTCAAATTACTCAGTACCCCTCCCCCCAATAGAGTTATAGGTTCACAAACACTTCCAAATTATATTGATCACTATTAAAAAATTCTAATATTAAATATTTCTATTTTTAACTAATATAATAACACTTAAATTGAACTAAAATAATATTAAGAATGATTATATTATCAATTTTCATTTTTCAATAGAAGTGTCAATTTTTATATTTTATATTTTATTTTATAATAAAATATTATAAATATTTTAATTTTAATTTTATTAAATAAATATAATTTTTGAATTAATTATATCTAAATTTTAATAGGTATATATTTTTTTGGATTTTTTGAAAATGAATATTTTTAAATAAATACTAAAAATACTAATTTTGAAAATAATAAAACATATATGGCATCATTATGGTGTAAAAATGCATTTAAAATTTGAAAAACATTTTTTCCAGACAAAAAATATTTAATATCTAAATAAATTATATAATAATATTATGATGAATTTAGAAACATATGCTAGACATTTTTAAACCTAATTAATATTCTATTCTAATAAAAGCACTATTCTTGACCCCTTTAATCTTTATACGTGATTTTGGTATAAATTCATTTTTTTTGCATTAAAATAAATTTTTCAAAAAAATAGATTTTCATTAAATTTTGTTTAATTATGTAAAAATTTATTTTTACCACCTATATAAATTTAAACATGAAAAATTGATACCAAATTTTTTATAATATTATTAAAACTATGTAAAAATCCCCATTCCATTTGTATTTATATATATTAATTACCATAGTAAAAATGTGTCCCCATGGTAATGCTAAAAAAGATTAACGAGGGGTTTTAAGTAGTCAATAAGAATTAAAATTAAACTAAAATATTTCTGAATTTGATAATTTTAGTGTATTTTTCATTAAATTATTCTATCTTCAAAACATTTTCCATTTGGTTCCATATTTCTATGAGAATGAACTTATATTATTCTAATGTTTATAATATTTATAAGGGTTTTACTCTCCTCTCTTATAAAAGGACACCTCATCTCATCACATTATCATAACCCAAGGTTCCATTATCAAGAAAAATATCTAGTCAAATACCGTTTAAAACCATTATCCATTACATTTATGTTCTTTTCTTAAAAAATTCCCATCCAATAATCCTTAAGGGTTTTTAAAAATGTGATTATCTAAGGAAGTGGTAAATGTTATTATCAAAATATTTCAAGTTTTTATATTATTAAACAACCTAAAAAACTTATATAACCACACAAAAATAATTAAATAATTTTATATACTACACAGAAATATTTTTATTTTAATGATATAACCATTTTATATCACTTTTACCTCCAATTGAATAAAAATGTCACTAGTGCATATATGCGGACTACCACCTCAATCAGGTAATGTATTTTATTTTTCATCACCTCCTTGTATTTATATTTCTAAATATGAAATAAATGAAAAAATATTTTATTTATGAAATAATTATTATTCTATATTTATAGATAATTTTCCACCATCCTATCTTTTAATCCATTGAAAAATTAAAACATCACTCATGTGCTCCTTCAGATTATCACCTCTATAAAAAGTATTTTTCATTTTCCATAACCTTCATTCATAGATGGTTAAAAAACATATTTAATATATAAATATGATATATATGAAATGATTCATATTCTATATGTGATTAAACCATGAAAAATATGCGAGGATGGAAACATCTAATTCTAAACCCGCATGATAAACATAACAGTTGACATCTAAATTATTGAATATAATAAGAAATTATGAGAAAATGGGTAAAAAAAGTTATGAATAAAAGATATATATATATATATATCTGTGTGTGTGTTTAAATTTTTTTATAGATGAATAATAAATATAAATTTATTATAAAGGGGTTTCAAATTCATCTCACCATGCTGGAATCCACAGTAAGGGTTTATTTCAAAATATCATTATTATTCAAGCTTATTTATGTTTAAAGATAAATTATGCGAATTATAATATATTTATATTTTAAACATAATATATTTTATTCTCGTATTTTTATTATATTTTTTTACATGTATTCTCTTTATTTCCCCATACATTGGTTTATGAATCGATTGAAAAGAAATCTTATAAGAGAAACCAATAGTATCTCTTATTTTTTGTATGTAATAGTTTTCTCCCATATCAATATTTATTATTTTGTTTTATGAAAGTTTTTTTCTAAAAATTAATTAATTTATTAATCTATAATTCTATTAACTGTTTCTTTTTATTTATATGTTTTATAGAAGAATTTTTTACATTTTCTATGTAAGCCATTTTTACTTTCATTAAAAAAGTGTGAAAAATGTCTTTTGAACAAATTTTACATGAAAACAATTTCTCATCATCATGACCAATACTCATTATTTATATTACGTTAAATGAAATTATGTTATTGCAAAGTAATATCTATTTAAATAATTATAAGAATTATTTATTTTTAAATTTAAGTAAAATGATATTATTTTCCTAAATATTTTTAAAGGGATTTCATTTTACTTTTGTATATTTTTATCTTCTACCAAAAATTATATTACATAACCATGGTTTTTTTTCAAGATTCAAATAATTTTATATTATTTTACAAATATTGTTTTATATTTCTCATTGAAAACATGTGAAATTATTTTTGGATTTTATTTACAAATTTCTCTTTAAAGATAATGTTATAAATGTTTTAATAAAATTGTTTTCAATTATTCCCTTAAACTATCCTCTATATTTCTGAAAATAAATACCATTAATAAAAACCATTATTTTGGATGAATTTATTGTCTTTTTTTACCCTTACTAATTTACTTTTTAAACATTATTTTTTTCTCATGAATTTATTCTTTGACCACTAACTTCCTGGATGTTATGTTCTCTATAGTTCTCAATAATTAATTGAAATTATTTTTCTCATTCATGCACATGTTCATTTATATAGTGGATATATTTAGAATAATTGAAATTTTGACTAAACTATGTACTCATTATTATCTATTATTTTAATTTAAGTGCATGTACTGAAAAGTTTATTCAATTCACTAAGGGAATATTTAAATTTCATATTAATTAATTAAATAGGGATATATATTGGTTATTAATGCATATTAATGATAAAATAAATTATTCTTAAATTATATAAGGAATGTTTTGTATATGTGTAATTGATTGGAGGGGTCTGTTATTTCCTGTTGATGCATTGGTATGTCTCATGAGTCAAACAAGAATATGAATTTCGTGGTTTATTAAAACTCATAAATTTATGTGAGGCCCTGATTGTACGACCATAACTCTTTGGTATGAGCCTTTATAGTAATATCATGATGTATATTAATTAGTATTTGATGGTAATATCATGATATATTAGCACAATTCCTTTAAGGTTGGATAATAATGTCTTGTCATAAGGTTTATAATGTATGGTCATATGAATTCTATTACGATAGAAAAAATTATTTTTTGATGTGATTATTTATATTATTATCCTTGGATATAGTTCATTCTCTTGTAATTGATTATATGGAATATTTATTGATTAATAATCCTACCTTTTGTTTTATTCTTTATGTATTAATGATAGATTTTTTAGTATTCTTTCACTTAATGACCAAATGAGATCAGCATTTATTATGTTCTCATTTCACCTTTGTATACATAAGCGATATTTAAATGAATTACAGGATGTAATAAAAGGAATAATTTTTTTGTTTACAAGATATGATTTATGTTTCCAATGTAATATAGAAATCATTTATATATAGTCTCCCAATTAAGATAAACTACTGAATTCATTTGGGATGTGATCTCTTCTATCTTTTACCAATGAAAATATTCAACATCGATTCTAGGTTTTTGGAGTCAGGTTACCAATATGTACCCAAGAAATTAATCCATCAGAGACTATAAAAAACTACACACCATGCTATGTCTGAAGAGGTATAAAGGTATATGGAGTATTTATCCATCCAATCCCCCACCAACTGGAATATAAATATTAATAACTCCAACCCAAAATATTTTATCATAATAATAATAAAAATCAATAACTATCTATCACCAAACAATCCATAAAATTAATTTATAGATAATAATTCACTTTCTTTCATTTTAATAATATTTTTAGTTTAGATTTTTAGTGATTTAGTTCATAACTATTATAGAATATACCAATGTAATAATATGTGTACCCTTCAACTCATTATTAATTTATTTAAAATATAAATATTTTAAATTCAATCATGTTTTTAATTTATGAAAAATCAACATGACTTTAATCTTCCCTTATTATTTTCTCTCAATCATCCTTGAACCCTATAAAATGAATTTAAAACATGTGATGAGAACAAAAATACTAGTAAGGGACATTTAAAAAGATAAAAAGTAACATGTTTTTCTATTTTAAAACCATGATAAAATAAAATATTTTTTCCCTAACCATAAATGCTTTGATCTCAAATATTCTATTACTTAATCTTGAAAACATTTTAACCTTCCAATGTTTTTTGTATAACACTTTATAATAAAACATAAAGAAAAAAATAATAATCCTGGGGGTTTTATAAAAAAACATAATAAATTATTAAAAAACGTTTTTCTTAAAAATTATATTTTTACGATAAAAGACATAATCATCCAATTAAAAAAAGACAATTATATTACATTTTGAAATTAAAAAATTTTCAATGAAGATTATTATAATGAATAAGAAATTTATGTTGATATCATATGATATCATCTACATAGAACCCCTATGGAACCCTTGAAATTGTAATAACCAATATATTTAACTTATTATATAATTATCTAGAGAACATAATTATTTTATAATGCATTATAGAGCTATATGAAGCTCACCCATCATCGTGAACTATATTGGGATCACCCATAATCATAAGATATATCAAGAACCCCATCATCATAATAAAATTAAAAATAAAATATCAAGAATACATCATTTTAGTATTTCACCATCTCATTATAAAAACCATTAAAAACTCTTTTGAACCCATTAAAAAACATTTTGGATTTTGAAATACCACTTCATTTTAAAACCCATGATCAAAAAAAATAAACAAAACATGAGGAATGAGGGTTTTTATTTGATGGAAAAATTGGATAATATAAAAATAATACATACATAAAATAATTTTTTGGTGAAAAGAACCATCATTTTCACCGTATGAAATTATTGAAAAAAGTCATTTTTCTTTTTTTTTCAATGAAATTCAGAAATGTCTATATAAAATAAATAAAAATATTCCTTTATAAAATCATTGAAATAAATGAAAAATATACATAATATCTCCCTCATAATTAATTTAATTCCATAAAAATAAATCCATAGTATAATTTTTTGAATATGTACATGTAAGAAAAATATTTAGAAAGTGAATATTTAAATCTTTTAAAATGTGGTTTTACGGAAAATTGTCCCTTACCTCAAGTCGTAATAATCACCTACATTCATTATATTCCTAAATAATGTACATATATTAATTATTCTTTATATTAATACTATTTTTAAATTTTATTATTAATTTTATTTTATTTATTACCATGTTATTTATAATTACTTAACCAATTAAGTTAACATCAGATGTTTTAAAGATATTCAGCTCATATGTCCAAAATGTATTTGGTAAGTTGAAAATAGTCAAAGTTTTTATTATTCCACAAAATATAAAATAATAATAAATATATAAATATAATTTAAATACATAATTGTTTCTTTTAAAACCAACCATTACATATGTTTATGATAAATGCAATACATTATAATCACAAAGACGTTAGGTCGTAAGTACGCATGTGTAATGTTTTTATTTTTTAATGAAAATGATGAAAAGAAAGTAAGTATTATTTTATTTTTTATAATTATAATTTTATAAAAAATATAATAAAATTTATTAAATAAAATTATATATAGAATCCATGTTATTTGGTTATGAAAAATGAATGACATTACTTCATAGAGGTGGTAATCCACGTGTACACAGAAATGTTATTATAATTTTTAACGGTTGGAAAGGTAAGAAAGTAGATGATATATTAACATTAAATAATTATAAATATATCACGAAAATAATATATATATATATATATTAAATCTATCATTATAACTATTTTTGAGAGGTTATGATGGAAAATAAATCACATCGGTTCATGTGGTTGTGGTCTATCATTTAAATGGATGATAGTTTCCTTTCCCATTTGATAGAAAAAATATATAAATTATGTTAAATCCATTAAAATAATAAAATATAGAAATATTTTTATACTTATTTTTGTCATTTCATCTTGGATTGTGAATATTTTAATGATGTATAAGATAAAATAAAATAAAAAATATTCAGTTGAAAGTTACACCTCTTCTTGATAAAAAGTCTTTTACTTTATATATTAATATATATAAGGTTAAAATTATTCAAAAAACAAGATCTATAATATATTAGAAGGTTATTTTTTAAGGTTTTTGGGTATGACTTGTATCAATGAGAGTGTTAAAAAGGTGTAATGAAGATAAAAGAGGGGGTTCCCTTTTATATGTGAGGTGAGGGGAATTCTTCGAATTACTTAGAGTACTAAATAATTAAAATGTATTTTTATTTGTAAAGTGGAAAAATGGATATATTTCGAATATAGGATTTTGGTTAATCTATATCCTCTATTAATGTAAAAATTGTAAAATTTATTTCCTTTTTTAACACTTATCACTTTGTTTTTACCCTCTCTTGAACCTTTTGAAAATTACCATGATATCAATGTAGATTAATCTTTAGGGGTCGAGAAATTAAGTATAAAAATAAAATTGATACATATATTGACCATGTCTTATATATAAAAACATATCCTATTAAATTACCCAAAAATAGTATTTTTATGAATTTTAAATTATTTAATAAAATATTATTAATTAAAAAATATCGTTAATGGCATTTTTGAAACAACTCATTTACATTAAAATGAAATTCTTCCAGACAATAATGAAATTACAATATAAACTTTTAACAGATCCCAAATATTTTATATCTATATATACAATTTTTTTGGGCATTCTAACACATCTAAATAATATTACATTTAGAGTATTAAAAATCATTTTCTTGATTTTTTCTATTTCTAACACAGGTACCATGTCAACATTGCGTAAGAATTTAAGTTAATTATATAACTAATGAAAATTAAGAAATTATAATAATAAATATAGATCAATTAATTCCAAAATATAATTTTTTTTATAAATATTTATTTTTCTTGTATCTTTGTCAAGAAAACTTATATAATATGTTATTTTGGCTTTTATAGCCTCGTGCAAGTATTGCACAATCATTTCGGTAAGAGACATGTTATATGACTCAAAAATTATAAAGATACCCAGAAAATGTCAATAATACTTAATTTTTATTAACTATATTGTGAAAAGTCTTATTCCTTCTCAAAACCTATCTTTAGGACTCCAAATTTTGCTTCTCAAGTACTGTGCAAGCATTGTGTCAGCAGTGTAAAGGATTTTCATATTTATCATGAAATAATTTATAATTTAATTTTTTTAATTATTTATGTATGATATTTATATTATATTATCATACATTATTCATTTCATAACATTAATAAATTTTTTATATCATATTCATGCCTTGGAGATATCATAAAATATACATTATTTCATAAAAACTGTATTTTTTACTATTCACCAAAAATTTGACTTCTTTAGAACAATATAAAAAATTATCCAAGGATAAATTTAAATTCGAACTTAAAAAAATAAATTACACTTTTAAAATTAATTTAGTAAATTAGAAAAAAAATTAATATAAATGACTAAAATGCAATGAAAAAAATGGTTTTTATAAAGAATATTTTTTTAAGCCCAAAAATAAACTTATAACAAAATCATATAAAAATATTATTCATTTGAAATTAATTATATTATTTCTAAATAAAGTATAATTATATTAATTTAAGATAACATTAAAATAATAATGAATCTTTTCATTGAAAAAATAATATTTTTGAAAAAGTTAGTATTTTTCACTCTTTGCTACCATTTCCATCTATTCAGAAAAATATGAAAGTTTTACCACGGGACAATTTTGATATGAATATTTTTAAAAAAATATATTTTTATCGAAATAAATTTCCAAAATTGGTATAAATTAATTTTAACATTCACCCATAAAAATCAATAAATTTCATTTTTCTATAAAATGTATTTTTTAAGAAAAAATGATTTTACCAAATTTTTGTTGCATATATAATACTAATTTATTGGTAAAATTTTATAAATTAGAAAATTTATACATATTTCATAATTCATTTTGTTATATTTACACTATCCAATTTAATGACTATATTTTCATGGTTAAAGTTAAATAATTACATTTCATTATTTGTTTAAGGCCGGTGTTGTGTGTTGTATACACTATCAAACATTTTTCTCTTTACTAAAAACAAACATCATAAAAATAGTTAGTATAACATTCTATTGAAAATAGGAAAATGAAAATATGAAGGTAATTTATTATTACACATAAGTAGGCTTCCAAAAAGGAAAACATTATTCGTAAGTGAAAATATATAAATGGAGGGAAAATGTAATGTCAAAATAATGATGGGGAGTTATACCAAATGGTATCATGATAAAGTGAATGGAAAAAAACCATATATTATTAGGGGATAAATAAGACCATTAATTCATAAAAAATGATGGTAATTGGATAAATTATTATTTCATTATAATTTTCTAAGATTTGTTTGATTCTGTTCCCATATAGACTGTGGGCATAAGGAATTTTACGTATAAGATGTGTGAAATTTCTTTTGTTAGTTAACATCCACTATAATATCATATTTTTCTCAAAATGGTTAGTATTAAAGATAAATGTTTTATACATGGATCAATAAAATCAACTTTTACCCTATCATATAATATAAAAAATGAAAACAAGATATTCCACCTACCTTTACACATTAACCAAAACCAAAATGGTTGGCACAAGATAGATAATACCTAAAATTAATAAACATTAAAATGAAGAAATACAAACATAATCTCTAAATCCTTAATAATAAAAATTACTCACTCATGATGTTATATACCAAAAATGCAGAGTAATTAATCATATAATTTCCCAAATTTCCTAATATTTTCAATAAATAACCTGAATCACATCAAAGTCACATTAAAATCATATAAATATCTAAAATATCTTAAACATTTATTACTAAAATAAATTCCCTTCTCACCTAATAATATTCTATTTTTACTAATCGTATAATGTTCCTAAAAAATATAGTGATCATATTTTTGAAATGAAATGTAACATTGAATCGCCAAATCAATTTCCAATATCATGGTTATATATAAGATAAAACAAATGTCCCAAAATTTTAGTAGCTCATAATTACCTCAAAATCATGTTTAGTTGAATATTTGACATTATAGAGTTTATATCATTAGTTTTTCAAATCAGAAAACATTTTCTTATATACCATGTTTCACTAACATTATATATCCCAAGATTTAATTTATTGTGAAATTTATTCAGTTCTATCAGATATAGAAAACATTTCCAATTAGAAGAATATTAATTTTATATATTTTTTTAATATAAATTATTTTCAACCAAACTAACATAGTCTAGTCCATACACTGAAAAGGTCTAGTCCATCAGATTGAAAATTCTTGGTTCATCACACAGACAGAGTCGGGTCCATCAGAATTAAAAAGTTTCTTTTGTTGGAATAAAAAATTATACTCCACTCGACTAACCTAGTAAGCTTTATTAGAATAAACAAGTTTCATTAATCAGGCAAACAACAATTTAATCCATCCGAAAAATATAAATTATTCCATCAAAAGATTAATGTTTACGTGAAAATGATCAAAATAATTTATACCAGATAGAATTTTTTTTCATCTACATTGTGATGATTATATCAAGATGGAATAAGGGGAAGATGTATATAATATTATTATCCATCAAGGTATATATTTTCCAAGTACATTTCATTAAACTATATTAATCAAAGAAAAAACCATTGTAGTCGTGCCTATAAATAGTGGTGCATTAATGGATGTGGGAGATGTTTCTTTTCTGACGCAGCCCATCTAAATATTAATTTTCAATAACATCTGGTTATTTATGGTTTTTCATATTCAGAGGGTTTTATTTATCTGGAATTCAATTGAGTATTGAAAATTCATTAAAAAAATTTGAAATTTTATTCATCATGTCTCATATGGATTTAGATTGAGAGATTCTAGTTATATGAAAAATACTGATTTTGATTCGACTCATTGAGGGATTATGTGTTTAGAAATATAGAGATTTCGATCTGGTTTTATCAAGGTATTTATTTTAAAAAAGTTAGAGAAATTTATTGTTTGGTTAAAACTATTAATTAATAATGTCTGGTTTATAGTCTTCCTTGACAATTCAGGTTGAATTGTTGGTAATTGTTATAAAAATTATATACATGTTTTCTTACTTTTTTTATAAAGTTTTAATTTTACTTTTCCCTATATGTCTATTATTTCTTCTATGAATTTTATTAGAATGTTTTCATTTTATTAAATGTACTAAACTATGTCTTTTAAGATGATATGTACGTTTGGTTAATAATAAATGAATATTATATATTATATGTTTTTGATAAATCATTACAATGAGGTAAAGGTTTTGTTATTTTTAATTTAAAGAAACTAAAATTCACCCCCCAAATTATTATATAAATTGATATACTCTTTTCTCATAAAATTTGTATAATATAGTGATCAATATATTAACATTCTATTTTTACATTATCATGTTTCTAAAGTCTTAAAAACATTATTATAAGCTATTATTTAAAAAAAATTATAAATTGTTTTACACTAATGTGAATTTTCAAAAAGTGAACTTTTTTACAAATATAGAAAGTTTTAAAGTTTTATATCTTTGGAATATTAATACTATATGAACAAATTTTTTTGATGTGGATAAATATGAATATTTTAGAGGTTATATAAAAACTATTTTTATTAAAATGGTAGTAGATAACATTGATATAATTACAGGGAACTATCAAATACCTTATAAAAAGATTTTTAGTTTTATAAGTCAAGAGTTTCTTGAAATCTATTGAATTGTTATTAAATGAATACTATACAATATTCCATTATAAGTACTGTATATAGTCAGATATATTCTTGTAAATCTGCAAATAGTATTTGGAATGTAACATCCCCCTACTTCTCATTGTCTTGAGGAGGAATAAGGATGCCACTTGGACTTAAGTGACATCCCCTGGGTGCTAAAAGGCTGGAAATTAATGTCTTGGGGATTTAATACATGTTGTGGAAAATTTTCCACTAAATAATACAAAATCTAACCAAAACATTCAAAACCAAAAAACCACTATATGATTCATAAAAAAAATACGGCTCAACATTTCATTTATCAAAACCATACTAAATAAAGAACTAGAGAGGAAGACTATGTTATCAATTTGAATAGTGGAAGACAAACTAATAAGACCAAAACAAAACTAAAGGGCTCTACAATCCACAATCTCTATGGCCCAACTTCATCAAATATCCAAAGTGTTATTAATCAAATCTAATGATGTGGGATACATCACCTTTTCCAATGTCTTATTAGATGATATCTACAAAATCACTAATGTTCTAAGGAAGGGGTGAGTACTAAATCTTGGTAGGTTATCCCCTATTAGTTCCCTACTCACAAAAATTGGATAGAAGAGTTAGTATCATTTATATAAAATAGTTTATATAATTTTTTTTCTAAAAAAATTATAACAAAATATAAACAATGGATATATTAATCAATTTTTCCAAAAAAGCTATTTCCAAGAAAACAACCAAACCATGAATTAAAACCATTTCCAATGTCCTATTATAATAAAAAATAAATTCAACATATTCAAACTACCAACCATGAATCCTACATTATAATATTTCCATACTCATGAGCGGTCTCCCTTCTATCAACCTTATCATCAAAAGGTAATCACCCATTTTCCATTACTCCTTTGTAATTGAGCACAAGGTCATATTTCAACCATGCCACACAAATAAAATATGAATACAGACACCAGGAATTCCTGAAAACTATTCCAATACCAACATTCCAAAAAACAATTCAATAAAGAAATATTTTTATTTAAAACCGTTCTCTAACAAACCATTTCAAAACTCCAGCAAACACATATTTTAAATTAACTATTTTAAAATGATGAAACTAAATCAACTAGTATAAAAATTCACTAAAATTTCAAAATTTCACTTAAAATAATAAATCATTACTAAAGAATATTTATATAATGAATTTTACACCAATTTCACCATATTTTTCAAGAAATTAAATAAAATTAATACTAATCCAATAAATTCTATTAAGGGGAGTTGAGAGTGGATCCAACTTCCGTGAGAGTTTTTGAAAAAATGATAAATGTAATGAAATACATACCAAATGGGTTGAATCTCCATGAACCCACCATAAGTAACTTTCCATATCATAGAAAACCCAAATATAAACCTATTTACATTAGAACCATTAGATCAACACACAAAAATCATAGATATGAGAAAAAGAGAGGATGATCAAAGTAGATTTAACAATACACATTAAGAACGATGGAGAAATATCACATACCACAAGAATCAGGCTTCAACGCCCCATAAAAAGGATCTAGATTTATTCCAATTTTCTTTGGACATGTTCTCCATCCTTTGAGAGACCAAAATCCCAAGATAAGGCCATCACTGAGAAGAAATTAGTGGTTTGGAAAGAAAATCGAGTAAGAACCTGTTTTTAGGGATATAGTTTTGGATCGTCAATGGTTTAGTCACATTTCCAGTCGAAAAATGATCAAACCATGTTTTATCTTATATCATAAGAGAAACCTTACATGGCTGGATCACCCGGCATCTAAACCATGACCCAAAATTGCCTAAACTCTCTTTCTAACATTTCCACCACACTTCATGGTTACTCTTAGGCTTCTCCATGGTTTAGAAAAACTGAGGGAAGCCTGTACACCTCCCCATTATCCCATATCTCACTAAGAATGGTTTCCTATAAGTGTTACACAGTGTTTACAAATTGAGGGCCACCCATGCACCTATTGGAGAGCCCCAAAAACTCTAAACAAGTTCTCCAAACTTTCAAAAGTTTCACCCTTATACTTTATATACATAAAAATCATAAATAAAGGGTCACATACTAGAAACTTGGGGTGCTATATTTTCCCCACCATTTTTCTTTCCATCATCAGAATGTAGAAACCCGTTATTTCCCTAAAATACTTCCATCCATTTTTATTTTATTTCTTTATCAAATTCCCATGTTTCTTTCTGAATCTGATCATTTTGCTACAAAATTGGCACTAATTTGATTCTTTTTCCATGAAAAACATTCTCTTACATGTCTATAATATTCAATGGAATATATACTAAAGAATCATTTATCTCTTGTTCAATGTGACCCCATATGATCACATGGTTAACCTTAGGCTGATCAATTATTATTTATCTGATTAGTTCTTCATTGTATGATCAGTAATATTATTTCGTTTTAGTAAAATTGATTTTACTAGAGATATTTCAAATAGATTAGAGGTCAAGGAAAGGTTGACAAAAAAAATATTGGTTTGATAAGGCAGATTTATTTCTAAAAGAAGGTATCATATTTTAGGGTTGAAAAAATTATTATGTTGATATAAAATATTTTTATCTTCCCTATCTAGCAAGTTTGAAATATTTTTGTTCATAAATGGTTTTTTTATTATATATAATATGGAGGATATAAATTTAATATGTTTTGATGGTTTGGATACGCTTAATATTCAACATGTTGAAGATATAGTTTAGGTTCCTCTAGAAGGAGAATCATATATTGTAACACATAATCTTCTAGAAATTTTGGGTAGTTTTGAAAAGATAAAGTTATATTCATATTCATTTCATTATTATGAAAATATAAGTATAGGTTTTCATTTAATTCTAGATATTAGAGTTTTAACTTTATTGATATAGGGATAGTTTATCATAAAAAGGGGATAGAGATACATTGAATGTTTGAGATATCTTTGTGTCAAAATTATTAGTAAATATGAGAAATTTTAATTTGGTAGTATTTGTTTTTTGGTAAATTGAATAAAAAATAAAATGTTCCATGGAGTTAATGATTATTTTATTACACTTATTGATTAATTTTTTTTAATTACATGATTTTTATTAACATTATGAATTAGGAAGTTCAAATAAGAGATAAGGTTTATTTAATTAGTTAAGAAACAATTTCTTTAATGAAGATAGTTTTTTTACTAATCTAAAAAAGTCAATTGATAGATTAGACAAGGTTCTGTCTAATGTAGAAGTTATTTCATTAAAATAAAGTTTCATGAAAAAATAAAACATTTTTTATCTCTACTGAGGCCATACAACAGGTTATGTCTATATATAATGGGGTGTATCATGAGTTGATGAAGTGAAAAGCTGAAAAACAGGAATGTGATCCATTTTGTTGTTTATTAAAATAATAGTGTTAATAATTAAAGGAAAAATATCATGAATCCTTTAAGGATAAAGAGAAAAAGAAAACACATAAGAAGAGATTTTATGAAGCTTCGATGATGGTTAGTTTGATTAGTGAAATATAAAAATACAAAGTTGAATTTTATTTTGATTTTCCTTTATTAGTTGATCAACCAGTCCCTTAGTACATTCCTTAGTTCATTATTGATCAGTCTATTCCTGATCAATCAGCTCCAACAAAATAATAGAAAGTTTTTACTACTAATAATCTTTATTTATGGAGAATGTTAAATGTAAACTTGTGGTAATCAAAAATTATTTATCATAATGAGTTAAGGAATAACATTAGGAAAGTATGAAGAAATAATGACAATCATATTTAAGAAGTGATGACAAGGTGGAAATAAAATTATATTAATAGTTAAAAGAATATTCTAAATAATATTATAACAAATAATATGATGAGCCTTCTTCAGATACCTACTCTTTTTCATCACAGTTTGAGAAGGATGTGGATTTAGATGTTTTTATAAAATAAAAATGTTCTAAGAATGATGCAGAAAATCATCAATATAATATAAGGCTATCATAAATCCATGAGACTGATAATAATGCTGATATGTTTTAAGTATTAGATGATGTTAAAGAGAAATATAAAGTAGATACTGGTAATTCTCAAAATCATGTCTCTGATATGCCATCGTACTCAACCTTTTCTCTAGCTACTAAGTCTATTCGAAAAATTGAAATGAAAATTATGTACTTTTCTAATGTAATAAAAAACATTGTTGATGAAATTCTTTGATTACCATGTATTGAATCTTATTTCAAGATCATTCAATGAAGACTGAATATTTTAGAATGTTTACATACATTAAAGTAGATTATATAAACCATTTTCAAAAGGAAATTGATTTAAATTTTTTTAAAGATGATTCAAATGAATAAGGATAAAAAAGTATTAGATTGTTCAAACAAATATAAAGGTACTCAAAATTTCATGATATGAAAACCGAAGGTGCTAAAAGGCCATATTTAGATAACACAAAATCTTTTGAAGGGATTTCTTTGATATTGTAAAACATATCTTAACGTTAAGGTATAGAATTGAAAATTTTATCTTCTTGAAGAAGTGGTTATTAAATTTAACTAATAGAACATGATAATTTGTGTTTTGGAAGAGAATATTGGTCAGTTGAAATCTTTGGTAGAATAGTTTTACAAAAATCAATATGACATTATGAGTTTCACTATAAATAAGTATCAAAATAGTTAATTTTTTGAAATCTTGGTGTTGTGGAAATCAAAATTGTGGTTAGATTTTTTGTTTAAATGATTAATTATCCATAAATTTTATTTTTTTATTGTTTTTCCAATCGTAGTTGGAATATTTTTCATTATATATTCTTATATGAATTTTTAATTAAATAAAATTATTTTTTATAATTGTTTCTATAAATTTATATGTACACTTTCTACATATTTTATTATTTATTTAAATCATAATGAGGAGATTCTTTTGGGTTAATTTACTTCGGAATTTTTAATCTAATAAATTTCATTATAATTTTTATAGTAAATATTTGAAAAATAAAAAATGGAAATAAAACAAATAGGAGGAGATAATAAAGAATGGGGGACTAGTGTTTTAGGAAAAATAAAAGAAAGAAGTTATTAAAGGAATAAGAAAAAAGTATTTTAGGTTTGTCTAAGTTCTTATTTTTTATCTTTATAAATATTGTTTCTTGATTCTAATAATGAAGGATATATTTGAGTAAAAAGTAATAATTTATATACTTTCTATACTTATTTTTGATAAAAAAAACGTTATAAAATACCATGTTTTAATAAATTTTTACATCCTATGATTTTATTTTTTAGAAAAAATTCAATACTATCAGATATGGAAATAATTTATATTCGGAATAATTTGAATTTTATATTTGGATGGAAAAATGAAGTTTGATCTATTAGATTGACTATGTATAGTCCATGAGACTAAAAAAGTATATTCCATTGGGGAAAAAAAGTCTCTCCAATCAGACTGAAAATTTTAGTTCATCTAAATAACTAGTTCAGTCTATCTTATTGACAAATATTTTTCCATCAGACTAAAAAAATCTTTTCCATTACACTAAGAAAGTTTTTTTTGATAAGACTGACTGATTCTAGTTCATCAAACTGATTATATCTGGATAATCACATTGAATAAGTCTAGTCCATCATACTGATAAAATTTTTATCCATAGAAAATGAGATAATTTATTCCATCAGGGGATAAATATTTATAATCGTACAGTTAAAATTATTTCTACTAGATAGAAGATTTATTTTTCTTTGGAATTTTGATGATTCTATCGAAATGGCTTTGGATGAAGAAGTGAAAATCATTTTTTGTTTTCAAGATGGATTTATTCTGAGGCAATCCTATAAAATAATGAGAATCTTGAAATTTAACCATTGTAGTTATGACTATTAATAGAAGTGAATTCATGAAAGTGGGATTTTATTATTTTTCAACTCAACCCATTGGAAACTTACACAATTTTATCATCGCCCTACTTGTGATTTGTAAATCATCATATATTTTTAGTTCTAAAGAGTCCATTTTAAGATTATAAATTTATTTGAACCAATTTCATTTTTATTCATTATGTCTTCTTGGGATTTGGATTAATGGATTCCTAGGATAGGAGGACTTTTTATTCTAATTATGCTGATTGATGGATTTCATGGTATGGAAGATAAGGATTCCAAACTGATTCAATCAAGGGATTTATTTTAAGAAATACATATGCCTTTACACTTTTTTTAAAAATATATATACCTAAATATTGGGTTATGGACATCCTTATGATTTAAGGAAAAGGAATTGTTCTTTTCTATAAAATCCAGGTAATTGATATCTTATATGTTTTAAAAAAATTCATTTTACTTGTCTCTATAAGTTTTTTTATTGTTCATCTGTTTAGACTTTTTTATTTCAAATAAATTTACCAAATGTAGTTATTTAGATGATCTGGATGTCCATTATTAATCTCTAAAGATTTGAAAATACATGTATCCAATAAAGCATAAAAGAGGTAAATAATTTTGTTAGTATCAATTTTTAGAAGATTTAATTCACCCACACCCGTTCTTGTATTCATTGATATACTCTTTGATCTTACATATCAATGATTATATAAATCTGAATTAATATCAAGACATTTAAATATATGTATATAAAATGAAAAATAATTATTGTCAAAATAAACTTTTCCCTAAAACAAATACTAGATCCCAAGGTTTTATTATTATAAATATCCATCAAAATACTTTTAATCGCATTAAAATTTTATTACATAAAACCTAAAAGTTTTGTATACTCCTTTGAACTTATAATCAGTCATAAAATTATAAATTTATGATGATATTGATAAATATTAATATAATTTCAAATGAAAACATACTAATCTAAAATTTTATCTAACCCCTACACTCATACCAATGGTACAAACATTTCCTTTTAGAATTTATAAAATGAATATTTCTAAAAGAAATTACTTTTTTCTATTTTGAGGATTTTTTAGACAATAATTTTAGAGAATTAGTTCATATATCTTACATAACAAACCCAAATATTAAAAAAGTAGACACTTTTACTCAATATCTATTTTATCATGATATAAAACATTTACAAAACAAAAAAGTTTTTCATTAAAAAACATCATGAAATTCAAATTCAATTCTTCATTGTTTTTATTCAACTTCAAACAATGTAAAATAATTAAAAACATTATTATGTGCACAAAAAATAAAGTAAGGGTTATATCAAAATAAATAATGTAATTTTGTTTCCATTTTAGAACTTTGAGATAAAAAATAGCTTTTTCATTTAGTATAATAAACATTGAACAAAAATTTAAAATACTTACTCATGAAACCTATTTTACTACCATTTGTTTTTTATAAAACACTTTATATGAAAACATAATTTATAAATAATAATCAGTATGATTTATTAAAAAATATTAGAACCCATAAATTTTTTTTATAAATATATACCTTTTTACCCTAATATGATATTTCATTCCTTTAAAACAAAATTTTATTATATTTATTTTTAAAATCAAATAAGTTCCCTGAAAAAATACTACAAAGTATAAGAAAGTCATATTGGTTCATTCAGAAATTATCTTCATAGAAAATTTACAATAACCCTTAAATATAGAATAACTAATATGGCCAACTTCCAAAATAATTCTCTAGATAACACAACCATTACACAATGCATTGGAGAGCTATATAGGGCTCACCCATCATCATAATCTTTATCCGGATCACCCAAAATATTGAGTTATATCTTTCTCCCACGTAATCCTAAATAATGTACAATGACCATATAATGAATAAAACATTTTAATTTTTACCCTTTTTATTATAAACCCCTTGAGAAACTATTTTGAACTCATATGAAAAACACTTATGGATATTAAAATATCTTTTTCTCTCAACAACTCATTTTTTGGAAAGAGGGTTTGACTTGAATGAAAACATATATGATTAAAAAATAATCCATAAATGAAATAATTTTTTTGGTAGTGGGAAGAACTATTGTTGGTGTATAAGTTAAAATAAAACAAACCTTTTTCCTTTTTGTAATGATATTAAATATGTTACATATAAAATATATAAAAATATTGCTTTTGATGAAAATTTTATAAAAATAAAAAAAAAGTGAATTAAAATATCCTGTATTGTTTATTTATGTCTAAAAAATACATCCATAAAATAATTTATAGTATATGGACCTAAATGAAATGTATTTAAAAACTAAATCATTAAAATATTTAAAGAAAGGCTATATGGTAAAGGGTCCCATTCCTTAAGTTGAAATCATCATGTAAATTCATGACCTTTCTCAATAATATACATGTGTCATTTATTTACATTCTTAATAACCATGTAAAAGTTTATTCTTTAATTTATTTACTTTATTACCATGTTATATACAATTTATTAATCATTTAATTTCACGACATATGTTTTAATGATATTTATCTCATATGTCCAAAATGAATTTGATATGTTGACAATGGTCAAAGTTTCCACTATTAGATAATCTATAGAATGATAATACTAAAATTATTATAATTTTCATACAACAATTAGACTTTTAAAAATAGCCATAAAATATGGTTTTCAAAAATGAACTACGTTACAGTCATGTAGATGATATATTATACGAATGTTTGAATAAAACATCCACTAATAAACAAACCTGATAAAAAGAAGGTAAGTATTATTTTATCTTTAAATAATGATTATTATATCATAAATATCATATTATTTATATAATTATATTAATATATATGTCCTTCTCCTAGTGTGGTAATGAAAAAAATCGCATCACTTCATGGAGGTGGAAATCCACATGTAAGAATGATTGGAATTATCATTTATTAGTTGATAAAAAGGTAAAATAATATATTATATATCTTCTTTATATAATTTAAAATATTTATAATATCATATACACTAGTAGAAAGAAGGTATTTATGGTCGGTTTTTTTATTTTTTACGTTAGTTTTTAACCGATGTTGAAGTCACTGACGTAAAACATATGACTTATTACGTCGGTTTTTGTCAACCGACACCAAAAACAAATTTCATTTGTTTTTTAGCATTGGTTTTGTAAAAAACCGAGGCCAAATAAACTCATCCGCGTAATTTTTGGCATCGATTTCCTTAAAATCCGATGCCAAAAAGTTGAAATAATAGTTTCGGCGTCGGTTCATGAAACAAAACTGACGCCATAAATGGATAAAACAAAATTTTGGAGTCCGTTTTTACAAAAACCGATGCTAAAAAGTAATTTGTTATTCTTCAATGTTTTAGAGAATTTCCTAATATTTGATTTGATAGGTCGTGGAGCTAAAAAGGAGTTACAAATCAAATGTTATGGCCGTCGAAAGTTGAACATGTCAATGTTTCGATTGATACAACTTGTTTTAATTAAAACAAGAAAACCATGAATTAAAATCACATACACCAAATGATTTAGAATATACATAATAATTCAAACACATTTCAATTGTTTTTGGATCTTCCATTGAAATGATATGTTTTTTATCATCATATCTCTTATATTTAGTGTAGAACTCATGTGATAATGAAAATGACGATCGATAATTAAACTTACACCAAGCTTGGTAAATCTCATCCGAATGTTTTATAATTTAAAGTAGATAATAAAAAAAATAATTATATAAAATATAATCTAGTTTCTTATAAATGATGTACATTAATAAAAAATAAAATAAATGAATAGAATAGGTACAATATTCAAATTAACGATTGATGTCGCGTTGAAAACTTGATTGAATTGAAGAGGATGGAAATGATGAACGAATGAGAAATGGATTTATATATAGTAAATGAAAATATTTTTGATTGAGTTGTATGAAAATGTAGGTGGGAGTTTAAAACGTTAAACACACAATGTGAGAAAAATTGAAATTCTGATCCCGTATATTGGTGAATACTATTTGGCATCAGTTTAGATTGAAACCGACACAAAAGAGGATATATGATGGTCTTTTGGCATCAGTTTTTTCGGAAAACCGATGCTAAAAATTCCAATCGATATCATTTTTGGTGTCAGTTTTAAACAAACCGATGCTAAAAATATATGAAAAATACATTTTGCGTCGGTTTTTTTTAAACTGATGTGAAAAGTAAAAAAAATTGTTTTTCGAATCGGTTTTGGAAAAACCGACCCAAAAAAACAAAAAAAACAGTTTTGGCGTCTGTTTTTATGAAAACCGACACCAATTCATAAAAAAAATTACCAGGTTTTAGAGAATTATTTATGTTTTGATTTGAATGGTTGTGGAGCTAAAACAGAGTTACATATTAAAAGTTATGGCCTTTGAAAGTTGGACTTAATTAAGACTTCTTTTAGAGAAGATCAAATTCCAACATCTATAACTTTTAATCGAGAACTCCGTTTTTTCTCCATGACCAATTAAATCAAAGCTTAGGGAATTATCTATAGTACTGTAATTTGTTTTAAAATTTTTGGCATTGGTTTTCATAAAAACAGACGTCATAATAATTATTTTTATTTTTTCGCGTCGGTGTTTTAAAAACCGACTCCAAATTTTTTTTTAGTCTTTGACATCAGTTTTTAAAAATATGAAGCCAAAAAGTCTCTGCAAAAATATTTTACGTCGTTTTATAAGAAACCGAAGTCAAATTGACGACCTTAATAAAAAAATTTCTACTAGTGATATATACATTATTTATATAATTTTACCCATTCATGGGAGGTGATGATGAAAAATAAATTATGCATGTTCGCAAGGCAGTAGTCTATCGTACACATAAACTATGGTTTTATTTCCCATTATATAGGAGAAGGTTATGTATTAAGGAAAATATATTAAAATAAAAAATATAAATATATAATAGACACTAATTTTTTTATTTCATTATGTTTGGATATTATTTGAATGTGGTAGAAGAATAAATACAACTTAAACAATTGGTGAAAATCTATACCACTACTTTAGACAACCTTATTTGTTTTATAGCTTATGCTCTCTATGGTTGGTAAAATTAAAAAAATACCACCATTATTTGGTTTGGGATTTTTGGAAGGGATTTTGGTAGTTATTTACTAAACTACATTTCTCAAAAAAAAATATAACTAAGATAGGTGTGGAGGTTCCATTTTATAAGTGGGGAGGAGGGCATTATTCAAATTAATTAAAGTATAAAATTAATTTTATTTTCTTTTCTTAGAAAAGTGTCTCGAAATTGAAATGTTTAAAATATATTATAAGTATCACTGGAAATAATATCATAAAATAAACTTTGTAATAGTTTAGATGATGTTTTCACCCATATCAACTTGTTTTAAGCCAATGCTAACCCTTTTAACGAATATCTTGATATCAATTGTTTTGCTATTTATGTGTCTAAAATGTTAAAATAAAAAGGAAAATTACCCATAAATAGAATATAAATAATATATTGAAAAATAACCTATTAAATTGGATGCATATAATATTTTTATTATTTTTAAAACATTTAATAAAATATTTTTTTATAAAATATCCTTCATTTCATTTATGGAATTATTCAATTACATTGAATTAAAATTAATAATGACCATAATATAATTAGAATATAAAAATTTTAAACAACCCCAATATGTAATTTATTTCTATAAAATTCATGGGAAACAATAAATCACCCAAAAAATTATATTTTCAATATTCAAAATTATTTACATTCGTTTTCTATTACTTGCACAAGTACATTGTCAATGTTGTATGAGAATTTATGGTAATTACATCATAAATAAAATTTACTATAATAAAAAAATTAAATAAGTTTAATATAAACTATTATATTCATTCAGTATGTATATTTATAGACTTCTATTTTTCTGATCGAAAACCATGTTGTGTGTTTATTTGGTGGTATGGTTGTGGGGGTTAGAATGTCTGTTTTATCAACCTTCTCAGGAACACTATTTTCGAATGGCCTCCAATGGGATATGTTCACTATGCCGGAAACACCCAATGGTTCCCTTGTTTGAGATATTTTATGAACCTACTTTTCAATGGAAGGTGGTCATTAGTGTAAAATCTCCAATGACACTTAGGGAATCACATTGGTCATGAGGATGGGAGGCCGAGATCATCACACCATTTTGAGGGGTATTATTTCCTAATCTAGGAATTTTTTAAATATTTATCAAATTTTCATGAATCCTACATTTATTCCCAAGTATGAAACTATTCTCCCTTTAATTAACAATCAATTATTAGCATGTATTAATTTTAGAATTTTTTATTTATTTGAGGTTTTTCAACAATAGAGACACCTGTTTGTATCTGATGTTCTCCAATGATGGAACCCAATTTATAACCCCCCCTAATATTTATGGTACGTAACTTCTTAAATAAAATCAATTTACTTGATAGCTTATCTTTATTGCAAAACTGATCTAAAATGAACCATGATACACAATTTAATATTAATATGACCATTGGAATAGTAATGTGACCAGTTAGAATAATAACCTGGTAAATAGAATAATGACCACACCTATAAAATTACAAATAATGTTAATAAAAGAAATATTTTTCAAAAAAATATATGCATAAATATTTTTTTATCTTATTATTATATAATAATTTGATGAGTCTTAATTAATCTCTCAAAGTTTCATAAAATTAGTAGTAATTTTAAAATAGGTATTTTTTGAATATATGGTTATTTCAATTAAAAATTAAATATCTATTAATTAGAAAAAAATTCCTAAAATTATGTCCATTTTTGAGTTATAAACATTGAAAATGAATTGGGGTGATTTTTGGGGATTTTTCTCAAATAGTTGGATATTTTAGTCAATAGTGAAATACAGAAATTTACGGTATTTAACATTATAAGTAAATAAATCATTTTTTGAGACATTGATGGTGTATTATTGATGTAAGAATAATTATATCAAACGATTATTCTCTTCTTAATGTTTATAGTCATATTAATCATCACTATTGATATTCTTAAGCCAAATCAATAAACAAATGAATAAAATAATAAAAAACATCACTCTCCTCCACTATAAAAACTACCCCTCACCACCTCTTATCATCACACCTTCTAAGCCCTGGATATTTCTAATATTATACCCAATTCCTCTCTCAAAATTATTAACCACGTTATTGTTTGTTGTTTATCACCAAAAGACCATTTCTAATCCCCTTAAAGAGGTTCTCAAGGGGAAGACACTCAGAAGGAAAATTTTTCCCTATCTCTCTCTTTCAATTTATTTTATTTTCTTATCCTTACCTCACCTCACATATCCAATGGGGAATGATAACTCAAGTATCATTTATATAATGTAATTTTATATTATTAATTTTATATCCATCATCAATTCTATTCTCCTCTCCTTTTATTCTAAAAAATGAAAACATCGTATGTGAGGTGTTGATTTACCGACTTTATAGAAACTGAGATTTCATTTTTTTAATTCCACCTTTAATGCAAGTCATAAAACCATTTTTATGGTTAAAAAATATTATAATATATTAATTATGTATTATTTATTATTCTGTAACAATAATATATTCATAACATTAAATAATAATACAAAACGAGTACATGATTATCAAAAAACCACCAAAATAAATCAATCATTTGTCATTAACATTTTATCTAAAGAATTATCATCATATATAGAAACAATATGATATATAATACTATTTAATATTTTTAATTTCATTTATAACATATAATTTTAATTCTGGATAATTATTCCCATTTTACATAATCTTTTATATATGTCTCTAAGTGAACCAAATGATAACCAAGGAAACAAACACTCTCGAACGACAAAAAATAAATTTTATTACTCATAAAAAAGGCCCTAAATGATCTTAATAAAATGATAATAGATCAAATTAATCTGTAATAGGTTCAAAATTAAATTATTAATGGGTTTAATTTCATTATCCAGGAAATTAAGTGTAAGTAAATAACAATTTTGGACATAAGGTAAGGTATTCTCACTAAACCGCCATTTTTTACTTATGGTTATATTTTCTATATCATTAGAAAAATATAATTAGTAGTTATTTATATTTACTCCTCAAAATGGTTTTTATATTTTCCATGCATATTTTCCTAGCTCAATTCTTCTTTTATGGATAAATACTAGTTTTATATGGTTCTATTTTCAATTCCCGTTAAGCATGCCCTTTTTAAGGAAACTTCCCAATTTATTTCTCATTTTCAAGCACAATCCATAATATATATTAAGACCCCAATATATTTATAAAATAACTCCTTTTATCATGAGAATATAACTACATTTAGTTTAGGTTTTATATAAAATATTATTCCTTTTCCTCTTTAAATACTATATTTTTTCCTTAACTATTCTAAAATGTCTCATTTATAATGTTTCTTAAAAAATATTTTCAAATGTTTTCACATAATTTTGACATCACTTATCATTATCTATGCTTATTTACTTTTTAAATGTACAAGTATTATTTAAAACAATTATTTCTTAAAACCATTATGATATTACCATTGTTTATTATTTATTAACATCTTATTACTTTTATGTGGTATATGTATACTTAAATTGTACTTATGATAGTCACTCATTGATGATTTAATTAAATATAAATACAAATTGCATTATTTATATGATTATTTTATTATCTATATTCCCTTATTACAAATATTGTTTTCTTTGAATTTGGTTTTAATTGGGGGAATATTGATAAATCTTTATTTTCTACTCAATACTAATATTTTGATAAGTCATGTTGTTCATGAATTAAATATATGTATAAATAATGGTTTGGAATTATAGTGATGGGTGAGTCCGAATTATATATAACCCTAGATGTATCAACAATTATTATGAGACAAACCAATTAGTGATAAACCCTTCTTGTTTTTTCCAGGTAAAATCATACATCTTTCTACCCACAAACTTATACCATCTTGATGTTATAATGGTTTTTTTTTCAGATACATGGAATCCAATAATTAAGAATTTTATTTATTTTGTATTTAGTTATTACATTCCATGTTATTTTCACTATGAAAAAATCTACGGATTCATTTTATTTTATTTCATTGATGGCAAGTGTTTTTTATTAAGTTATATACCCTTTAATAATGTCTATAAGATATTTTTATTTATTCAATTATTATTGATTCATGTAGCCATTTGTTTTTGATCACATCAATTTATTTTTTTCTTTCCCAAGGTTATGAGGATACAATCATTGAATAAGCTTAAAGGATGCAGTTTATTTTCCTTTGTTATGTTCTATGATTAATTACTAATGTAATAAGTGAACAATGTATGTATCTATATCTTTAAGACTACTAAATTGATCAACCCATGGTTATGCGATCTCTTGTATCTATACCATTGTAATAAAATAACCACAGACACATGGATAATGGGTTCAGTTTAATTACACTTGGTATCAAAGTAAGTTTCGTGTAAACCTTTGGAACTAGATGTTAACTAAACATGAAAATTATAATAATTCATTATAGTGAATTTTTGGATAAATAATCATGATAATTATGAGAAAACTTAGTGTGAGACATTATTTAGTTAGGGAACGTAGTGAGATAAATTGAATCAATAAGTACAAAAAATGTAGTGATTTCCCTACTGAGTAAGTAAACATAGTCATTGTAGTAGTTAATCAAATTATGACCATATTAGAATAGATTACATGAATTTTTATGAATAACCACACCTATATTGGATCAATCCATACTGTAGAAGCCCCCATCTATTAGTGGGACTATTAATCTAGTGGTGGATGATGACTGGATCAAGTCTATTTAAAAGATATTTATATCATTGGGATGTAATGAAAATGAAAAGATAATACCAGTAGTATATTGTTTCAAGGGAGATTTTGATAAATGGTAGTTGTGCATCATGAATACTAAGGGGAAGATGAAATTTAAGACAAATAATGGAGGACTTTTAAAGAAACATTCTTTGAAAAATATTTCCCTGATGAGAAATGAACTAAAATGAATATAATATTATTAGATTATTGAAAATTAAGAATACAACATTTCAGAGTATGGGGATACCTTTACAAGACTATCTAGTTATAATTTTTTTCATGATATGTGTAAATAAAAGTTTTAAAAATGATAAAATAAGTGTTAGTATTTTTCTAAGTAATAAATATTTATTTACATATTTTTAATTAATATAATGTTTTAATATAGAGATTATTTCAGTAAAATACTTTCATAAACTAATTTTTTTCTTATAATTATAAGGTAATTTTATTAGACCTTAATTAATAAAATCAATTATAATTTTAAAATCGATATTTTTCAAATAAATGATGATTTTAATAAAAATTCAAATTTCTAATATTTAGAAAATTACATTCATAAAATGGAGTCCATTCCTGAATTCAACAGCAGAAAAATTGGTTGGGGTAAATTTTTGGGATTTTTCTAAAATAGTGGAATTTTTTATTAATTGTTAAATACAGTAATTTACAGTATCTAACATTATAAGTAAACAAATAAATTTTTGATTCATTAATTATATATTGATTATGTAAGCACCATTATCTTGAAACATCCCTATATATTTACTCTATTTATTAATGGGAATCATCAATATTTGTAGTATTGACCCAAAATAATAAACTAATGAATAAAATAATAAAAAATCACTCCTCCCATCCACTATAAATACCACCCCTAACCAACTCTTCTGCCTAGACCATATAATCCACGTATATTTATCATATTAATACCAATTACTCTCGCAAAACTATTACCCATGTTCTTGTCTTTATGGCTCACAATATGACCATTTCCAATCTCTTTAAAGAGGTTCTCAAGGAGACTACACTCAAGATGTAAAAGCTTACCTCTATCTCTTTTAATTTTTCCCTTTCTTATCCTTCACTCATCCACCCAATAGAAAGGGACATGATAACTCCATTATCATACATATATTATAATTTAATTATATTAATGATATATCAATCATAAATTCTATTCTTCTCTCCTTTTATTCTATAAAATTACAACATCGTCTGTGAGGTGCCAATTTACCAGCTTCATGAATGGCATGTTTTTATTTTTCAATTCTACCTTCAATGATGGTCATTAAAATATTTCAGGTTAAAAAAATTATAATATATGTATTAAATTTTATTTAATTTTAGGTAACTACTATATATTCATAATATTAAATTATAAAACAAAACTACATCATGATGGTCAAAAAACCGCCAAAATAAATAAATAATTTTTCATTAAAATATTATCTAAGGAATCATCCTCAAATATGGAAAAAATATTATATAATACCATTTAATATTCTATATGTTCATTAGTTAAATATAATTTCAATTATAGATAACTATTCCTCTTTTACATGATCTTTCATACATGTTCACAAGTGAACCAATCCTAAAAAACAAGGAAATGAACACTCCCGAATGACAAAATTAAAAAACATAACACATTAAAACGCCATAAACGATCTTAAAAAAATATAATAAATAATTTAAATGTTAAATAGTTTATTTAATAAATTAATAATGAATCTAATTTCATTATACTAGACATTAATTGAAAGTCAAGAACACTTTTGTAAATAAGGTAAGTGATTCTCACTGAACCTCCATTTTCATTTAGGTTATACTTTCTCTGTATTTTCGTTAATTAATTATTAATTATTATTATTTACTCCTTCAACATTATGTTTTTATTTATGAATCATATTTTACTTGCTTAGTTCAGATTTATTTTATTGCTAAATACTTGTTTCATAAGGTTCCCTTTTAATTCTTCCCGATAAGCAAGCCCGATTTAAGGGAACTTTCCAATTTCTAACCTATTTTCAAGTACAATTATTAATATGTTTTAATCCAAATATATTTTTCTAAAATCAATAATTTAATCATGAAAATATATCTTGGTTCATTTCAAGTTTTATATTAAATATTTTTTCTTTTTTTTAAATAATCTTTAATATTTTTGTTAAATCACACTAAAATGTCCCATTTCTAATGTTTCTTAAACACTCCTCTTGCATGTTTTCACATATGTTTGAAAAATATTATTATTATCTATTCTTTTTTCCTTTTATATTTCTAAATATTTTTTAAAAACATTATTTTATGAACACCATTAGGATATTTCCTTTTTTATGCCTTATTCACCATTTATTCCTTCTATATAGTGTGTATATTCTTATATTTTATTTATGGTCATAATTAAATGAATATGTCATTAAATATCAATATTTATTATATCATGGATATTATTATTTTCTTATCTTGATATTATTTATAAATATTTTTTTTCCATGAATTTAGTTTTAATTTGGGAAATATTGGTAAATTTATATTTTCTACTCAATACAAATATTTTGATAAGTCATATTGTTTGGTAATTATATCTATTTATAAATAATTATTTGTAATTATAGTAAGCGGTGGGTCCTAGATATAGATATACCCTCAATGTAATTGTAGGTCTCATAAGATAAAATAGTTAGTGACACACCCTTCATATTTGTTTCCATGTTTAATCAGACAGGTTTAAACCCATATACTTAAACCATCTAGATGGTTTAATGGTTCATATTTCATATACATAGTGTCTAATAAATAATTTTTTTCTTCATTTAGTATTCCTTTGTTATATTCCATGATATTTTCACTATTATAAAATAAATGCATGTATTTTTATTCCCATTTTATTGATGGCATTTGTATTTATTTAGTTATTAACCTTATGATGATGACCATGCCTTTTGAATTTTCTTCACTTATTATTTATTCATGTTACCCTTACGATAATTTGATCTGAACCTTGTTTTTTATTTTCCTTCCCTGGGTTATATGGATGAAATATATGAATAAGTTTCAAGGAAGTATTCTACTTTCCTTTGTTATGTTCTATGATTAATTACTAATGTAATAAGGGAACCATATACGCATCTATTTCTTCAAGACTACTAAACTATGCAATCCTTAGTGATTTGATATATTGTATATATAAAATTTTAATAAAATAATGACCAATTATAGGACACTGGGGTCGAGTTTGTTACACTATTACATACATATTATGGATTATTTGGTTATTTCTTATTATAATGATGGTTTTAAGCCACAAAGATGGGTTATCTATAGTTTATTATCGTCCCGGGAGATGAAAGTGGTTTCAATGTGCAGATTAAACATATAAGATGGTTTCCTATGTATCTGGGTTAAATGAATCAGATGCCACATAATTAGGTGTTGCTTAGGGGTACATGTAACGTCTCGGTTCCGGAAGCCGCCCAGAGGTGCCTCGTACCCAGTTTGTCACATGGCCTCAAGCACATTTACCTGAACGCTAGAGGATGCGGACTAGCAGTGAGGGCCTTGGGTGTGATGGTGGGGAAACTATTCTATCATTGGTAGAGTAACACAGTACAGGAAAACAATATGCAATAGCAGAATTAGTAATAATCCATACAAGAGTAAACAGTAGACGACTGAAAGTAAGAAACAAATAGAGCACATATATAAATAATTCCTGATACATATGTCTAGAAAAGCATCCAAACAAATTAAAATTCTAGAATACAAACAGAAACAAACCAAAGTACAAAAGAAAATAGATATACAACTCCTCAACATTACAAGCCATGTCTTGGTCCCAAGCTCTCCATCTCCACAGTCAATCAAGAACCTAATGTAGAAGAGTGCTTTCCCTTATCTATACCTACTACAAAGAAATCTATTTGGGCCCAAAAGCATGAACAAAATAGGGTGTGAGACTAAATCCCAGTAGGAAAATACCCAAATATTATTGCCTAAAATTCAGTGTGTAAATATGGTAGGAGGTAATTAGAAGAGCAGTAAACAATTCCACATTTTCAAATCAATCAATTCCATATATCCAATTAGAATCTAAAATAAAAAAAGGTAACCCTTTGGGAAGTACACACATCATATCCCCTCTAGTACCACTAAAATAATATATAAGGACTCTATGAGGAAGCTCACACGGTCAATTCCCCTTATAGTCCAGGTGAAAAATGACACTCTGAGGAAGCTCACACAGTTAATTCCCCTTATAGCCAAAAGTGGTTTAAAGACTCTCTGAGGAAGCTCACACGGTCAATTACCCTTACAGTATAAACTGATCATGACTCTATGAGGAAGATCACATGTTCAATTACCCTTATAGTAAACAATGGTTAAAGGCTCTCTAAGGAATCTTGCATGATCAATTCCCCCTTATTGTCTACTACACCGGGTTCCCACAGCCATTTGTAAGTCAAACAAGCATAGCAGTGCAATACGTCCAAATTAAACCTCCAAAATTACATGGATAACCATCTATAGTAGATCAATCTTATCAGATAATAATAAACACTCCACCTTATAGTACTTGTAATGGAATGAACATCAAGGAATCCTAATAGGCCAATGGGACCAAATGTCCGTAAACAGAACATGCATGGGAAACCACGTCCAAAGTATAGAAATCAACCCTATCCATATCCAAATTACCACTACTCATCCATACTATAATGACATGGAATTAAAAAGGGTAAAATGATGAACCCACAATACCTCGTTCAAGGGTATTGGTCAAGATTGCACATATTTCCCAAAAACATTCACCAGAAAGGTACAAACCACCAACCTCAGCATTGGGAGATCTCTATACATGAACCTCGAGGCCTGAATCACCATTGAACACCAAGGAAATACAAAAATATCTATAATTTTCAATGGAGGATATCTTGAGTAAGAATAGAAAACATGAATTAATGCTCAAGAAAAAGAGAGATCTTACCGAGGTGATCCCAACGCAATCGACGGTGGTCAAATCTGATATCAGATGCTCAGTCAGGGGCTTGGGGGAAGATCGCAGTCGTACGAGAGATCTTGGTCGAATGAAAGCTAGAATAATATGTTTATGGTGATGAGACCCAACCATGGTATGTTTAATGAAAAAAAAAAGAAATAACACGGTGTATACTTTGGAAGTACACAATGTGTACTTTCTGTTTCTGTACTCCACTTTAGGCAGCCTCCAACTCATAAAGTACACGGCGTGTACTTCAGAAATTTCCATAAAACACTCTTTTTCCAAAAAATAAGAAGAAAAGGAAAATATACCTAAAAAGAAGGTCCGGGTTTTTAAAAACTCCCCCCTTAAAGAAATTCATCCCCAAATTTCCCTAGCGCGGCATAGAAGAAGAAACCCTGAACAGCTTTGGCCACAGTGATTGTATATCAGCCTCCCTCTCACAAGTATCATCATGTACTCACTCGTGATGCCATAACACCTGCATCATAGGAAAAAACCATCCATGGAGAACCTTCGTACTATGATAAAAAATCTGGATATGATACTCCTCAAATTACCCATCCACTTCGAGCTCAACCTCCTCGAGTTGAAAGACATGAGATGAGCCTGAAAAGTAACATCGGAGCTAAGAAACATGAAAAACGTCATGCATATCCCAGTACCTATGGGTAACAACAATCGATAGGCAACCAAACCAACTTTCTCTACAACCTCAAACAGTCTAATGTACCTCGGTGAAATATTAACCTGTCTCCTAATTCTTCTGTGCCCCAACCTCAGTGTGACACACAAGAAAACTTGATCCCCGACCTCAAAATCCAGAGGTTGTCTCCACTGATCAGCATAAGACTTCTATCAAGACTATGCAGTAGTAATTCTCTTCCGAATCAACTTTATCTTCTCTGTGGTCTCCTGAACAAGATGAGGTCCCGGCAAAGCTACCTCTCCTGCCTCCAACCAACATAAGGGTGATCAACATGGCCTACCGTACAAAGCCTCATAAATTTCCATCTGAATAGTTGTTTGAAAAATATAATTGTAGGTAAACTCCAAAAGAGGTATGTTCTTCTCCCAAGAAACTCAAAAATCTAGAATACATTCTTGGAGCATGTTCCCAAGCACATGAATCATATGCTCGAAATGCCCATCTTTCTGGGGGTGGTAAGCTGTAATCAAAAGTACTTGTGTACCCAACACCTTCTAAAGCCCCTACCAAACCTGATAAAAAAACATGAATCTCCATCTGAAATAATGGAGTGTGGAACTCCATGGAAGTTAACAATCTCTTGGATTTACAACCACCTAGAGCTCATCAACACTGAAGGTCTCCTTGATCGGCAATAAACGAGAAACCTTCGTGAGTCTGTCAACGACAACCCAAACTGCATCATTCCCTCAAGGCAACCTTGGTAAACAAGTCATGAAATTCATCGCAACATCATCACACTTCCACTCGGTAATGGGTAACTACTGTAAAATCTCTACTGGTCATTGATGATCCGCCTTCACCTACTAATAGGTGGAAAACCTCAGGATAAAACCAGCAACATCTCTCTTCATTCGTGGCCACAAATACTGATGGTGTAGATCACGATGCAACTTGGCGACACCAGGATGAACTGACCAAAATTAGGAATGAAGGTCCCACATCATCTCCTCGTGCATGTCTAATGGAACCCATACACGCCCCTAGAAATGAAATATCTCATCCTCCCCTATGGTCAATCCAGGAATAAGGTCCTCTCCGGACATTCTCACCTTTAGTACTTGGACTTCTGAATCTGATAGCTACCTTATTCTCACATGATCAGGAAGATTAGAGGTAGTAGCTACAGAAGAGAGAAACCTCTACCCATTTCCATCGTGCAACTCCAAAATCATATCAGAGAATAGAGCCATAAGCTGCCACTCATTGTTGGCTTCCTGAACTACCTGTATCTAAGTCCTCCTGCTCAGTACATCAGCCACTCTGTTGACTTTCCCAAGAATATAGGCATGCTTGAAATCAAAGGACTAAAGATACTCAACCCACCTTCACTGTCTTAAATTCAGATCATGGTGAGTTAAGATGTACTTGAGACCCTTGTGGTTTGTGAAACCGAAAAAATGCTTTCCCAGTATATAATGTCTCCAACAGTGTGAGGCATGAACAACTGCTACTAACTCGAGATCTTGCATCGGGTAATTCCTCTCATGTAGCCTCTACTACTGAGACTCGTACGCAACGAATCCTTCTCCCTGCATAAGCACAGCTCCCAGCCCAATACCTGATGCATCACAGTAAACAGTATAGATATTTCCTAGCTCTGGAAAGACTAGTATCGATGATGAAGTCAGTCTCCCTTTCAGCTCCTGAAAGGCTCACTCATAAGAATCTGACCACAGGAGCCTTACACCCTTCTTAGTCAAACCCATCAGCGGTGCTTCTAAATGTGAAAAGTCATGTATGAAGCGTCTGTAGTACCCATCCATCCCCAAGAATCTTCTTACCTAAAAGAATTTATTTGTTTTCTCCTAGGAAACTACTGCTCTCACATTCCCTAGTTCAGATGATACTCCTGTCTCGGTGATAACATGACCCAAGAAGTGAATCTTATCCATCCAAAAGTGGAATTTTGAGAGTTTAACATATAACTGATGCTCTCTTAGTGTACTCAAAATGATCTAAAGATGAGTAGCATGGTTGTGTCAAGTATGATATTACACCAAGATATTTTCCATGAAGACCACCACAAAAGAATCCATGTATGGATGGAACACTTTTTTCATCTGTGCCATGAAAATTGCTAGTGCGTTAGTGAGACCAAACGACATGACCTTATACTCATATAGACCATACCTAATCTGAAAGGCAATGAGATGTATATCAGATGGTCTAACACAAAACTGATGGTAACAGGATCTCAGTTTAATCTTCAAGAACACCCTGTATCCTCGAAGCTGATCAAAGAGATCATCAATCTTAGGTAAGGGATGTCGGTACATGAACATCAACTGGTTTAGCTTCTGATAATTCATGGAATACCTGATGGTACCATCCACCTTCTTCGCAAAAAGGACTAATGAACCCCAAGGAGAGGTACTGGGTCAGATGAAAACATTTTCCTTAAACTCCTCCAACTACGTCTCGAGCTCCTGTAACTCTAGAGTAGCCATATTATAAGGAGGAATGGTCACAGATGCCGCTCTTGGCATGACCTCAATAGAATATTCTACTTCTCTCTTCGGAGGAAAACCTGAAAATTCCTCTTGAAAGACATCCCTGAAACGATCCACCACTGGAGGAATGTATAACTAGGAAGTCTCCTGGTCATCCTGGAATAGACTAGCAATCTGGGTCATAACTCCTCCCAACCCATGATGCTCTGGTCCCACTCTACTCGCTTGAACATCCCATCCACCCTTCTGAAGAAATGATACGCCCCCTGGTGATGTGAAACTCACCCTACGGTGATAACAGTCGACAACTGCCTAGAAAGTAACTAACTAGTCCATTCTGAGAATGACATTATAGCCTGTCATCCCTAGGACATAGAGATCCCAAAAGAAGTTACACCCACCAACCTCAGGAGCGCACTTCCTATACTGACGTACACTATCCATTCTCGTCCTTAACGGAGTGTCTAGCTTCAAGATATTAGTAGAAGAAATGATGAAGAGACCAAGGCTCTCCACATCAGAAAAAGATATAAATAAATGGGAAGCCCTTTTAAAGAAAAAAAAGAAACTAAAACTGAGGCTAATAAGATTGTACCTCGAACTGTAGAAGGTATGGGGTCCTACTCTTGTTGGGTTTTCTCCAATTCAAAAGTATGGCTTGTCCAATGGCCCTGCATGTAACGACCCAAAGTTTTTCAATAGAAATTACCTTCTTATAAATATGTCATTAAATCACATGAAAACACAACATAATGAACTAGTAAGTGCTAAGTGATCTCTAAACAAAAGTTTTTCACTTCTGTATTGGTAATTTTCAGAATCTGACAGACATGGTTGTGTTCAAGATGATTTTTGGAGTCTAATAAAATACCCTTACGAATAGTAATATAACCATTTTGAATAGTAATATAACCCTTATGAATATTAAATCATCCAACATAATAGTAACCTTACCCATGAATAATTAAATAAAATTTATACATCTTAGAAAGTTACAATTTGACCTTAGTAAACGTTTTGGTATTTTGTAAGTCATAAATAATTAATTATAATTAATTAATTAATTTAAAAGAAAAATTATTGTCTTTAAATGTGTTCATTAATTATCATATAAATGTCCTATAGTTTTTAGATAATTTTATACGACCCTACGTAATTTTTGAAAGCACTATAAAATTAGTTTTATTTTTAAAAACTGTTTTTTAAGTAAATTATGATTTTAATTAAATATTAAATTAATAATATTTAGAAAATTATTTTTGAAAAATGGAATTCATTTTTGGATTCTAAACATTGAAAAATGGAAGGGGTAATGTTTTGGGATTTTTCTGAGATACTTGTATTTTTGATGAATAGTGAAATACCATAATTTACAAAATAAGCTAAATAAGATAATTTTAGAGTCTTGTGTGATGTTTTCTTGATGAAAGAAAGCTGGGTTCTAGTTCAAATGATAAAATTACTATTATTGGTCATTGAAGACTCACTATTCTTGATCTTTGGGGAAATTAATAAACTAATGAAAGTTATATTAAGGAAACCCCTCTCCCCTCCACTATAAAAACCACCCTTCACACCCTCATTTACTCACACCTCTCAAGCTCAAAGCCTTATATAAACTCTGACCAAACATCCTCCCTATCCCCTCTCCCATGTTAAAGAGATTCTAGAGTCAAAAAAAGACCAATCCTAGCTTCCATAAAGAAGATCTCAAGAGGAAGATTTTAGATGCAATTTCTCTCCCTCTTCTCCATTAATTTCTTTTCAAGTTCAAGTTCATTTCTTGATCTATCCCCATATATCTTCATCCAAATGTTATTTTAACTCAATTATTACACATCTACTATAATGTTATGATGTAAATGAGATATTATATCACCCAACCCCCTTTCCCTCCTACTTTTATTTTATCTAGGATAATGTTGTTCGTGAGGTGTTAATTTATCACCTTCAAGAATGACAAGTTTTCTTCTTCCATTTCTACCTTCATATCTGGTCATTAAACCATTTTTATGTTTGAAACAGAATATTTTATATGTATTATCTCATATTTAATGTTCTGGAACTGACTTATGAACATATTTCTAGTGATAAAACACAACAACTTCATTATGATCGGAAAATCGCTCAAATTAACCCAAACAGTCATCATTTAATTCTTATCTAATGATTCATCCATGTGGATGAAATATAATTTATTATAAGATCATAAAAAATATTTTAATATCGTTAATAACAGTTAATATATGTTCTGTATGTTTACCCATGTTTGACTCGAACTTCAATTTAAGAATACAAGTGAACCACTCAAGAAAACCATAAAAATAAACATTCCTGAACAATGTTTTTAAACACTATAACTCATAAAAAGGAACATAAAATCACATAATTAACCCATAATGAACCAAATTACTGTAAATAAGGTTATTTATTTCTAATTAATTAGTATAAAGTCAATATAAAGGACATTAAAGAGAAGGAAGTATTCAGATACCAGGTAAGGGGAAATTTTCGAACCAAATTTTCTTTCTTCGGGTTCTCCCTCTTTCACTCCATTTTTGATATTTTTTACTTATTAAAGATCATTTGTTCATAAGTTAATTTAATTTACTAGGATATACATGTTTGTCACTCTTTTTTATCTCAAAATTTTTTTTCCCAAAATAACTCTTATTTTAAAAACACACCTTTTACTTCTCTGACAAAGTGGAAAGTTCTTATAACATGTATGTTATTACCTATTTCTTTTGGGAACCCAATGTTTATGAATGTGTTCTTATGAGATGTAACCGATTCCTTTAAATGGGTTAGTTAAGTTTGCTTTTGATATATATTCTATGTGGAAAGCATGATAATGATAATGTTATGATGTGACGGGTGCGCCCAGAATTATATAGCACAATATGAGTGTTTGAATGTGACGGGTGCACCTGGAATTATACAGTGCTATAATGAATTGGGTAAAGTGATGAATCTCATGAGTAAACGTGAAATGATTTTTGAACAGTATGAAAGCTTAGTTCATAAGTATTTTTGGTAGTTAACCACTAAGACATGATGTTTTATTTTTAGGCATTGCCATATTTCATGTCTTTTATTTATGCTCCTATCATGTCCATGGTCTTTTTCAAATGTTATGATTATGCTCACCCCATGCTATATTGTTCTTATATATCCTTTTTCTGGAATTTTATCTCACCCTTTTTTATGTATATCCTTAGGTGGCTATATGTACTAAGGGGAGGAAAAGTGCTAATGAGAAGCTAGAGAAGAAGAAATTAAATATATGTTTTTTGCTTGATGTTGAAATTGTTATGTACGATCCTAGTTTTCCCATGACACTAAACCATTGGATCCTATATGTTTAATACTATTATGTAATTTATCTTTAAAATGATGTAATAGTAATGTTGGAAAAGGTAGGGACACTATAGTTGGTATCAGAGGCAAGGTTCAGTTAATTTGGGAATTAGGATTACTGAACACTAGAGAAAACATCTAGCATGAGACTAAGTACAAATATGCACACATGAGTATATATATAGTGATCCCATATGTTATGATTTTATTATAAATTAGGAAAATAAATAAGTTATTTATTCATGACTTGTTGACTTATGTTTTGTTCTAACCATTTTTATTTAGTAAATTGTGGGAACCAGGAGAAATCAGGCCAACAACTCTTGCGGGGGCCAATGCAACAATTGCCTGAATGGCATCCCCAATGATTTCAGAGGTGGAGTTAAAAACATCATGCCAATGCTTACCCAATTATCTCAGGTTATGAACAATAATCATAATAATGGGGAACTTCCTCCTTCACCAAAGAGGGAGAAAGTTGCTATCTAATTTTTTATGCGGCAACGACCACCGACGTTTAGTGGATCCTCCAACCCACTAGTTGCGGAACAGTGGGTCAACCCCATAGAGAAGATATTTTTTGTGCTTTACTATTATGAGATGGATAAGGTGACCCTATCTATTTATCTTCTAGATGGTGAAGCCAATTAATGGTGGACTTTGATTAAGAACTCCATGCCAAGGTGGGAAATTGAAGAGATGCAATGGAAAGCCTTTAAGATAATGATTCTTAACAAGTATTTCCTAATAACTCTTCACACGAATATGGATAGAGAATTCCTAGAGATCAAGAAAAAAAGATGGATAATATGTCACCACCTATGAAGCAAATTTCACGTGGATTTCATGGTACACTTTGGTTTTTTTAACAACAATGATAGAAAAATTGATAGATTCTTTAGTGGATTAAAAACACGCCTTCTAAAGGAACATGCAATTCGATAATTTGTGAGTTATGAAGGAGGTTTTTGATGTGCTCTCTAGGTGGATATGGAGTATGGAGAATGGTCCCATGGCTATGGTGATATGAAATTAAAGATGGAGTTTCAATCTAGAGGATCTAATGATAAGGGTGGAAAGAAAACTCAATGACCCACATGCCAAAAAATGTGGAATATTGCACCATGGGAAGATCCTCAAAGGGAAGGGGAAATGCCTCAAGTGTGGGAAAGGGAACCATGCTCAAGTGTTTCGAAAATACATGAAAAGAAAAGAGAATGTATCCTATGAAAGGATAGAACCACTCATGGTTCAATGCTACAACTATAGGGTGCTAGGGCACTGTGCAAACCAGTGCACTAAACCTCAAGTTCTTAAGGGTAATCAGCGTCAGTAGCCATAGAAGCCAAAGGAACACGGGAAGGATTATGCCATCACTATTGTGGAAGTAGAGAAAGATAATGAATTCGTTCAAGGTACACTTCCTATCCACTCAAGAATGGGAAACGTCTTATTTTATTCTGGTTCTACACATTTTTTTATATCTTGCATGTTTTCCAAAACTATAGAATCGGAGCCCTGAATCCTTGAAGTAGAGATATCTGTAAAAACCCAAAGTGGTGAAATCATTGAAACCCAAGTGTTTGACTCTTCTCCTATTGGAGTATGTGGGAATATTCTTCTGGTATATATCATAATACTTCCCTTGGTGTATTTTCACGCTATAATGGGAACGGAATGACTCTCATTATATAGAGCACATATCAACTATTCAGAAAAGGAAATATATTTTCATATTCTGAACAATTCCATGATACCCTACAAATGAAAGGAAGATAAAGAATCTCATTTGAGAAATCCTTCAATGGTATGGGTGTTGATTCCTAACAAAGAAGCATACCTCTCCCAAATGGTTGAGTAGAAGGAAAGTTCCAACCTTGAGGAAATAGCCATCGTGAAGAAATACGATAATGTATTTCCCGAAGAGTTACTCGGAATTCCCTCGGATCGTGATGTATGGTTCTCAATTGAACTTATACATGGAGGTACTCCGATCTCTAAGTGTCCCTTTAGGATGGATCCTGTTGAATTGGAGGAGTTAAAGAAGCAACTACAAGAGCATCTGGACAAAGGGTTCATATGCCCTATTGCATCACCTTCGGGTGTGCCAGTACTCTTTGTAAATAAGAAGGATGGAACAATGTGGTTCGGTATCTATTATCGGGAACTCAATAAGATCCCCATAAATGATATGTATCCTATCACTAGTATTGATGACTTGTTCGATTAGTTAATAGAAGATCAATACTTCTCAAAGGTGGATCTTTGTTCTGGATATCATTAGGTAAAAGTGAGGAAGGAAGATATTCAAAAGACTGCCTTATGTACAAGGTATGGGCACTAAGAGTATTTGGTGATTCCATTTGGACTTACTAATGCCCTTGAAATATTGATGGATTTTATGAATAGAGTCTTTAGACATTACCTCGACAAATTTTTGTAAGTGTTTATTGATGATATTCTCATCTACTCCATGATCAAGGAGGAACATGAAGAACATATAAGACTTGTTTTGGTGACATTAAGAAAGGATATGTTTTACGCCAATTTAGAAAGTGTCACTTTTGGATAAAGAAAGTCACATTCGTGGGACATGTGATCACAAGTGAGGGAACTTCTATGGATCCTTTAAAGAAAAAGGTGATTGAGGAATGGCCCAGTCCCTCTAGTGTCACAGAAATCCGTAGTTTCTTGGACTAGCTGTGTACTACCGACATTTTGTGAGAAACTTCTCATGATTGTCATGCACAATAAGTAAGATAAAAAGGAAAGGGGTAAAGTATGTCTGGATGGAAGAATGTGAGGGATGTTTCAAGGATCAAAAGAGAAGGCTGATCACTTCACCTGTACTCACACTACCGAAATGTGGAACAAGTTTTGTGATATACAGTGATGCTTCAAAGAAAGGCTTGGGTTGAGTACTCATGAAAAATGATAATGTGATAGAATACACCTCACGAAAGTTGAAGATCCATTAGAATAACTACCCAATGCATGATCTAGAGCTGGCATCCATGACTTTTTCCTTGAAAATCTAGCGGTACAACCTTTATGGTTAGAATTGTGACATATAAACTGACCACAAGAGCCTAAAGTGTATTTTCACACAAAAGGAGCTAAACATGCGTCAATGGAGATGGTAAGAGCTAATCATGGATTATTATTTCTCTATTCACTATCATCATGGATAGATGAACGAGGTAGCTAATGCACTAAGCAGAAAAGAACCTGCTACTCTATCCATGTTGTGGAATGAGAAAGACCCTATCTTCTTGGATATGCAAAGAATGGATTTGGAAATCATAAGGGCAGGGGATACATCCTACATTTTCCAAATAATTATACTACCATCCATCCAAGGTAAGATTAAGGAAGCACAGAGGGATGATGTGGAGATACAAAAGAGGGTGAATTTAGTAAAGTAAGGGAAGATGCAGGAGTTCCATATCAATGATGATGGTGTGATTTTGTTTGGAAAACAGCTTTGTGGGCCTTCATCACCTGGGATAAAGAAAGAGCTCTTGGAAAATGCACATAGCTCAGCATTCTCTATCCATCATGGGAGTACCAATATGTATCATGATCTCCAAGAAAACTTCTGGTGGGATTACATGTAGAAGGGGATTACCGAATATATATCAAGGTGCTTGGTTTTTCATCAAGATAATGATGAGCATCAAAAGTAAAAAGGTATGATGCATCCATTGCGTATACCAATGTGGAAATGGGAAAATGTTACTATGGAATTTGTCATGGGTCACCCAAAGACATCAAAGGGAAATAATGTGATATGGGTTGTGGTTGACCGAATCAACAATATAACCCATTTTATCGCTACTCGGGAAGATATCTCACTTGAACAACTTTCCATGATATATGTGAAGGAAGTGGTGAGACTACATGGAGTTCCACTCTCAATTGTCTCTCACCATGATCTAAGGTTCACATCTAAATTCTAGAGAAGTCTTCAACATGCTTTGAGTACTGAATTAAATTTCAACACGGCTTATCACCCCCAAACTGATGGTCAACCTAAAAGGACTATTCATACGCTTGAAGATATGCTTAGATCCTACTCTCTAGATTTCAAAGGTGGATGGGATCAGCATCACCCATTGTTTGAGTTCTCATACAACAATAGCTTCCACTCGAGTATTCAGATGGTTCCATATGAAGTTCTATATGGAAATCGATGTAGAACTCCAACATTTTGGGATGAAGTTGGAGAAAAAATCTACTTAGACCTGATCTTGTGCAAGAGATGATAGAGAGGGTTCAAGTAATCCAAAAACACATCAAAGCTTCTTAGAGTCAACAAAATAGCTACACTGAAAACTGTCAAAGGGACTTGGAGTTTGACATTGGAGATAAAGTCTTCCTACAAATCTTTCCATGGAAAATAGTCATGGGATTTGGAAAGAAAGGGAAGCTAATCCCAGGGTACATTGGCCCCTTTGAGATCATTGACCGCATAGGAACTGTGGCCTATCAACTTGCACTTCCACCAAATATGGCTCAAGTTCAAGATGTGTTTCACGTATCACTCCTGAGGAAGTACATACCAGACCCCTCACATGTACTAAACTCTTAGGTGGTACAACTGAAAGATGATCTCTCTTATGAGGAAAAACCAGTAGAGATTCTGGATCAGATAGATAATGTTCTATGCAACATGAAAACCCACCATTTCAATGTGTTGTGGAGGAACCATAAGTTTTATGAAGCTACTTGGGAACCAGAGGAGGTGATGAAGGACAAGTACCCTCACCTTTTGGTGTAAAGTGAAATTTCAAGAGCGAAATTTCTTAAGGTGGGAAGAATGAAATCACCCAATGTTTTTCAATGAAATTACCTTCTTATAATTATGTCATAAAATCATATGAAAACACAACATAATGAACTAATAAGTGCTAAGTGACCTCTAAACATAATTTTGTCACCTCTGTATTGCAAATTTTGAGAATCTGGCATACACGGTTGGGTTCAAGGTGATTTTTGGAGTCTAATAAAACAAAAACAATTTTTGGTGAATAGTAACCAACCATTATGAAAAGTAACATACCCTTATGAATAGTAATATGACTCTTATGAGTAGTAAATCATCTAAAATAAGAGTAACCTTACCGATGAATAATAAAATAATATTTAGGCATCTTAGAAAGTGACAATTTGACCTTAGTAAACATTTTGGTATTTTGTAAGTCATAAATAATTCATTATAATTAATTAATTAATTTAAAAGAAAAATTATTTTCTAAAAATGTGTTCATAAATTTTCAAATCAATGTAATATAGTATTAATATATTTTTATAAGACCATACGTAGTTTTTGAAAGCATTATAAAATCTGTTTTAATTTTAAAAACTGTTTTTAAGTAAATTATTATTTTAATTAAATATTAAATTAATAATACTTTGAAAATTATTTTTGAAAAATGGACTTCATTTTTTGATTCTACGGGTCTAAAAATGGTAGGGTTAAATTTTTGGGATTTTTCTGAGATACTTGAATTTTTTATGAATAGTCAAATACCATAATTTACAAAATAAGCTAAATAGGCTAATTATAGAGTCATGTGTGATGTTCTGGTGATGTAAGCCCACTTTTTTCAGGATCACATGATATAATTACTAATAATATTCATTTAAGACTCACTATTCCTTATCTTAGTGGAAATTAATAAACTAATGAATTTTATTTTAAGGAAACCCATCTCCCCTCCACCATAAAAAACCACCCTTCACACCCTCCCTTCCTCACACCTCTGAAGATCCAATCCTTCTCTAAAATATACCCAAACATCCTCCCTAGCCCCTATAACATGTTCTAGAGCTTCTGGGATCATCAAAAGACCAATCCTATCTTCCTTAAGGAGGATCTCAAGAGGAATATTTAAGAGGTCATTTCTCTCCCTCTTCTCCTTTAATTTCCTTTCAAGTTCAAGTTCATTTATTGATCTATCCCCATCTATATTCATTCAAATGGTATTATAACTCCATTATTATACATGTAATGGAATTTTATGATGAAAATGGGATATTATATCATCCAACCACCTTTCCCTGTTCTGTTTATTTTATCAAGGAGAACGTTGTTCGTGAGGTGTCAATTTATCACCTTCAAGAATGACAAGTTTTCTTCTTCCATTTCTACCTTTATATCTTATCATGAATCCATTTAAATGGTTGAACCATAATATTTTATATCTATTTTCTCCTAGTTAATGTTCTAGAACTAACTTATGACCATATTTCTAGTGATAAAATAAAACAAGTTCATTATGATAAAAAAATCACTCAGAATAACCCAAACAATCATCATTTAATTATTATCTAATGACTTTTACACTTGGATATAATATAATTAATTATAAGATCATTAAAACTATTTTAATATCATTAATAAAATTCAATATTAGTTCTGGATGTTTACCCATGTTCTACCTGATCTTCAATTTAAGAATACAAGTGAAACACTCAAGAAAACCATAAAAACAAACATTCTCGAACAATGTTTTTAAACTCTATAACTCATCCAAAGGAACGTAAAATAACATCATGAAACCATAATGAACCATATTAATGTACAAAAGGTTCCTTATTTCTAATTGATGAATTTATGTTTATTATATAGGACATTAAAGATAAAGAAGCATTCTGATACAAGGTAAGGGGAAATTCTCAAACAGAATTTTCTTTCTTCAGGTTCTCCCTCTTTCACTCTTTTTTTGATATGGTTACTCATTAAATATCAATTTTTCATTGGTGAAATTCCTTTCCTAGGATATAAAAGTTTTTCATTGGTTTTTATGTCAATCAAAATATTTTCCAAAAGAACTCTTCTTTTAAGAACACACCATTTACTTCTCTCTCAAAGTGGACAGTTCTTATAACATGTATTTTATTCCATCTTTCTTTTAGGAACCCAAAGTTAATGAATGTGTTCTTTTGAGATTTAACCTATTCCTTTCCATGGGTTAGTTATGTTCAATTTTGATATATATTCCAGGTGGAAAGCATGATAATAATAATGTTATGATGTGACGGGTGCGCCTGGAATTATATAGCGCAATATAATGTGTGAATGTGATGGTTGCGCTCAGAATTATATAGTGCTCTAATGCATTGGGTAAAGTGATGAAACTAATGAGTAAATGTGAAATTATGTGTGAACAAGATGCTATCTTGGTTCACAAATATGTGTGGTAGTTAACCACTAAGATATGATGTTTAATTTTTATGCATTTCCACATTTCTAGTCTTATATTTATGCTCCTCTCATGTTCATGATCTTTTTCCTATGTAATGATTATTCTCACCCCATGCTATATCATTCTTATATATCCTCTTACAGAGCTTTTATCTCACCACTTTTGATGTATATCCTCAGGTGTCTACATGTACTAAGGAGAGGAGAAGTGCCAATGAGAAGCTAGAGAAGAACAAATTAAATAAATGTTTACGCTTGATGTTGTAATTGTTATGTATGGTCCTAGTTTGCCCAAGACACTAAAACATTGGGTCCTCTATGTATAATACAATTATGTTCTTTATCTTTAAAATGATGTAATAGTAATGTAGGAAAAGGCAGGGACGCTATACTGCGACCCTTCTCGACCACTCTAGCTAGTAAACCCTATTGTCACTGAAAGGCTGGTGGTGGGCTACCACGGCCATGACCCCACCTCGACCTGAATGGTCGGAAGAAATCTAGTTCCTGGTCTGGTGATAAATTGGTGGCACTGCTCCTATACAAGTAGTCATATAAGAACCCCTGTCACCAACTGCTGGTGAGAATATCTGACAGAAATAATGAAGGTGACCCATCTTGCCGCAAGATCGGCACTCTATTGTGTCTCTCAGGCATTGTGGCCTCGTATGCTAGATCTTCATGCACTGGTAGCACACCACCTGGCTACCAGAATATGCATCCCACCTACTCAGATATCCATGTGCGATCTCCCAGTGGGACTTCCTGCTATCAATAGGAGGGATACTAACTCTAGATGTTGAGAAGCTCTGGATCACAACTCCAGAATCCCTCAGATTAGGTTCAGTGATGAACACCTGGTTGACTATAGAGGATATCCTAGTCAACCTGAATATGTTCACATGAGACTAGATATCCTGCCTAATACCATTCATAAACTTCCGTGCAAGGAAAACATCATATCCCCCTAGAAAGTTTGTAAAGTGCTGCAGCTCGGTGAAGCGAGAGGAATACTCCAAAAAAGAAAGAGTACCCTGCTCCAAACTCATGAACTCTCAGGCTCGATCGGCCCTCAACGTCTCTGGGTAGAATTAATCATATATGGTACACTGGAACACATCCCAAGCCATAAATATTTGGCATCCTTCATGTGAGATCACATCCCACCATCTCTTGGTGGGGTCTCAGAGCATGTACATAGCGAGCTTCAACCTCCTCTCTGGAGGTATCTCCAAATGCTCAAAGATCGTCAGCATGGATTCTTGCCATGACTCTGCAGTCTGGGGTCCTCTATCCCCTAAAAAAGTGGGAGGATGTTACTACTAAAAGACACACGTCAATTCTTCCATCGACGGGGCAGGAGGTGGTGGTCCTTGAAGGGTATGGATCATCCTCATAAAGCCTTCTTTGAACTATGCATCAGCACATGTGTCAGGTATAATGGCTGGTGCCAAGACTAGAAAAACTGGAGGATCTGCTAATAGTCCATGATCAGTCATGTGTGGTGTCTGATCACCGCGTGGAAGCTGGAATAAAACTGGAGGAATTCTCAGTAGCATGACTCTGCAAGTTCAATCATACACCATTGAACAAGATTATTAGTGATTATAAATTTCAAATTTAAGGAGGAAACAGGAGAAAGAAAGCATTCAAATTATTCAAAAGGCAACTACATGGTATTTATAGTTCATACACGGTGTGTTCCCTTAATCCATTCACATGGCATGTACTTCTTCCAACACTGGTCGTGTAACACCCCAAACACACGACGTGTTGTCCTCACACATGGCGTGTACTTGAATCCTCTTCCCCTTCCCGAGTCCTTCTACATGGTTAAGCCAAACGTCTCTCCTAATACAAGACTACACGGCATGTTCAAGATAGACACGACATATACTAGAAAGGATAATAAGGACCCGTGTTGTTAGTGACATGGTCGGGTCCCTGGGTTATACTACACAGCATGTTCAAGGCTGACACGACGTCTATAACTTAAGTTGTTATCCATCTGTGTCATTAGTCGCATGGGTGGACACAGGGTCAACATGAAATGACATGTATAAACTGTACATGGTGTGTTCACAACAAGATTTACCTATCCCATGTCTTTTCCCACATGGCTTATGACATGGCTAGAGACTATATAGCATGTACATATTGTACCCGACATGTACTTAAGAAAAAGAAGTTTTTTCCCATACAGAAGAACACATGGCATGTAGTCAAAACTACACGGCGTGTATTCTAGGGTTTTCCCAGACAGTAAGCCTAAGAAACTACTCTAGAGCCCAAAAAACACTAAAACTAACATTAAAGTTCGAAATTCCGATCCGTGAGGGCCCATACTCCCTGAGAATAAAAGCTTGGAATCTTATTCATGTTATAACAAGCATAAACAAGGCATTGATCCACCAAATTCTAGTCTGTGTGGGCCCATAACACATCAGGAACCAAGATTTGTTGTTTATTTATACAAAACTTGCACAAATTCAATATCCTATCAAGAAGAAGGTATCTATCAAGACAAATATCACAACAGTATTCATATCTAAAAAAACAAATATCATAACAACATGCAATCACTAATGAACCCAAAATGGAATGGCAAAAATGCATGACATGTGATTTATAGCAAGTGACTATTTGATAAATGAGGCGAAATACCCTCATATCATCGGGTTGCAAAAACAGAAAAATTGCAATAAACGAGGTAGATTGGATTTTCCCGATACACGGGTTAGCTACACTTGGACACAACTTATTACCAAGTACCTATTCCTTCTTATCCCTAGATAAAGGCTCCAAATAGTAAGTCAAGAGAAAATAATTCCTATGATACCACTTTGTAACGTCCCTATTCCGGAAGCCACCCAGAGGAGCCCCGTACCCAGTTGGTCACATAGACTCAAATGCATTTCCCCGAATGCCAGATGTTTCCAACTAGCAGTGAGGGCCTCGGGTGTGATAGTGGGGAAAATATTACCTCATTGGAAGAGTAACTTAGCGGAAGAAAACAATATGCAATAGCGGAAGCAGTAATAATCCATACAAGAGGAAACAGCGGAAGACTAAAAGTAAGAAACAACTGGAGCACATATATAAATGATGCGTGATACATATGTCTAAGAAAGAAGCGAAACAAATAACAATGCTAGAATAAAAATAGTACTAAAGAAAAGTACGAAATAAAATTGATAAATAGATCCTCATTATTGCAATCCATATCTTGGTCCCATGCTCTCCAGATCCACAGCCAATCAAGAACCTGAAGTAGAAGGGATATTTCCCTAATCTATACTTACTACAAAGAAATATATTTGGGACCAAAAGAATGTCCCATATAGGGTGTGAGAATAAATCCCAGTAGGAACCACCCAAATATCTATGCCTAACTGTAAGTGACTAAATATGGTAGGAGTTAAGTAAAAGAGTAGTAAACAATTCCACAGTTTCAAAGCATTCAATTCCATATATCCAATAAGTAGTTTAAATTAAAACAGGTAACCCTCTCGAAAGTACACATAGCGTATCACCTCTGTTCCCGCTATAAGAATATACAAGGACTCTCCGAGGAATCTCACACAGTCAATTATACATATAGCCAAAATTTTATTAAAGACTCTCTGAGGAAGCTCACGCGGTCAATTCCCCTTATAGTCAACAATGGTTAAAGACTCTCTGAGGAAGCTCACATGTTTAGTTTCCCTTATGGTCTAAAGTGATCTATGTCTCTATGAGGAAGCTCATATAGTCAATTCCCCTTATATTCAATAATGGTTAAAGACACTTTGAGGAATCTCTCATGGACAATTCCACCTTATATTCTACTACACCACGTTTCCAAGGCCCTGTGTAAGTCATGTGAGCATAGAAGTGCAATACGGACAAAGTAAACCTCCAGAACTACTTTTACAACCGTCTATAGAAGATCAAGCCTATTAGATAACAATAATCACTCCATCCTATAGTACTAAAAATGGGAAGAACATCAAGAAAGCCTAATAGGCCAACATGACCAAACAGTCGTAAACAGAACATGCATGGGAAACCACATCCAAAGCATAGAATTCAACCCTATTCATATCCATATAACCTCTACTCATGCATACGATCATGTAATTCTAACAAAGGTAAAATAATAAACACGCAACACCTCATTCAAGGGTATTGGTAAAAAGTGCTCGTATTTCTCAAATACATTCAACAAAAATGCACAACCCACCTACCTCGGCGTTAAGAGATCCCTATACGTGAACCTCAAGGATTTAATCACTTTAGAATGCCAAAGATCTACACAAACATATAAAATGTTAAATAGAGGATAACTTGATAAAGAAGAGAAAACATGAATTGATTCTCAAGCAGAAGAGAGAGCTTATCGAGGCAATCCCAAAACAATCGACAGCGGTCGAATCAGAGATTGGATGCCCGGTCGGGAGCTTGGAGGAAGATCATAGTTATATGGGAGCTCTCGGCCAAACGAAACCTAAAAGAATACGTTTATGGCGATGAGACGTGACCCCAACGTTTTTAATGAAAAAAAGAAAATACACAACATTTACCTTAGAAGTACATGACGTTTACTTACTGTTTCTGTGGTCCACTTTATGCGGCCTCCAAGTCACCCCTAAACGGCCTTGTGTGCGGCCTATACACGGCCAGCACACGGCCTCCTGTGACAACACAGTACATGGAATGTACTCACAAAGTACACGGCGTGTACTTCAGAAAATTCTAGAAAATATTATTTTACTCAAAAACAACTAGAAACTAAAAACCTACCTAAAAAGATGATCCAGGTTTTTACAATACACATAATACCTTTTAAGGTCATGTAACAAGGAGTAAACCATACAGCTTAACATCATGTGGTAAGGACATCGTGGGGAAAGGTGTCTATCAAATATTTGGTGTGGAACTTATGTCAGTGCGTCCCAAAGATCCTAGAAGGGATGTGGGCTCCATGGTAGATGTGAACCTTCTTGGAATGTTTCCTCTGGAAAATTAGGGATGATTTGGGTTGTTGGTTTTTTACAATAATGAGGCTTCCTATTTATCCCATTTGGATGGGAATAAAAGCTGATATATTTTGGTTGTGTGGAACCATGCCATTGGAGGACCTATGAAGTTTTTTCTGGAGAATGTGTTTGTTTGAGAATATTGAGGAATTATTTCTTAACATACACCTTATAGAATGATTTAATTGTGGCTTGATACATGGCTTTCATGACCCATTTCTGTGGAGTCCCTCTGAGAGAAGGTAAGAGGAAGATAAAAAATATTCTCTACCAAGATATGGATCTGATCATAAAGATGTGATGGTCATATCATTCCTCTATGACCAGTTGATTCAGGCATTAATATGAGAAACAAGTGGAAGATTAAGATCTATATAGTAACATAATCTATCTACTACTGGTGGAAGAGGTCTGATCTACAGGAGAGGAAGAAAGGGCTTTGGTGTGCCTATCTTCTCCTATTTTGGTAACCAGTATAGTCACATCTGAATACCCATATGGTTACAAAACATAACAAAATGAAAGTATCTTATCCTTAGAGGGTTTCGTTCTTTTTGTTTTAGAGAATATAGTATCATAATCCACAACCCCTCAAAAGGAATGGTAAGCATGATCATCACCCTCAATGCTTAAAACCGAGAAACCCTTATCTTAGAGACTATGAATGAATCACATGTTCTTATTCCTTGTATCTAAGACTAGGTGTTCCCAAATACATCCCTAATTTAGGGGTCTACGTGACCAATGGGATGAAAAAATTCATGCACCCTAAGGATCATGCCCTTTGGGTAGGACAAGTGGTGGAAACCTCTGAGTGAACAAATATATTAATGAATGGTTGACACACTAGTGTTTATCTCTCCATGTTCATGAATGTATTAAGGCTTTAGTGGTGGATTAAATTTTTTATCCCTCATATGAGGGATTCAATGTAAATGGACACCTTCCATTGGGGGCTTAAAATACGGCTTAGAGGGTGTATCGTGTATGTCAAAGATTGGTGAGAATAAGGTGATTTGTGTAGAATATTCATTGGAGGAAATGTAAGTGCATCATGCAGGGTATCCCTGAAAGAGTTGGAGTACATTTGTAGATGGAAAACATGGGAAACAAATCATGGGTGATTCCTGCTTCTAGGCACCCATTTTTTCCTTAGGTGTAACACCCGAGACTTTTATGTTATCATCAAATGAATCTTTTTCTACACAACACTTGCTTGGCTTGCTTTACACGCAATCGCGACCTTCCTCGATAGCTTGCGTCGTACGCAATACCGAGTTTCACTAAACAACAATAAGCTATTAAAACTAGCCGTTATGAATAGTAATAACCACTTTTTGAAATTTTATAAATTTTATTTTTCAAAATGGACTTCATTTTTGGACTCAGAATATCGAAATTAGCCTAGGGTGAAATTTTGGTATTTTTCTGAAAACTTTCAATTTTTGATGAATAGTGAAACCACTAAGTGGTAGGTTAAAAACTGAATTTTGCATAAAACTTAATTTTACCGCTTCTGTGAATGGAATTTCAAAAATCCGAGAGACACGGTTAATATCAAGGACTAAAATGTGGTTCAATGAGATGAAAATAATTTTTTGGTGAATAGTAACTTTTTACTATTTTTACCGCGGTTAATAGTAAATAGGGTAACTAAGGGTAAATATGATATTAATATTACCCTAACACATGTCCTAATTCTATTGGACAAGTGTAATTCGACCAAAAACAAACTTAGGAATAAAATATGACCATTTAGGCCCACTTGGATTAGATTAGGATATTTATTATTAATTTATTTAAAGAAGGGTTAAAATAGTTAAAATCAAAGTTTAATAAGTAAATAATTTTTAATATAGGGTTATACATAAGATAAATTCGATTTTAAATATTCATTAGAAAGCTAAAAAGCTTTCCTACATGATTGTATTTTATTTGTAATTTTTAGACATCAAATAATTTAATTTAATTATGACACAAAGATGATGCAGTAATTATCTTATTAATGAAATATTGAACAAATTGATAATATAAATACCAAAATAAATGTAATTTGAGACTTTTTATGAATTCCACTAATTTTATAGGTTACTATGATATATTAGTAATGATTTAATTAACTTGGTTCGAACATATAATTCTGTTATGACTTTCACAAAAATCATATATCAAATAGTGTCAAAATTGACACAAAATAGTTTTTAAATCAAATATTATATTATTAATTGTTATTTTATTCCTAAAAATCTATGGTTCGACCAAATGACTTAGATAAGGATATATATATTAATAATAAACAATTTGGGGTTCGTTTGGCATGTTATAGTAAGTGTATTAACCATATAGTGAAAGAAAACAAAAAGCCACGGTAAAAGTTAAATTAATTAACTTAGAGTTAAATCTAATTGATAAGGTTAAAATAATACCTTAAACTTGTCTAAATCCTATTGGTTGATAGGCTTTCGACCCATCCCCACTTTAGCTTCGAAATAAGACCCTTTGGAACCATTATAAACCGATTTTGACTTTAATATAAAATAATATTTTGAGATATTCCTAAGGTGCCCCTCTCCTCCCTTATAAAAGGGCACCTCCTCCCCCTCCTCCTCACACCAATTTGAGCACTCAAGCTCGGCCAACACCTGCCATTTTCTCCTCTCCACTTACCTAGAATAATCCTAGAGGTCCTGGTCTTCTCCAAAGACCAATCTTAGTTCCTTAAGTGGAGGATTCAAAGAGGCGTTCCAAAGAAGAGGTAATATCCATTACCGATCTTTTCAATTTCATTCTTCTTCAACTTCTTATTCTTTAGTTGTTTCATGATAAAGTAATAACATCAGTATTACTTACATACTGATATGTTATTATAAATATGAAACAACCCTAATTCACCTTCTATCCATCCTACGGAAAAAATGAAATCACCGCGCGTGCGTACGTACGGAATACCGTCTCCACGCCGTGGTGTAATCTATTTTCCACCATCACCTTACAAGGATGGGTATAATGGTGTAATGAGTAACTATATATGATTATTATTAAGTAATATTGATACTGAAATAATATATATATATACTCCAATACAATTCCACGATCATAGGAACGATATCATCACTCGTGCGTACGTACGGAATACCGTCTCCACGATGTGATGCGACTCGTTCTACATGATCTTCATTTCATAATGATTATATAAATGAATTGAATGAATGAATATGGTATATACTACACTAATACCATTCTGGAAATGAATTATCTATAACCTAAAGATAAGAATAAGAATTTATTCGACAAAACACGCATAAGAACAAAAAATTATAAAGACCCGAGTAACAAGTAACAATGAAATATTACTAACAAGAAGCTAATAATATGACCATATATGATATCATATAAATATGTATGATTCTGGAATAAGTCAATAACATTATTTAAACCATTATACAGGAGCTTCGGACACGTACAAAGCAAATTGGACCTAAGGTAAGGGAAATATCACAATCTCATTTTTATCCGAGATTGTTTATTCGTAAGTATTTACTGGGGTGCATTTTATCATCCACATCCATGTTTTATCAATATGTAATATTATTTCCATCCACCTAAAATTTTTTAAATCCATTTTTACCCTTCGGTGAGTTTTTAGTAATACGTATGAAAGGAATCTTTTGTCGTTTTTCGTACGAGGTACTTTTTTACTTTTCCGACAAAAGTACGAAGAATGTTTTTTTAACTTATACGGCACGAACGGATTCCTACTGTTTTATAAAGCCTTATTTTCATGAAGCTTCCTCTAAAAGATTTCATGACTATTTTCAATAAAATCTCTTTCTTTTAAAATTGCATGATGTTTTGTGAAAAGAAATTGATTTTGAAGAAGAAAGGATATTTTCCTCAAGAATTCAATTCAAGTGTTTTATCAAAATTATTTTCCATCTAAGATAATAAAGAGTTATGTTTCTATCCATATTTTTACATTGATTTAACTATGTTGTGATGGAATTATGTTTATGAATTCCTTTATCTTATATGAATTGATTTATGATGTCATGATGTTTCAAGAATCTCATTTTTGTTACATGTGTTATGCGATGATGTATGTTTTATGATTATGTGGCACACATAAGAAAGGATTCATTATAAGATGGGTGGGACCTATATCTCCCTCCAATGCATTGGGTAAAGACTTTATATCTCATGAGATAGACATGGCTAGAACGGAAGGTTATTTCGGTTCAGTGATACAGGACTGAAACGAGGAGTGAACTCGGTTCAGAAAGGGACTTTGTCCACTAAGATAGTCTTGGCAATGAGTCATGACTAATAAGAAATGATTTTCCATGATTATGTGTGCATGCCACAAAGTTTCCAGTTTTATGTTATGATTATGGGGATCTCATTTTCACTTCTATGATTTATTCCATGTTAAGATATTATGATCTCTTTTGCAGGTTTTGATCTTCATAAAGATATGATATGATTTTTATTTCCTTTATTTGCCCTTGCTGAGCATTTGAGCTCACCCTTTTATGTTTTCTTTTCCCCAGGTCAGGAAGATGGATATTAAATTGAATATGCTAAAAGGGACCCTAGATATGATGAAATAAATGGGAGATACTGTAGAAGATTTATGAACCAGTTGTTTATGTTTCCCAGTTTCTAAAGACACTATACCTATACGGTCCTTTGTGGTTTTGTCATATGTTGTAATAAGTGTGCTTCAATTTTGAAGTATTAACAATGTATGAAAAGTATGGGTTGTTATAGTTGGTATCAGAGGAAAGGTATAGTCAACCTTTGGAAACTAGGATGTGAAAGCCTTAGTAAGAACCCAAAGGATAAGTCTAAGCATAGAACACAATCTTAGTGTTTTAGAAATGGCCTTGAATAACCTAGGATAAGACCTTAAGCATGAAAATTTTATTCTTGAATTATGTGGTTTCCTATTATAATTAGTGTTGCTCACACTATTCTTCTTGGTTTTAGTCAATGGATGGAACCCGAAGGAACCGTGTTAATGCGGAATGCGATGGGCAATGCAATGATTGTCCCCCTGAGCAACCAAACGATATGGGAGCTGGAATGCAAAATCTTGTAGCCATGCTCACACAACTTTCTCAAGCTATGAATCATGCAGGATTTCCAAACGAGCAAAGGAGGGAGCAACATTCTGTTGAATCCTTCATGAGGCAGCGTCCACCTTCTTTCAGCGGGTCTACTGATCCATTAGTTGCTGAACAATGGATTAGTACTACTGAAAAGATATTTTCAGTTCTTCAATGTTCTGAGCATGATAAAGTCATCCTAGCAGTGTATCGTTTGGAAGGAGATGCTGATCAATGGTGGAATCTTGTTAAGAATACGAGGCAAAGGGATGAAATTGAGTCTATGGAATGGGACGAGTTCAAGAACTTATTTTTCAATAAGTACTTCCCTCGTATTCTCCGAACAAAGATGGAGAAAGAGTTCCTTGAACTGAAGCAAAGGGATGATGAATCTATTAGTACCTATGAAGCAAATTTTACAAGACTTGCAAGGTACGCTTCTGGTATTATTATCCAACCTGAGAGTAAGATCGATCGATTCTTTAGTGGCTTAAAACCAAGTCTTCGAAGGGCGTTAGCCATAAGGGACTTCAATAGCTACGAGGAAATCGTTCGATGTGCTCTCAAAGTCGAGATGGAGATTGGAGTAACCCATCAGTCACATGGGTTTGATAAGAAGAGGAAGATGGAATTCAAAGAAAAATTTAAAGAGCACACGGAAAAGAAGATGAACTTTCCCTTATGCTCAAAGTGTGGAAAGAAACATGGAGGGAGTTGTCTTAAAGGGACAAGTAAATGTTTTAAATGTGGAAAGGAAGGTCATCGGGCATTTGAATGCCGTGATAATGGGAAGAAGATGTCTAATGACGCAAACAAAGGAAGGGATACACAGAATGAACCTACAACACTTCAATGTTTGAAGTGCAAGGAGATGGGGCATTATGCCAATCAATGCCCAAATCCAAGGGTTGATGATGATGGTCGACGTCAACAAACTCTTAAGGCTAAAGACAAAGGAAAGTCACATGCAATTTCTATCAGCGAGGTGGAGTACGATAACGATGTGGTGAAAGGTACACTTACCACCCACTCTAAAGTAGCAAATGTTTTATTTGATTCTGGATCCACCCACTCTTTTATTTCTGAAAAATTTTCTAAGGGTATCACCGTATTACCTCAACAATTAGATGTTGAGTTAGCTGTGACAACACCTAATGGCACATCAATCGCATCAGAAGTTTATAATTCTTCTCCGATCGAAGTTTGTGGGAAAGTGCTTCCTGCAAATCTTGTGATCCTTCCTTTAGTGGAATTTGATGTGATTCTTGGCATGGATTGTCTTTCTCTACATAGAGCTCATATCGATTGCCAAAGAAGGGAAGTCACATTTCATATTCCAGATCAATCTACGATCGTCTATCAATGCAAGGATGAACATAACCTTCCAGTGGAAATTTCTTCCATCTTATGGGTATTGATTCCACTAAATGAAGGTTATTTATCTCAAATGGTTGGTGAGAAACTCACGATTAAGAATATGCCCATTGTACGGGAGTTTGATGATGTCTTTCCGGAGGAATTACCGGGTCTTCCACCAAATCGTGAAGTTGAGTTTTCAATAGAACTCGTACCGGGTGCTTTGCCTATTTCAAAGACACCTTATAGAATGGCCCCAATTGAGTTGCAGGAATTGAAGAAGCAACTCCAAGAGAATCTTGATAAGGGATTCATACGCCCTAGTGCGTCACCTTGGGGAGCACCTGTTCTATTTGTTAAGAAGAAAGATGGATCAATGAGACTCTGCATTGATTATCGAGAACTTAAAAAGATCACTATCAAGAACAAATATCCTCTCCCACGCATTGATGACTTATTTGACCAACTACGCGGAGCTCAATACTTTTCCAAGATTGATCTTCGTTCAGGGTATCATCAATTAGGGGTCAAAAGGGAGGATATACCAAAGACGGCTTTCCGTACAAGGTATGGACACTATGAATTTATAGTGATGCCATTTGGTCTTACTAATGCCCCTGCTATCTTCATGGATCTAATGAATAGAGTCTTTAGAGACTATCTTGATCAATTTGTGGTAGTCTTTATAGACGATATTCTTGTCTATTCAAAGAGCAAGGAAGAGCATGAAGATCACTTGAGAATTATATTGAAGACCCTGAGAAAGGAGAAGCTTTATGCCAAATTTACCAAGTGTGAATTTTGGCTTCAAAAAGTTGCATTTTTGGGTCATATAATCTCAAAAGAGGGGATATCTGTGGATCCAGCAAAAACAGAGGTTATCGAAAGATGGTCAAGACCAACAACAGTAACTGAGATCCGAAGTTTTCTTGGTTTGGCTGGATATTATCGACGTTTTGTAAAAGATTTTTCACGATTATCTAATCCACTCACCAAGTTGACTCGGAAAGGAGTTAAGTTTGTCTGGACATAGGAATGTGAAGAGAATTTCAAGGAGTTGAAAAGAAGGTTATCCAGTGCACCTGTGCTCACACTGCCTTGTAGTGGAGAAAGGTTTGTGATCTACACTGATGCATCCAAGAAGGGATTGGGGTGTGTTCTTATGCAAAATGATATGGTGATAGCTTATGCCTCACGACAGTTGAAAATCCATGAGCAAAATTACCCAACACATGATTTGGAGTTGGCTGCGGTAATCTTTGCATTAAAGATTTGGAGGCATTGCCTTTATGGTGAAAGGTGTGATATTTATACTGATCATAAAAGTTTAAAGTATATTTTCACACAAAAGGAGTTGAATATGCGTCAAAGAAGATGGTTGGAGCTGATTAAGGATTATGACTGCTCAATCCATTACCACCCTGGGAAAGCAAACAAGGTGGCAGATGCATTAAGTCGACAAGACCATGCTAGTTTATCCATGATGAGGATCACAAAAGATCCAATATTTATGGATTTACAAAGGATGGATCTTGGAATTATAATGGAAAGGGAAAAATCTTATCTTTCCCAAATGAATGTTCAACCATCTATACATGTGAAGATTAAAGAGGCACAGAAAGAAGATGTCGAGTTACAAAAGAAGGTGAGAAATGTTCCTGAATTCAACCTTGATTGTGATGGGATAATAAAGTTCAGGAATCGGGTTTGCGTTCCTCCCATCCCCGAATTAAAGAATGAGCTGCTGGATGAGGCTCATAGTTCATCATTCTCTATTCATCCTGGAAGAACGAAGATGTATAGGGACCTGAAAGAGTACTTCTGGTGGGATGGCATGAAAAGAGATGTTGCTGAGTATGTCTCTCGATGCTTGATTTGTCAACAAGTTAAAGGTGAGAGACAGAAGTCTAAGGGGATGTTACAACCATTACCCATACCCGAATGGAAATGGGAAAACATCACTATGGACTTTGTCACAGGACTTCCTAAAACATCCAAAGGCAATAATGCTATCTGGGTCATAGTTGATCGTCTTACAAAGTCTGCACACTTCATTGCTATTAGAGAGGATTTCTCTCTAGATCAGCTTGACAGGATATATGTAAAGGAAGTGGTAAGATTGCATGGAGTACCACTTTCTATTATATCTGATCGAGATCCGAGATTTACCTCGAAGTTCTGGCGAAGTCTTCAGCATACTCTGGATACAGAGTTGAGTTTCAGCACTGCTTATCATCCCCAGACAGACGGTCAGTCTGAGAGAACAATTCAAACCCTAGAAGATATGTTGAGAGCTTGCTCTATGGATTTCAAAGGAGGTTGGGATCAACACCTACCTTTGGTGGAATTTTCTTATAATAATAGCTTTCACTCCAGTATTCAGATGGCTCCTTATGAAGCTCTCTATGGAAAGAAATGCAGGACTCCAACTTGCTGGGATGAAGTTGGGGAAAGAAAGCTATTAGGACCTGATCTCGTTGATGAAATGGCAGAAAAGGTTAGATCTATTCAACAACACATAAGAGCAGCTCAGAGTCGACAGAAAAGTTATGCCGACAACCGAAGAAAAGACCTAGAGTTTGAAGTGGGCGATAAAGTGTTCTTACAAATATCTCCCTGGAAGAGGGTTATGAGATTTGGAAAGAAGGGGAAGTTGAGCCCTAGATATATCAGTCCTTTTGAAATACTTGATCGTGTTGGGAAGGTAGCTTACCGATTGGCGCTTCCACCGAATCTCTCTCAAGTTCACGATGTGTTCCACGTATCTCTCCTGAGAAAGTACATACCAGATCCTTCACATGTACTCAGCTCAGAAGTTGTACCGCTGGAGCAAGATCTTTCTTATGAAGAACAGCCGATAGAGATTCTAGATCGTAGCGAAAAAGTCCTACGAAACAAGACCACTCGCTTGGTGAAAGTTTTATGGAGAAACCACCAACTTGAAGAAGCTACATGGGAGCTTGAGGATATGATGAGGGAGAAGTATCCTCATTTGTTTGTTGCAAAGTGACGAATTTCGAGGGCGAAATTCTTTTTAAGGGGGGTAGAATGTAACACCCGAGACTTTTATGTTATCATCAAAGGAATCTTTTTCTACACAACACTTGCTTGGCTTGCTTTACACGCAATCGCGACCTTCCTCGATAGCTTGCGTCGTACGCAATACCGAGTTTCACTAAACAACAATATGCTATTAAAACTAGCCGTTATGAATAGTAATAACCACTTTTTGAAATTTTATAAATTTTATTTTTCAAAATGGACTTCATTTTTGGACTCAGAATATCGAAATTAGCCTAGGGTGAAATTTTGGTATTTTTCTGAAAACTTTCAATTTTTGATGAATAGTGAAACCACTAAGTGGTAGGTTAAAAACTGAATTTTGCATAAAACTTAATTTTACCGCTTCTGTGAATGGAATTTCAAAAATCCGAGAGACACGGTTAATATCAAGGACTAAAATGTGGTTCAATGAGATGAAAATAATTTTTTGGTGAATAGTAACTTTTTACTATTTTTACCGCGGTTAATAGTAAATAGGGTAACTAAGGGTAAATATGATATTAATATTACCCTAAAACATGTCCTAATTCTATTGGACAAGTGTAATTCGACCAAAAACAAACTTAGGAATAAAATATGACCATTTAGGCCCACTTGGATTAGATTAGGATATTTATTATTAATTTATTTAAAGAAGGGTTAAAATAGTTAAAATCAAAGTTTAATAAGTAAATCATTTTTAATATAGGGTTATGCATAAGATAAATTCGATTGTAAATATTCATTAGAAAGCTAAAAAGATTTCCTACATGATGGTATTTTATTTGTAATTTTTAGACATCAAATAATTTAATTTAATTATGACACAAAGATGATGCAGTAATTATCTTATTAATGAAATATTGAAAAAATTGATAATATAAATACCAAAATAAATGTAATTTGAGACTTTTTATGAATTCCACTAATTTTCTAGGTTACTATGATATATTAGTAATGATTTAATTAACTTTGTTCTAACATATAATTCTGTTATGACTTTCACAAAAATCATATATCAAATAGTGTCAAAATTGACACAAAATAGTTTTTAAATCAAATATTATATTATTAATTGTTATTTTATTCCTAAAAATCTATGGTTCGGCCAAATGACTTAGATAAGGATATATATATTAATAATAAACAATTTGGGGTTCGTTTGGCATGTTATAGTAAGTGTATTAACCATATAGTGAAAGAAAACAAAAAGACACGGTAAAAGTTAAATTAATTAACTTAGAGTTAAATCTAATTGATAAGGTTAAAATAATACCCTAAACTTGTCTAAATCCTATTGGTTGATAGGATTTCGACCCATCCCCACTTTAGCTTCGAAATAAGACCCTTTGGAACCATTATAAACCGATTTTGACTTTAATATAAAATAATATTTTGAGATATTCCTAAGGTGCCCCTCTCCTCCCTTATAAAAGGGCACCTCCTCCCCCTCCTCCTCACACCAATTTGAGCACTCAAGCTCGGCCAACCCCTGCCATTTTCTCCTCTCCACTTCCCTAGAATAATCCTAGAGGTCCTGGTCTTCTCCAAAGACCAATCTTAGTTCCTTAAGTGGAGGATTCAAAGAGGCGTTCCAAAGAAGAGGTAATATCCATTACCGATCTTTTCAATTTCATTCTTCTTCAACTTCTTCTTCTTTAGTTGTTTCATGATAAAGTAATAACATCAGTATTACTTACATACTGATATGTTATTATAAATATGAAACAACCCTAATTCACCTTCTATCCATCCTACGGAAAAAATGAAATCACCGCGCGTGCGTACGTACGGAATACCGTCTCCACGCCGTGGTGTAATCTATTTTCCACCATCACCTTACAAGGATGGGTATAATGGGGTAATGAGTAACTATATATGATTATTATTAAGTAATATTGATACTGAAATAATATATATATACTCCAATACAATTCCACGATCATAGGAACGATATCATCACTCGTGCGTACGTACGGAATACCGTCTCCACGATGTGATGCGACTCGTTCTACATGATCATCATTTCATAATGATTATATAAATGAATTGAATGAATGAATATGGTATATACTACACTAATACCATTCTGGAAATGAATTATCTATAACCTAAAGATAAGAATAAGAATTTATTCGACAAAACACGCATAAGAACAAAAAGTTATAAAGACCCGAGTAACAAGTAACAATGAAATATTACTAACAAGAAGCTAATAATATGACCATATATGATATCATATAAATATGTATGATTCTGGAATAAGTCAATAACATTATTTAAACCATTATACAGGAGCTTCGGACACGTACAAAGCAAATTGGACCTAAGGTAAGGGAAATATCACAATCTCATTTTTATCCGAGATTGTTTATTCGTAAGTATTTACTGGGGTGCATTTTATCATCCACATCCATGTTTTATCAATATGTAATATTATTTCCATCCACCTAAAATTTTTTAAATCCATTTTTACCCTTCGGTGAGTTTTTAGTAATACGTATGAAAGGAATCTTTTGTTGTTTTTCGTACGAGGTACTTTTTTACTTTTCCGACAAAAGTACGAAGAATGTTTTTTTTAACTTATACGGCACGAACGGATTCCTACTGTTTTATAAAGCCTTATTTTCATGAAGCTTCCTCTAAAAGATTTCATGACTATTTTCAATAAAATCTCTTTATTTTAAAATTGCATGATGTTTTGTGAAAAGAAATTGATTTTGAAGAAGAAAGGATATTTTCCTCAAGAATTCAATTCAAGTGTTTTATCAAAATTATTTTCCATCTAAGATAATAAAGAGTTCTGTTTCTATCCATATTTTTACATTGATTTAACTATGTTGTGATGGAATTATGTTTATGAATTCCTTTATCTTATATGAATTGATTTATGATGTCATGATGTTTCAAGAATCTCATTTTTGTTACATGTGTTATGCGATGATGTATGTTTTATGATTATGTGGCACACATAAGAAAGGATTCATTATAAGATGGGTGGGACCTATATCTCCCTCCAATGCATTGGGTAAAGACTTTATATCTCATGAGATAGACATGGCTGGAACGGAAGGTTATTTCGGTTCAGTGATACAGGACTGAAACGAGGAGTGAACTCGGTTCAGAAAGGGACTTTGTCCACTAAGATAGTCTTGGCAATGAGTCATGACTAACAAGAAATGATTTTCCATGATTATGTGTGCATGCCACAAAGTTTCAAGTTTTATGTTATGATTATGGGGATCTCATTTTCACTTCTATGATTTATTCCATGTTAAGATATTATGATCTCTTTTGCAGGTTTTGATCTTCATAAAGATATGATATGATTTTTATTTCCTTTATTTGCCCTTGCTGAGCATTTGAGCTCACCCTTTTATGTTTTATTTTCCCCAGGTCAGGAAGATGGATATTAAATTGAATATGCTAAAAGGGACCCTAGATATGATGAAATAAACGGGAGATACTGTAGAAGATTTATGAACCAGTTGTTTATGTTTCCCAGTTTCTAAAGACACTATACCTATACGGTCCTTTGTGGTTTTGTCATATGTTGTAATAAGTGTGCTTCAATTTTGAAGTATTAACAATGTATGTAAAGTATGGGTCGTTATATTAGGTGTCCATGGAAGGCTCTCAGGCAGGTCTAAGGTTTTGGGAGGGATGTTTGCCTAAGAACATGTGAACTATGGGGAGTGAGTCCTCATCCAGTTGTCTTGTATTCTAGATCCAAGGTGGAATTTTATCCCCTATCCACCTCGATTCATCTTCTCTTGGGTTTATGAGGGATAACTAAAATATTTTTGAGGGCCTAGGTGAATGGGATGTACAACAAGAGATATAAGGATTCTTCTGATTTTTTCAGTGTTTTAAATTATGTTCCTTATGGTCCTATTTAAAAGAAAACATGTGAACCTAGGAAAAGGAGGTATTCTACATAGGTACGTCATGTGGGGATGGATGATCCTTCCGAGCCATGTTGGTGCACATGTAAGATCCTTATATCATGTAGGATGGGTGCGTGTAGGCTGACTTAGGTGAGTCCCCTAGATTGTTCATGGGTCTCTTAACCAATATAATATGTGAGGTACTTTCCATTATATATTTTCAACTCATGTGATAAAATTGAGTGTAAAAAAAATCCCTCTCCCCTCTTAGGATTTGATCTGGTTGGATGAAGAATGTCTATTCCTAATACAGGGGGAGGAAAAGATTATTTAGGTCATGCAGGTAATCTGTGTTGGTCACCTCAGCTGATATGTCATGTAGGTTTGGCATGTGGTTCAGGAATGCATGTTAGTATAATATATAACTACCATTGACTACCTATTAAATTCATCCATACAATTTTTCTTTCTTATGCTCTACTCGCACAGGTATTCGACGCAGACTGATCATGCTTGTCATTCATGTAGGTCTTCTAAATAATCTCTATTGTGAAATATCTCTGTATTCCCTTTTAAAATCATCATAGATCCCTAGGTGAGGGAGCAAAGTGATGCCACCTGAGTGAGGGACCAATACGATGTCACATGTTCACGTTTCTTGTGAGAATTGTAACGCCCTGACCCTAGTTACCCAGAGTCAATGCATTATTACATAACATTGGCATGATCACGAAAGATCATGTCTCAAAATTCTGATTAGTTTAGTAATCTTGGAAACACTAGATACATTCATAAAGTTTACATTACATCATAAAGTAAAAACTACAACAACATCTTGTCTCCACACTCATATCCCCTTATTATATCCCTATAGTTCATTCATAGAATACTTCTTCACATCATGGGAAAAATAAAACATAGAAAGGGGTGAGCTCAAATTCCCAGTAAGGATAGCAATATAGTGGAAACTTTCATAAATAAGCATAAAAATTTATGGAAATTTATAACTAAAACAAAAGCCTTTTAAACTTGAACATTAACATAATAAGGCAAAAATAAAATGAAATAATTCCAATTACTTATTCACATGGATATTATACTAGTCAAATAATCACATGCAATAATAATAACCACTTTCATAATGATGGAATTAATAATGCCAGATTATCATAACTACATAGCCAAGGCCTTGTGCCAAGATTAGAAATATGATTTTTTCAAGGCCTTGTGCCAAAAAACTAGTTTGTCTCATGAGACCTACCGATGCATCGAGGAGCTATATCGGGATCCACCCGTCACATATTAAGTCCAATAAATTCCTCATATGAACAGGTTTAAACATAACATAAACATTCGTATTAAAACTAGCATACGAAATGTCAATACATTCTCCATAAACCATGAATGGTATAAAAATAACACATCCACAGTCAAACATATCACAAAACCTTCAATACAATGTGGATGTTTTTTATCATAATAAATAAACTTCAAATAAGCTTAAAATCCATCAAAGGATGTTGACATAGATGAAATCAAAACTATTTGAGAGAAATATCTCTTTTTTAAAATTATTTAAAAGTCACATAATTATAATATAAAACTTTTAGTTTTAAAATATTCTTATAATCTTGTAAGGGAAGATTTGAATATTTTATAACGGTGTAAAATAACTGCACTCGTCGTATAAGTTAAAAAAGACATTCTTTATATAATTCTGTCAAAATGGTTAAAAATGACCTTGTTTGGAAAACGACAGAAAGATTCCATTATAAACATCTTATAAAAAGTCAATAAGGGTATAAATGACTTTAACCCATAGTCTGTAAAGTTGTAAGAATGATTTGAAATACATTTTTACAAAACATGGATGTGAATGATAAAGAGGTTCCAGTTGATAATTACGTATAAACAACCTCGGATAATGAAGAGATTGTGAAAAAAACCCTTACCTTGTACTTTTCCTTGGTTGAGGGTAGGTTAAACACATGTATAATGGTGAAATAATTTTTATTAAATTATTCAAGAATAATATTCATTAATATGATATCATATATTATCTTTTAGCATTTCTTTGTTAATAATATCTTAGTATTATCATCATTTCATGTGTTAACTAACTCATTTTCTTTTATATGTTTTTTTTACATAAGCTGTGTTTTTTATGGATAAGTTGTATCTTATTCATATCCAGAATGATATCAAGTCCTTAAACATTATTTTTAACCATCAAATGGGAATTATAATTGCATGTATACGATGGGGAATGAATCTCATCGCGTTCGTGGAGACGGTAGTCCGTACGTACGCACGAGCGACAATATCATTAATTTGATATTATAATAATATATAATTGGATGGTATATCATATGTACACAATAATTATAATGTTATATTTATTATTTAAATAAATTACATATCATTATTATACCCATCCAAACAATAATGTATTGAAAAACAATTACACCACGATGTGGAGACGGTAGGCCGTACGTACGCACGTATGGTGACATGTCATTTAAAGGATGGATAGAATACTGAATATGGTTATACCATATTTATAGTAATATCACAGTATATATAAGATACTGGAGTTATTATTTTTGAATGGGAATAACAAATAATGAAGAAGTGGAAGAAGAAAGAAACTTGAAAGAGGGTGGTGAAAACACTATCTCCTCTTCAGGTTCTTCCTTTTGATTTGATAAAAAGGGCTCCATAGGATGGATTTCTGATCAAAATAAGTCCTCTAAGATTAATTGAAGGAAGTTTATAGATTATTTGGTTAGGGTTTGGCTGAACCAAAAGGTTTTGAATGTGTGAATTAGTGAGAAGGGCGAGTTCCCTTTTATAAGAGGGGTGAGGGGCACCTTATGAAAAGTTAGAAATATTATTTTCTAATAAATTCATATTCGGTTTATAATGGCTCAAAAGTGGATTATTTAATGGTTAAGGTGGGGATTTGTTGAAAACCACTCAACCAATAGATTTTAGACAGGTTTTGGTCATTATATTAACTTTATCTTTTAGTTTTAACTCTTAGTTAATTAGATTGACATTTACCATGTCACTTTGTATTTTTATATTATATAGTTATTAAACTTAATATATACATCCAAGAGACCCCAAAGTGGTCCATTAATGATACACATATCATGATATAAGTCCTTTGGCCTAACCTTATCTTTTTAGGAATAGAATATCAATTAATAATATAATATCAGTTTTAAAAACTCATTTATGTCAATTTTTTGCACTATTCAATAATTGATTTTTGTTAAAGTCTTAACAACATTATTAAATAGAAAAAAAATCATTTAATAAATCATATAATGTCATATTAACCAATAAAATTCATGGATGTCATCAAAACTTTCAAATTATATTTATTTTAACATTTATAATACCAATTATTTGATTCATTCATTAATAACGAAAATATTGAATCATTATTGTGTCATCACTAATATTAAATATTAAATGTCTAAAAATTATAAATAAAATACCATTATGTAGGAAATATTTTTACCTTTCTAATTAATATTTATAGTCGAAAATACAACATATATAACCTTATGTAAAAACTGTTTTTTCTAAAAGATATATGCTTATGACATTTTTGTATTTATTTTAACTTAATTAATATAAAGTGTCCTTATCACTTACAAGTGGATCCATGGGGTCCCAAAATCGACCCAAAGATGTCCATGGTCGGAAATGTATCAACAAATGAAGTTAGGACACGTTTTAGGGTAATTTATTATTATTATAATATTATTCTTTTACCCTTATTTTCCGGATTTACCCTTTAACCATGGTCAATAAAATATTTACCGAATTAATTATTCAAAATGTCTAAAAATAAATGTTACCTATTTAAACAATTTGGACATCCTGATTCCAAATATGGAATCAATTTTTACAAATTCAAAATATAGAAGTGGCAGAAATTAATTTAAAATTAATTCCCGTTGTTAAAAGAAAAGCGTGTTTTTTAAATATAATAACTATCAAAAGATTGACACTTGTTTATGTCCGGTTTAATTATGAAATTATGTCCAATGACCAAAATTGTATTAAATGGTAAAAATATATTCTAAATATACTTTAAAACCACTCAAATTCATAATTTATCACTGTTAATTATTTCTATTAAAAAAGTTGTTTTTAATTAAAATTTAGTAATTCTAACTATTTATCAAAAGGTAAAAGTTATCCGAAAAGTACCAAAATTTCACCCTAGGCTAATTTCGATATTATGAATCCAAAAATGAAACCATTTTAATAGATAAAATTTATTAAATTTTAAATAGTGGGTATTACTATTCATAACGGCTAGTTTGATTGGTTGTGGTGTGTGTTAGAACTCGAAGTTGCGTACAACACATACTACTGTATTATTAAAAGGGAAGCGTACCATGGAAGCTTGGGGTGTTACATTCTCCCCTCCTTCAAATAATTTCATCCTCAAAATTTCTAGAATACTACCGCATGAAAAGACTCAGGTGGTTCTTCATCATAAGTTCCTCAGGTTCCCACGTTGCCTCTTCCATCTTATGGTTCCTCTAGAGAACTTTTACCAGACGAGTCATTCGGTTTCTCAACACTTTCTCTCTTGTATCAAGAATCTTAACGGGCACTTCACAATAAGACAAATCAGGTTCCAATTCTAATTCCTCATAAGTGAGTACATGCATTGGTCCATGCATGTATTTTCTCATCATTGATATATGGAACACATCATGAATTTTGGGGAGACTTGGCGGCATTTCCAAACAGTAAGCTACAACCCCAAATCGTTCTAGAATTTCGAAAGGTCCTATGTACCTAAGACTCAATTTACCTTTCTTGCAAACTGTATAACTCCCTTCCATGGAGATACCTTCAAGAAAACATGATCTCCTACCTGGAATTCCAAATCCTTCCTTCGGTTATCAGCATAGCTGTTCTGCATACTTTGAGCTGCTTTGATGTGATTTTGGATTACCTTCACCTTTTCCATTGTTTCCTCCAACAATTCCGGGCCTAAAATTTTTCTTTCACCAACGCCATCCCAACAGGTTGGTGTGCGATATCTCTTTCCGTATAACACTTTGTATGGTGCCATCCAAATACTTGAATGGAAGATATTGTTATAGGAAAAATCTACTAGAGGTAAATAATTATCCCACATACCCTAAAAGTATAGTGATCATGATCTCAACATGTCTTCTAAGGTTTGAATAGTCCGTTATGATTGTCCATCTGTTTGGGGGTGGTAGGCAGTGCTCAAATGAAGTTCAGTATCCAAGGCCTTCTAAAGACATTCTAGAATCTTGAAGTAAAACGAGGATCATGATCAGAAACAATTGATAGGGGTACTCCATGAAGTCTCACAACTTCATTAATATATAGTATTGCTAGACGTTCGAGTGGTTAATCATCTCTTATAGAAAGAAAATGTGTTGGCTTGGTAAAACGATCAACAATGACCCATATTGCATCGTTCCTTCTAGGAGACTTAGGTATCCCCATGACGAAGTCCATCATAATATTATCCCATTTCCACTCATGTATGGGAAGAGGTTGCAATACTCCACCACGCTGTTGCCCTCCAGCTTTCACTTGTTGAAAAACCATACATCTTGACACAAAATCAGAAATATCCCTCTTCATGTTGTCCCACCAAAAATGTTCCTTCAAATATCTATACATTTTGGTGCTCCTATGGTGTATAGAGAAATTGTAATTATGAGCATCCTCCAGCAATTCCATTTTTAGATCAGGTATATCAGGAACACAACGTCTCTTCCCAAAATTCAAAATTCCATCTTCATACACAAAGTCTCTCAATCTCCCATCATTCATAGATTTAATCTTCTTTTGAAATTATTCATCATTGGTCTGAGAACTATTAATCCTTTCTAGTAAATATAGTTTGGAAACCATTTGAAAATGCATTGATGTTTCACCTTCCATGGTTATTCCCATGTCCATCTTCACTATATCCATGAAAATTGGATCCCTTTCAATTCTCATATTTTTCAAAACTCCATGGTATTTTCTGCTCAAAGCATCTTCCATGTTGTTTTCCTTCACCGGGTGGTAGTGTATCGTCCAATCATAATCCTTGAGTAATTCAAGCCATCTCCTTTGCCTCATGTTGACTTCTTTTTCTGATAAAATATACTTCAAACTCTTCTGATCAGTATAAATCTCAAATTTTTCACTATAGAGGTAGTGTCTCCATATCTTCAAAGAAAAGATCATAGCTGCTAACTCAAGATCATGAGTAGGATAGTATTGCTCATTAATTTTCAACTTTCGTGATGCATGGGCATTAACCCTATCATTCTGTATAAGGACACAACTAAGTCCTTTCTTCGATGAATCACTATAAAAAACGAACCCATAATTCCCCGATGGTATAGTCAATATAGGAGCATTGACTAATCTTCTCTTCAGTTAGTCAAAACATTCTTCACACTCTTTTTTCCAAAAAAATTTAACCCCTTTACGTGTGAGCTTTGTTAATGGGTTAGCTAATCGGGCAAAATTCTGGACGAAACGTCGATAATAACCTGCTAAACCAATAAAACTGCGTACCTTAGTTATACTCGTTGGTGTAGGCCATTCTTGGATTTCCATTTTTTTAGAAGGATCAACAAATATTCTATCTTTAGAGAAAATATGGCCAAGAAAAGATATCTCCTGAAGCCAGAATTCACACTTGCTAAACTTCCCATATAATTCATGTCTTCTCAGAGTCTTCAGGATAACGCGCAAGTGATTTTCATGATCTTCTTAGATTTTGGAGTATACTAGGATATCATCAATAAATACCACCACAAAATCATCAAGATATTCTTTGACAACTCTATTCATTAGATCCATGAATACAGAGGGTGCATTAGTCAGCCGAAAAGGCATTACTGTAAACTCGTAATGCTCGTACCTGGTTCGAAATGTTGTCTTGGGAATGTCTTCCCTTTTCAAACCCAACTGATGGTATCTAGATCGAAGTTAAATATTTGAAAAGTATTGAGCTCCATGCAGTTGGTCAAATAAATCATCAATGCGAGGTAGGGGATACATGTTCTTTATTGTTATAGTATTGATCTCGCTGTAGTCGATAAATAACCTCATAGATCTATCATTATTTTTATCAAAAAGAATAGGGGATCCCCATGGAGAAATACTAGGGAGAATAAATCCCTTATTACTCAATTACTCTAGTTGTTTATTTAGTTCCACTAATTCTAAAGTGGCCAATCTATAAGGGGTCTTCGATATAGGCCTTGATCCAAGAATTAAATCAATGGAAAACTCAACTTCTCATTCTGGAGAATGTCCAGGTAAATCTTTCGGAAACACATATACATATTCTTTAAGAATAGAAAAATCCTCTATTTGAACAATCCTTTCCTCTCCCACAGTAATATGATTCTCTTCCTCCCCAATAATTGAGTTTAGTTGAGCTATTTGGGGTGGATCTAGATAAGAATTAGGTGGTGACGATTCTGCTCTAAAGATTAGGTGTTCCTTATCATCATCATAAAAAATCATAACATCCTTCTTCTTACAATAAATAATCGCATCATGGTCCAAAATCCAATCTATACTGAGGGTTATATCAAACTCAATCATAGGTATGACATTGAGATCAGTAGATAAATAACATTTATGTGCTCTAATGGGGACTGATTCATAAAACATTGTTGCAAAGATACTTCCCTTAGGAGTTTTAACTGACAACTCCCTTGTTAAATCAAATTGGAAATATCTAATTTTCTTAGAAAATTGGGAATATATGAAACAATGCGATGATACAGAATCAAATAATGCATTTGATAATCTTGAGGAAACCATTAAATTACCTGCCACCATGTCTTTTGGAGCTTCTACCGCAGCAGTAGTGATTGCATAAGCTTGGCCTTGATCCCTTGTCCTTTTCTAAGGTAACTTCCCCTAATGCTTAGGAAATTCATTTGCATAATGTCCCATCTCTCTGCAGTTGTAGCATTGAACATCTATAGCTTCTTTCTTCCCCTTGCAATCCCGAGTTTGGTGGCCTTTTTCACCACACTTGTAACAGACTCCCATTCCCTTCAAGAAAGTACCAGGGTTTTTCTTCCCACATTTACTACAGGATGGATATTCAACTTTTCCCTTCTTCCACTTATTTCCATTCCCATAGTGATAAGTAGATCTCTTATTCTCTTTCATTGCTTTAAAGTCATAATACTTAGAGAATTCTTTTTCTATCTTAATAGAACATGAGACAATATCTTCGTACGACGAGAAGGATTGTGACACTAATGCTCGACGAAGAAATGGTTTTAACCCATCAAAGAAACGATCAATATTACTTCTTGGGTTACGTATATAATATCCATCATACCTTTCTAACCTTATAAAGTTAGCCTCACACTTTGCGACATTCTAATCCTCCTTTTGTCTCAGACTCAGAAATTGCCTTTCCATATCTGCTCGATGGTCACGAGGAATGTATTTTTCTAAAAACAAATCTTTGAACTCCCTCCATTCTATATTTGATACTTCATCATCTTCCTTTGTGTTTTTAATAAATTACCACCATTGATCAGCATCTCAAGTGAGGCGGTACACTACCATGATAACTTTTTCCCTTTCACTACTCTCCAAAGCCTAAAATATTTTCTCTAGGGAACTTATCCATTGCTCAGCTACCAATGGATTTCTACTCCCATTGAATATAAGTAGTTGCTGTATCATGAAGAAATCTAACATTGATCCTCCACGCTATGGATCAGGGTGCTCCATACAGGTAGGGTTATTATTCATAACCTAAGTGAGTTGTCCCAGTATGGTTATTAGTTGATCAGCACCAGTTGCATCACCAGCTCCACTATAATTATCTTGAGTAGGAGGGAAATCCCTACATGGAGTGCATGCATTTATATGGTTTCCATTTCTTCCACTAGGCGCCATTTCTAAACAATGGCATAAACTAGATCAGTTTATGAATCAAAATACATAGTTCCATACTTATAAAACACTTAACATAAATTGAACTATTTACGGATATAATTCATAATCATAAAAATGTTTTCTTTGAGAAATTATATACTCATAAACCCTTCATAATGGTTTGTAAATAAAATGAGAATTATTCGAAGCATATCCCCCGGGAGTGTCGTAACCAAGAGTGCAGCAAGGCCCATTATCGTGCACCAGTTTCCGTTAGAGTCAAGCTCAAAGTAGTTTTTTTGGATTTTACACATAGGTACATCTGTCCTAGAGCCTCCTCTACCTGATCGTATCCATACAGGGATGTATTACTTGGAAAACTCAAAAAATCTCTATAATACCAAAATTCTAGGAAGTTATTCTATACTAATCCTCAAAGTCCATCTTATATCTATGTTATCTAATCAAAGTTTATCTAAATCTAGCTTCCAAGTTTTGTCCTAAACTTCCTCTGATACCAACTGTAACACCCCAACCCCAGTTATCCAGAGTTGGTTCACTATTACATAACATTGGCATGATCACAAAAGATCATGTCTCTAAAGACCGATTAGTTTAGTAGTCTTGGAAACAATAGATACATTCATAGAGTTTACATTACATCATAAAGTGAAAACAACAACCACATCTTGTCTCCACACTCATATCCCCTTATACTATCCCTGCAGGTCATTCATAAAATACTTCTTCACATCCTGGGAAAAATAAAACACAGAAAGGGGTGAGCTCAAATGCCCAGTAAGGATAACAATATAGTGAAAAGTTTCATAAATAATCATAAACATTTAAGGCAATGTATAACTAAAAAAACCTTTTAAACTTGAACTTCAGAATAATAGGGAAAAAATAAAATGAAATAATGATAATTAATTATTCACATGGATATTATACTAGTCTCATAATCACATGAAATATCAATTAACCACTTTTATAATGATCAAATGCATAATTCCAGACTATCATAATCATGTAGCCAATGACTCATTCCAAGACTACAAATAAGTTTTTGTCAGGGCCATGTTCCAAGACACTATTCTGTCTGATGAGACCAACCGATGCATCGAGGAGCTGTAGCGGGCTCCACCAATCACATATTAAGTCCAATGCATTTCTCATATGAATAGGTTTAAACATAACATAATCATTCGTATTAAAACTAGCATACGAAATGTCAATACATTCTCCATAAACCATGAATGGTATAAAAATAACACATCCACAGTCAAACATATCACAAAACCTTCAATAAAATATGGAAGTTTTGTATCATAATAAGTAAACTTCAAATAATCTTAAAATCCATCAAAGGATGTTGACGTAGATGGAACCAAAACTATTTAAGATAAATATCTCTTTTTTGAAATCATTTAAAAGTCACATAATTATAAAATAAAACTTTTACATTAAAAATATTTTTATAATCTTGTAAGGGAAGCTTTTATGATTTTATAATGGAGAAAAATAGCTGCACCTGCCGTATAAGTTAAAAAACACATTCTTACCTTAATTCTATCGAAAAGGTTAAAAAGGACGTTGTTTGGAAAAAAATAGAAATATTCCTTTATAAAATTCTTATAAAAAGTAAAAAAGGGTATAAATGACTTTAACTCATAATCTGTATAATAGAAATAATTATTCGAAATACATTTTTACGAAACATGGATGTGGATAATAAAGAGGTCCCAGTTGGTAATTACCTATAAACAACCTCAGATAATGAAGAGATTGTGAAATAAACCCTTACCTAGTACGTTTACTTGGTTGAGGGTAGGTTAAACTCCTGTATAATGGTGAAATAATTGTTATTAAATTATTCAAGAATCATATACATTAATATGATATCATATATGATCTTTTAGCATTGCTTTGTTAATAATATCTTAGTATTATCGTCGTTTCGGGTGTTAACTTACTCGTTTTCTTTTATATGTTTTATTACATAAGCCATGTTTTTATGGATAGGTTGTATCTTATTCATATCCAGAATGATATCAAGTAATTAAACATTATTTTTACTCATCAAATGATAATTATAATTGCATACGATGGGGAATGAATCTCATCGCGTTCGTGGAGACGGTAGTCCGTATGTATGCATGAGCGAAAATATCATTCTTTTGATATTATGTTAATATATAATTGGATGGTATATCATATATAAAAAATCATTATCATGTTATATTTATTATTTAAATGAATTACACATCATTATTATACCCATCTAAATAATAATGTATTGAAAAACAATTACACCACGACGTGGAGACGGTAGGCCGTATGTACGCACGTATGGTGCCATGTCATTCAAAGGATGGATAGAATACTGAATATGGTTTTACCATATTTATAATAAAATCACAGTATATATATGATACTAGAGTTTTTATTTTATAATGGGAATAACAAAGAAAGAATAAGTGGAAGAAGAAAGGAACTTGAAAGAGGGTGGTGAAAATACTGCCTCTTTTTCGGGTTCTTCCTTTTGATTTGATCAAAAGGGCCCCATAGGATGGCTTTCTAATCAAACTAAGGAATCTAGGTTTAATTTAGGGATTTTTATAGAGTATTTGGGAAGGGGTTGGCTGAACCAAAAGGCTTTGAATGTGTGAATTAGTGAGAAGGGGGAGTGCCCTTTTATAAGATGGGTGAGGGGCATCTTTGGAAAAGATAGAAATATTATTTTTTTAATAAATTCATATTCAGCTTATAATGGCTCCAATGTGGATTATTTAATGTTTAAGGTAGGTATTGGTCTAAAACCACTCAAACAATAGATTTTAGACTGGTTTTGGTCATTATATTAACCTCATCTTTTAGTTTTAACTTTTAGTTAATTAGATTGACATTTACCATGTCACTTTGTATTTTTATATTATATAGTTAATAAACATACTATATACATAAAAGAGACCCCCAAGTGGTCCATTAATGATACACCTATCTAGATATAAGTCATTTGGCTGAACCTTAGATTTTTAGGAATAGAATATCAATTAATAATATAATATTAGTTTTAAAAACACATTTATATCAATTTTGACACTATTCAATAATTGATTTTTATTAAAGTCTTAAAAACATTATTAATTCTAAACAAATTAATTTAAGAAATCATATAATGTCATATTGACCAATAAAATTTATGTTTGTCATCAAAACTTTCAAATTAAATTTATTTTAACATTTATAATACCAATTATTTGATTCTTTCATCAATAAGAAAAATACTACATCATTATTGTGTCATAACTAATTTTAATTATTAAATGTCTAAATTTTTTAAATAAAATAAAATTATGTAGGAAATCGTTTTATCTTTCTAATGAATATTTATAGTCTAAAATCCAACATATATAACCTTATGTAAAAACTATTTTTCTAAAACATATATGCTTCTGTCATTTTTTTATTTATTTTAACTTAATTAATATAAATTGTCCTTATCACTTACAAGTGGATCCATGGGGTCCCAAAATCGACACAAAGATGCCCATGGTCAGACATGTATCAACCAATAAGGTTTAGACACATTTTAGGGTAATTTATTAGTATTATTATAAAATAATTGTTTACCCTTATTTACCGGATTTACCCTTTAACCATGGTAAATAAAATATTTACCGAAGTAATTATTCAAAATGTCTAAAAATAAAATTTACCTATTTAAAAAATTTGAAGATCCTAATATCAACTATGGAATCCATTTTTACAAATTCAAAACACAGAAGTGACAGAAATTAATTTAAAATCAATTCCCATTGTTAAAACAAAAAGCCTGTTTTTAAAAGATAATAACTATCAAATGATTGACACTTGTTTATGTACGGTTTAATTGTGAAATTATGTAAAATGACCAAAATTGTATTAAATGGTAAAACTATATTCTAAATATTCTTTAAAACCACTAAAATCCATAATTTATCACTGTTAATTATTTTGATTAAAAAAGTTTTTTATTTAAAATTCAGTAATTATAACTACTCATCAAAATATAAAAGTTATCCGAAATGTACCAAAATTTCACCCTAGGCTAATTTCGATTTTACAAATCCAAAAATGAAGTCCATTTTGAGAGATAAAAACTACAAAATTTCAAAAAGTGGGTATTACTATTCATAACGGCTAGTTTGATTGGTTGTGGTGTGTGTTAGAACTTGAAGTTGCATACAGCACACGCTACTGTATTGTTCAAAGGGAAGCGTACCGTGGAAGATTGAGGTGTTACATGAGTGAACTGGGCAATGTCATCTCCTTTTACAAAATTTCTAAATTTTATGAATCTAATATTTTCACTTCAATGAAAATCTCAATGTGTCCTTATATATATTCAATGAATACTCTAATGTATTCCCATGATAAATTTATTATATGTATGTCGTATATTTTTATAGATGTTGGTATTTATTACTATGACATGGGTGACTCCACTCACTGAGACATAGAAAAGTGCTTGATGTAGTACCAACACAAGTATCCATGAAGTGAATAACTACCTCTATATGATCATATAATTTTGAGAGATTATCTCAACCGGAAGGATTAGAGTTACATTCTAAAGTCTTGGGTCTTGTAATATACCTATTTATCCACTAAAAATGTCTCCCAAAATGACGTATTCATCATGGAAGGAATAGTTTGTACTCCCTATTTTATGCACCACAGAGGTTGTACTCTGGATCTAAAACCTCACCGCCAGAGTTGAAACCTCATAACTACGAGTCAACTGTTCATGCTACCAATATCGGTTAATTAAAATGTTGGAAATAGAATTTGTAATTCAATTTTGCATGGTGATTCATGAATGAATGTATGTAGGCATAATCGGTGTCCCAAACATGTTTATAAATCAAGAATGAGCTACAAGACATCCACATTTATGAGGTCCAGTAGACATCATCCTTGAACTACAGAGTTGATGGATCTTTCAAAAAAATTCATCTGATGCATGGTAAATTTGGAATTACCTTTTGGGACATATAAAATATTCCTGGAGCCCCTATCATTAGGGATATGTATGAAACTTTTATCCCACCAAAGGAAATGTGGGATAATACTGAAAGGATATTGACTTCAACCCATGAAATATTGAAGTTGGCTCAGATGATCAAGAAGGATTATCTATCCCAATGGGTTATCTTCATATCAAATATGGATAAAGGACTTCCTCATATTAAAGGATAAGATTCTACTTTATAGTCTCTTATAGGTTTCCTGACATTTGAAAATTGGAGCACTGTTGGAAAATTATGGCCTACACTATATCAAGGCATGTATAAATGTTGGGCTTATAAGGTAAATTCTGAGGTTTTTATGAGAAACCATATGGTCAAATTCATCATGATATATATAAGTATCCACCTACTTATGGTCAAAAAATACATTGGTGGTGTGAGACCACATACATTTTTATAGCTACCAAACTACAATATGGGAGAAACATAGGGTTTCCTACCCCTGACTAGGAAAATATATATGAGTTTTTACTGAATGTTCAAACTAAAATGGCCCCATTAATAATTATATGTCTGTTTAATGTGATGTGGGGTTGGATTTTGGCACACCTAACCTTATATTTTAGGCTAATAGTAGTTCATGTACATAGAGGATGGTTTTACCAATTTTTCAATATATTTTTGGTATTCAACCTTTACCACTGAAGCATGATGAGTTTCTAATGAATCAAAACATATCAATAGTTTTTGACTTCTTACTTTATGGTGATATTCCAGTTAGAACATTTGCTGACAATGTAAAATCATCCAACTATTTGAGTTTTTACATGATTGCATTTAGAGACAACATATTGGAGGATCATATTGATAGTGAGATCATATATGAGGTAGAAGCTCTATATCGATTTTTCCATCATTTCAAGTGTCTGTAATAGGAAAGTGTATCCTCTCCACTCAAACATGTTTGTATTGAGAAACACCGAATTGTAGAACCATAATTATTTATCATAATGTCCTTGGAGTTATCCCAAACATTAATTAAGCTTCATCCATTAGTTGGGTTGATTGGGCTAGAATTTGGGTATTCTAGTGCTTGGATTTCTTCATAAACATAATGGGTGCTAAAGAAAATAAATAATTAGGTCACGCCAATGAAAAATCACGGCCTTAGTAAGCATGGTAGGAAGTTTCGACCCAAATGTGATGATATTGAAGATCCAAATACTTTAATAGATTTGGCCCAAGTGCCACATAGTAATCCAGGGTTTAGAAAACCATATCTTTTAGGCTACAACGGTCTATTCATCTCCACTAGGAGGATACCCACGTTTCTATCACCCAATCTACTATGATAGTAGAAAGGAATTAAAGGGATTCAAATTCCACATATTTCAGGTCTTCCTCATATACATCTGTATTATCATATTCTTATGTAAAACTCCTAGTAATCCTAGCTTGGCAGAATGTAACCCATGATGCTTGAGACATGTGGGTATATCTCTACGATGGAATACACATTCAAGAGCTCGAGTATATCCAATAACCCTACAATATCCAACCTGATTGAAATTCTTCAGAGGTCAATAAATATATTTATGAGATGGAAATATTTATATATTCCACTAATGAGTAGATCCTATACAAAAATCAGGTATTTGATATGTTAGATCATGCTACTATTGAGGAAATATCAAGTCTATCTGAAGAGTAATTGGATAACTATTTAAATGTTGGAATGTGTCACCCTCTTTTCCCTTCTTCTTTCAATCCCTTATCCATGATCATTAATTCTTAGGGGGTCTATCATGAAATTTGGAGTATGATAAGAAGCATTACTAGAAATGGAAAATTATTTTCCAAAATATAGGCCAAATGGTACCTCTATTTGAGTAGTGGTTGAATCTCATGAGTCCATTTAACTATCCTTTGGTCAAAACATGGTGGTAGAGGAAATGGAGGTAGAATTTTCTCAACTTCCACATCATGTTCCCATGACTGAGAGGATCAACACGAGTCCATAACCATCTAAAAAAAGAATGAAAGAGGGAGTAGATGTTGTCCTAGCATATGTATCGTATTAATTTTTTCATTGTAATTTAATCTCTTTGATTTCCTAATATTTCTATTTGACAGTGCTATCCTTTTGTAGAATCTACTTTACTTCCCTCCCATAAGGGTTCCAGAAATAATACTTATAGGATGTAGGGGGATATTACATGAGTCATATACTCATGATCATGAATTCATCCCATTTTTGGATGAATTTACAAGATATGTATTCATGCCAAACACCATCATTTTATATAAGAGAGAGGTTCATAGTAATGTATGATGTATATAAAAAGGATTCTTGTGGTAGCTAAAACATTTCTGGCTCATCATATTTTAGATCCTCGACATACATTAGAGGACCCAACAACAACCACCACCAGCCCTATATCTACTCCAAAAGAGGTTTACATGGATCTTATAAGGTCTAATGAAGGTTTCAGTTTTGATCATGGCCTATATTTGTTCGATGATTTTGTTCCTACCAAGAATTCAGAATAGAGAATGAATGATGAATCCAATATGTGTCTATAACCACGCGTATTGGATACCATTATGAGTTAGGATGTTGCGAAACATGAATAAATTTATAATAAAAAAGTGGAACATAAGGATATATTATTAATATTAATCTTCGGACCTCTGTAGAAGATTTGTGTGGATTTAATAGGGAGTGGGATGGATGTGATTTTTCAATTTCTTATATTTCCAAATATAGTTAGCCTTTTTTTCTAAACGATGTTTTACACCAGATCTCAACATAAACATCTTTTTTTAATATTAAATTTATAATTAAATTCATTACCAAGGCCTCCACGTCTATGAAACTTCCATTGATGATGGAGTAACAACTGATAATCTCGAAGTGGGAGATCCTCGAGACATCCATCATGTTTGTTGGGTAAACCCAAGACGATTTTCCTTGTTTGGAGGTCCCCACTAAAATTATTGACATTGGGGGCATTGGGGATTAATTAACCCCAACATTTTATCCAACAATGCGTGAGTATTTTTAACTACTTTGGTTTCTTCAATTCCTATTTTTCTATTAACCCCATGATGTTCAAAAGGTGTGTCATTTTTGTCCAATGCCATCAACTTTGATGGATTATCCTGAGAGGGGAGATTCCATTCCAATTCAACCATTATTAGTTTGAATAATTGATACTACTTTTTAGAGAGTGAGAAAAGGTGTCTCAATGAGTGTAATGATACCAAAATATATATCTCCCATTGAGATATGATCTGATTCAAAATTGGATACACATGATTACTTTATCCCCAAACATTGTAAGGTCTAGAAAGAAATCTACAAGATAGTCTAAGAGACACCTCTCAGAAACCATCAATCACGAACTCATTGGCTTCCAACCATGTTTTCCATTTTAGGGTATGGTGGGTTTGATTACCTTATGAACCACCATGTTGTGATGTCAATCATCCATCAATGTGAGGAAGAGTGAAGATCTCATCAGGCTGAGGCACATCTAGAAAGTTGGTTTAGAGATCACTATGTTACTATATTCCAATATGAGCTCAATCATGCCAATGAAGTGGAGGAATATCTTTGTCAACCTGACATGAAATATATCTAAATGAAACACATTCAAGAATAATTGGAATGAGTGAATAAAGAGATGGTCCAACTCCCTCTATTCTGGAAGGGGGTCTTGGCATAAGGAAGAGATTCTATTATTGTAGAGTTGTAGAATTTTTATAATTCTAAGGATGATGTCTCCACACATTTTTTTGGGTTTTGTAATACTCTTGATAATTCCTTTGAAAGAATCCAACAACACGAAGCATGTGTTGGGGAGAACATTTAAAACATGGAAGAAGGGCTCCAACATGTGGATGTTTCTTCACATTTAAAAACATGAATGAAAGGTTTTTTAGTATAAATCACATGTTATTGTATCCCTATATTTATCATAATATGGATATAAAACTTGAAAATGAACCATATTAGATAATGTCATTTCATTATAATTTCAATGATAGGGGTGAGGGGTAGTGTATTTTTTTCCTAGGTCATTGACTGAGAAAGTGTAGTTCCACTATTGCTAAGGACATATGACAGACCCCATAAACATTGTACATTTTGTGTAATCAGCATAATTTTTTCCTATTTCAACATGGATATGACATAGTAGGAAAGACTTGAGTTTTTATTAGGCCTCCATTTTTGGGGTTTCAACTTAACAAGTTTTCTACATTTTTATTTCATTACTCAATTTCTTCCCAAACCATAAAGAGTGTATGTCTAGTGATCTAAGACTCTACTTTCATCCAAGGTAAACATTGTGTGTTTTCAAACTATTGACTAATTTGTCTCTTTTTGTGTTTATTTTAATGTCTTACAAGATAGAGTAATTCCACTGGTGTTTTAGGTTGAACAACTTTGACCATGAGTTTTGGAATGATGACCCAATCAAGGATTGTGTGGTGAGAGATTTCTGACATTATTCAGATAACTAAATGGGGATTTGGAGTCATAATTTTGTGATTCCTATATCTAAAAAATGATTCAAGGAAAAAATAAAAATAAATACCATAGATCATATTTGAATATTTGTTTCCAACATGATGTTGTCAATTAGGGTTTATGGAGATAGAAGACGTCTCTCATAATGAAAAACATTACTTTGGGTGATAGGAATTTTTATTGGGTGACTTATAAAAAGTGAATTTTGGTGTATTACTACCTATTCGGAAAAAGTTATCTTCATAAATCTGACATTACATTACTAATATCTTGGTAGTTTTTGAATATTTTGATTTCTCAAGACAACAAGGGGTAGTTTTCCAATCTAAGGTGTCTGCGAATTAAGAGATAATCTTTATTTTTGATTTTCTATGTCATAGATACCACTACAACAAGAATTTTTCTTGTGTAAAGGAGGGTACATTCTATTAGATGATCGATGTTAAGGGGGAGTCCCCTCACTAACAAGGGTTGATAATTATTTATTTTAATGTCCTCATGACCAAGACATCGACCATGTAGTTTAAAATCTTATGATGAGTACATTATGGCTACAGTTTAACATCATTTAACTCAAAACAAAATATTATTAATTTCACATTTTCATGGTAATGTATCCAAGAATGGGTCGTCTTTTCTTGTATGAAGTGGGGAGGGTTTCCAAATATGAAGACTAGTATGTTACAAAACCCTCATTGTGGCATGCAGAGATAGAAGAGGTATCTTCTGTAGATGAATATACATTTGGTTGACAAGACATTTTATATGGTAGAATCATGAAAAGACAATAGGTTTTTATTACTACATAGTCATGTAGTGGAATCCCCTGTCTGATAGGCCCTTATGTGGGTGAATCATGAAAAGAAAACTATATAATTATGTTACTTATTTAGAAAAAATGAGTCATTGGGAATGTAACATTCCACTACTAATGGTTAGGGAATGTTTATGGAGATTTGGATTGTCCTATACAAAGAGTTTGGTTCATTGGAGGAATGTACCTGAAAATGGGAGGATAATTTCATATAAAAATTATCAATAATAGGGATAAATACATTCCTTATATAGATATAACTCAAATGTGGGAAAATAATATTTTATTTTTGGGTTTTCATCTGGACTAGGGAATAAGACCTAGTCATCATTACATAGCTCTTCAGGATGAGATTCCATCCAAACATGTTTTTATTAAAGATTCCACACACTGATTTAATTATTGAGTGGAGAAGGGGTTTTGTAAGATGGTATAACTAATAGGGTGAGAACTCGTATTTTATCTTGTTATATAAAAATGACTCATACATAAGAGAGTAGAGTATTTTTCTTGTATTACTTATGGACTAGGATATAGGATTTGGGTTTCACTACGTATCTCGTGGGATTGATTATCAATCCATACTTAGTTATTAAGGAACCATGTAGTTTGAATTATGGCTATAGGGATGTGGTTCCATGATGTAAAGATGAAATGTTTTTGCAACACAAAAGATTAGAGACATGGGTTTCACTACATATCCTATGATGGAAGTAATCAAGTAACACATATTTCTTGAATTTGTATCAACTGTTCAGTTTAACGGCATGTAGTGAGGATGTTGGTGTGCCTTTTAAGATCGTGATACTATGAAATTGGTAACCCTGATGAGAATTGATATGCCCTTATCATGTGGTGATTCCTATTCCAAAACTCTCAATCCAACATTATCTATTCTCTGTGTGAGAAACTGGAAGTGGAAATGGATTCTTACACAAAAAATGTGATAAAAATGAATAATAAGAGAATTTTTTTAGTTTTCATTTTTGGTGGTGGTTGGATAGTGATATCAGATTCTGGAATCACTAGGTATCTCTTCAATGATGGAATCAAGTTGTTCGTAGTTCTAATAAACCATGTAGTTTCGTGTCTTGGTGTGAGGTTATCATCCATATAGTTTAACATAATGTGGTATGGATGAATTTTTATTATACTCCATATCATATGGTTGGGAGAATACATCATGTAAAAGTTGAATGATGTAAGGCTAATTATTCCAGTGATGCTTTTGCGTACTTCGGACGTGAGGACAAAAATTGTAAAAAAATAATATTGGGGGATTTTAGATTAGGGGATGTGGTATGGAAAAAATAAGTGAAATTATCATAGACAAATGTTCTAAAAGAGGGTTCACAACATTGTGTTTATGATTATTAAAGAAATAGAAGAGGTTTCTTCTAAGGACCATTGATCTTCTGGTTGATAAGAACTTTTATTTATATACATAATCATATACAATTGGGGCATATTACCATATTGTTAAATTGCGGAATTCTCTGGCTAGTAGTCCCTTTTGTCATGAAACTTATTCAAATCTGATGGTGCATATTACAACATATTCATAAAAATGGGTATTCAGGAATATGAATTATTATTACTGATAGTCAAGGAAATATTGTGGAGATCTAAAATTTCCTAGGACAAAGAGTATTATGTATGGAAGGAATATTTCCAAGCATAAACAAAACATTTGGGCTGGTAGTTTCCATGGAGAGTGAATTCCCCCAACATAAATGTTTTTACATAAGGGAGAGGAATATTATTATTTCCATGATGGGATCCCAAATGAGTGAAATTGAATTATGGTCTCTTGTATAGATATTTTTTTTCTGTAGGATAGGTATAATTTATTATGTTGTGACTGGACCAGTGATTAAATATATGGTCCTCAATATATATCTTGTGATTGTAGGAATCAATATAGTCAAAGTTTTTGAATAAATGTGTGGTGGAAGAACATCACCTATTATTATGATCTTATCATTAATATATTGAAATGATATGCAATTTTACAACGTGAAACAAGGATGTTGTGATAAAATTTAATGTCTTATGATGTGGTTGTTAGGCTATATTATTTAAGGTCTTACAGCTTAGACTATGATGTATTTCAGTTTTGGGTCGTACAATAAGGATCATATGGAGTGCCCCTTAAGGTCATGCATATATACCATGAAGTTATGTATTTTAATGTCATACAACATGGATGTTGTTATTATGTAGTTTATCACCTTGTAATTGGGATGATATGTCGTTATTTTTAAGTTCATGTGAAAAATACCAACTATGATGTTTAATTTCATACATCTAAGGTGATTCTGATCTTATCTCATATAGTAGTTCTTGAGAAATATTTCATTTTAAGGGTCCATAATGAGCTCTCTATCCGTTGAGATCAAGTAATAAGCATTGTTAGAGTGTACCTTGAGTATAGAATAAGGTGCCTCCTACTTTGGTTCAAGATTTGGAGGCCTCTTCCCTGGTATCAATAGAGTCCTAATGACCTATACCAACTCTCGTTGGAGAAATGAATAGAGGTGTAATTTCTTGTTAAATGCCTATGCTATCAGATTTTTATGGACTTACAATTTATTCAAGGTATGAAATATTTTATAATCACATCACTCCAACTCATCCAACCATTTATCGAATCAAGGAAAATTGGACCTTAATAGGCAATAATGCTTCTATTTGATATAATATTTACTATGGGATTTTCTTTGTGGTGGTGTGGGTTGTGGTCCAGTAGGCCCACAAGGCATGAAAAATACTTTCAGTCTATGAATATTTATCCTTATCCACCATTTTTAGAGTATATTTGATAGGGTCTTGTTGAAGGCCTCTATAAATCCATTAGTTGTTGAAACATAGAAGGAAAAGTGGTTCTATTTGGTATTATACACCTGATTCAACTTCTCAGATATAGAAAAACATATATTAGTTTGATTGCCTTTCAGTATTTTATGAAGGACACAAAATCTAGTAATGATTTTGTCTTTCACGTAATTGATGATTCTTTTGGACCCAACCTCATTAAGTGGTATATCCTTAGTATATTTAGAGAATAATTTAGTAGTAGTAAGGATTTATTTTAACTATATAGTCTTAGTTGGAGGATAAGTCCATACAACATCCATTCCCCATATAGAAGAATGACCAAGAGTATTTGGTTGTATATAGAAACTGTGGGGGTTTGTAGATGAAGTTGGCGTGTACATGGTTAGAATGACATTTTCTAGTGAATTCTATGAAATACTACATTATTAAAGGCTATAAATATCAAATCCATTCGGTTTGATGGGAAATAATGAACCTTGAATGGTGTTCACCATAGGATTCCATGTGTACTTCTCTCATTACAATAATATTTTCTTGTCCATCAATTCACATGAGAAGGACCCCATCAAATCCTCCTTTAAAGAGTACTTTTTGGTGTTTTGGGATGTTATAAAGAGATAATTTCATTGATCTTCATCAGATATTCTATTTTATAGATCTTTTGGATGATAGAACTCTATTTTGACGGTAGTCTACAATGGGTATCATCGAACTAGTCACGGGTCCATCTAGTTTATAGATAAAACTGACCTCATTGGCATCTTCCATGATGACACGAGAAAAATGAGATTCCATTCGATGATGCTCAATGTTGATGATTGTTTCATCCCAATATGGTTCTCCTAGGTTCATGGAATCATTTTCCAATGCATCAACATATTCCTTCTATAATTGTGGTATGCGATTCAATTTTGTCTTTGAGGGTAACATTGCCAATATTTCTCATACATAGTAAAGCTAGGGGATTATTTCTTCTTTGATGATAGTATAATCCCCATTTATCAATTTGATTTCCACATATGAGTTACCTTTCACCTATAGGTGGACTACTGGTATTTAATGTTCCCATTCTAGGCCTACAATGAGTGCCTATTGTCTTTCCTCATTGTTTGTACAACATTATTACTATTGGAAGGAGTAAAGAAATACTACCTTTCCTAGAGAGATAAGAAAGGTACCCAACCCAAATTTATTTATCTAAGGATCTCATATTATCTTCCCCATTGGGATTCTATAAGCACCATCAAAATATATTTTCCATGTTTGTAGGTCATCCTGAGTAAAAAATATCTCTTCATGGGTCAATTTTGTTTCTAATAATGTTGTTTCTATAGATGGGTGTTCTATAATTTAATATTATATATCCTGGACTTTCACCACTTTTAAATAATGAATTCTATGTAAAATGGTTGTAGGATAAAATCCCACCATGCCAAATGTCTCGTCAATATTGCATGGATGAGAATACATTTGAGTGTGTTATTACGAGAGACAAAATGGACATAATGGTACTTTAGGTTGTGCCCAATTTTTTGATCTATGAAGTCTAATGATAGGCTTCTCTTCTTGATATCGGAATAATGAGTCCTGGTTTTGATAATGGTTTTAATGAAGTATTAAAGGTTGTTTACACTCCTTGGGTCATTATTTTGTGCGATGAAATCACTTAGTGATTGTTCTATGTCCTTCACATGTAGAATGAGTGGTTTCCCTTCAACAGGTGGAATTAACACTAGCGGTCTCAAGAGTTATTTCTTGATGCTATCAAAGGAATCCTAGTAGTCATTGGTCCATTGATATGTGAACCCCTTATACATTAAATTATTTATGTAAAAACACTTGCTTGTAAGGTCAGTTATAATGTTCTAAATGTAGTCAAGGTGTCCCTATAAACCACTCAACCCTTTAATGTTTCAAGGTAGTGACATGTAGGGGATAACTTTTTTAGGGTCATCTCTAATTCCAAGATGGCGTAGGATGAAGCTAATATATTTCCTTTATGTGACCACAAAACTACATTTCAAGGGGTTCAGCTTCTGGATATGTTGTTAGATTTTGTTGAAGATAGTCTCAAGATCAAGAATTTGATCATAATGATGTGTATACTTAAGCACAATGTCATTAAAATAACATTCAACAGACTTCCCCAGGAAGGGTTTGAAAATGTGATGCAAGGCACATTGGCATGTGGTTCCATAATTCTTTAATATAAAGGGAATAACTGAAGAGTATAATACTCCATTGGGGCTAAAGATAGTGTCTTGTTAATATTCATGGGATATAAAAAATTTATTATACCCCTAATATACAGTGATTAATGAGATGTCCTTATATCCTGACGATTCATTAATAAATAATTCTATGACCAGGACGGGAAAATCATCTTTTGGGTAGTTCCAGATGAGATCTCTAAAGTCAATGGAGACCCTGATTTTCTCATTTTTATTCTTTACCAGGAATATATTGGATATGCATGTCAGATATTGGACTTCTCGAATGAATTCTACCTTAATAATCATTTCAAATTTAATATCGACTTTAGAGCCATGGGTTGGGTGTGTCCTTATGGATTCTTGTTTATATACCGTATGGTTTTCTAGAAATCCCAGATGGTGAGTGTCCACATTGGGATCGAGGCCTGTAATTTTTGTATAATTACTATAAAACATGTCTTGATGCTGCTTTATAAAGTAGGTGTATACCTCTTGTACTTTGAAATACATGGCCACACTGATCAACGTGGGGTGTGGATCCTCCTCTTTGCCTATATCTATGTCTTGAGTTCATCAACGGTGGTAGAGTCACCATTCTCAAATGATGGAGGGTAATCCCTGAGGTCATCCTCATATTCTTCTTCCTCCCAATATTACTCCTCCTATTATAAATTTCTCTTAGGGGAATTAGATGATGAAGAAAATTTGTCGATGTTTGGGTAGGAGTCAATATTTTGACATTTGAAAGGAGAAGCTGCAAATTCAGAACTAATTGATGACATAAGGCCACTTTGACACTCTGAAGGGGAGATGAGGGGGAGATAATGAGTGTCAATATTTTAAGTTGGGGTATGATAACCTTTTCTGAGCCATCAATTGAGTTTGGTATATTTTTAAGCTCAATGTATGGAATAAGAAAATTTTCAGTCAATCTTCTATCACTGTTTAGAGAGTTAATGACTTCTCTAACAGATTCAAGTTTAGTTTTCTTAACTGATATCATTGAATTCATAGAATATGATCCTTAATTTGAAACCATTCCATATATTTTATATATAGGTATCATATATTCATAAATGATCTACTTTAAGGTATTGGTTGGGGTAATTTCTAGACCATTAAGAGCCATGACCTGAGAAATAACATGGGTCATGAGTTGCTTCTATTCCCTCTATAGAACCCTGCATCAATGTATTGATTTTCACGAGTTTATAATGGTTCTTTATCACCACAAAATTTCCGAATTTGGTAATTTATGAAATATTTGAAGAATTTGTGGTGTGAAGAGGAGATTTTTGGGTTTTGAGGATACCAAGGTCGTACCAGAAGAACTATTAAAGTTGTGTCTTACCAAACAACCAGATATTCTATGTCAGATACTTGGTCACCAACCTAGGCCATGATCTTCAATCAAACTAAATTATTTTTTCACTAATTTCATAAACCTGTAACATTATAGAGGATTGGGATAGGTGGGAATCGTGGTATCCCAGTCAGAAATGTGTTCAGACTAGAATTATGTTGACTCCTAATCCATTTTCGAATAAATATCATTGAATACCAACATCATTTAACCATATAGATATATAAAAAGGTATGATATGTACATTTATAAAGGTATACTTTTCCTAATCCATGATAGTGAAGATCATTTGTCTTTCTGAAGGATCTATCTCTACCGGATATACCTTAGTAGTATAAAATTATACTTTAAATTCAGTAGGGCTTAAAAAACCTATATGAGTGCTTCCCGGAAGTCTTTTGAAATACTTAGAGAAACTAGGATGGACATTATTTGTAAAACTAGGGCCAATTTCATTAAAATTTAATACTTAGGGGATAACATTCTAATCTTCCTAGAGAGAGAGTTCCATTTTTAAGGCAATTTAGTAACTAACGTACTTGATATAGGTGGATTGTCTATTGGAATCTGAGTTATTTATACTCATGACCATAGGGTGTTAGGTCGACCAGGTATACCTATGTGTTAAGGATAATATGTAGGCAATGTGTCCTCCAATAAATCTTCTTTAAGATTGGGTTTAAAAACCCTGGTGTGTGTGGGGGGGACTTTCTTTCTCCTACTGAGCTCACTGGAGTGCTCTCTGACATGTTTTGGCTACATAGACGGTTCAAGTGGGGGATATGGTCAGGGTGTTGATTCATTCTTCCATGTATCTTATATTTTATCTTTGACCCATATAGCCTCTTCCCCTAATATCCTAATTAGATATAGTGAATTTGGGTTCATATCCACACTCATCATTGGAGAAGGTACCAATTAAGTAAGTAAAATTACGGGAATTGAAAAAAACACATCATCTGATGAGGAATCCATTTGGAAAGTCGACTATTGATGTACTATTTAGTGTGGAATACCCATTCTTCTGGGACTAAAAGAATTAATTTCATTAGATTAAAATATAACATTTCCCTGGGAACATGTTTATCTTCTTATGATTTCTTCCTACTTATCCAGCCATGTGGTTTCTTAGAAGATTGGCTTTTGGAAGACTATGTTATCGATGGAATCTGTTGTGTCATATAAAAAAATTTGGGGGGAATAATGGGTTGTTTCATATTTTCTTAGATTATAGGATGATTATGATTGTTTTTAAATGAAATCATTGAGCATCTATATAACATTGTTAGTAATTTTATTTCTTTCAACCTCTCCTATTGGATTGGAGGTAGAAACCCATGTAATATATGTTAGTGGATTTACCAGCATTATTTTCTAGATTCAACCATTTTCTATAAGATGTATTTGAAGAAAAATAATTCATAAATAGTGTTCCCCATGGTTCAGTGGAATGGAAATTAGTTTGGGATATCTTCAATACCATCCTGATTAGTCCTCTCTAGCTTGGAAATTTGAGAATGTTTTTTTTTCAAAAGATGAGATGAAGCAGCGAAGGATCTGGTAATATCATATTTAATAAACCATATATTTTCTCCTCAAACTCATTTCTATTGTGATATAATTTCTCACCCAAACAAGAATGGCATGGTTTCTAATTCTTATGGGTAGTCTTAATGTGATATGATGCTAGTTTTAGAGATAGAGCTTGGGAAGGGTTTGGATTAAGTATAACAGTGGAATCATATTCCTTTCATTTTATATTCCTTTGATCTATTATAATTACTCTTGATTTATCCTTGGTATATGGGATGGAATCATCCATTTTCTATCAACTACGGTGATATCCCAAAATCCTTATGTGTATTTCATAGGGATGAGTGGTGTACGCAACCCGTTAGAGAGGTTCTCTATAAGTATGGAAAAAATATTCCAAGGGATGTTGTATGTTCCAGGAGTAGGTTAACCCTTTCCATTTATATATGAAATATAAAACCCCTCATTCTCCATTTTTAGTTTGAGAGGTCTAGGATTTTTGTATTATGAAGAAATGAACTGAATTGAAATATAAACTCCCATTGGTGTTCTTCCCATTCTACGATTCACTAAGATGGAAAATAAGTGTGCGATATGAAGGCTAGACCTTGTAGTGTTTTTATAAGGAATGTGAGTTTCGATACTTCTTTTTGTGAAGGGGTCCCCATCATGGGATCATAGTGGGACATGAAATGTTTCGAATAATTCTTTGTATCCACTGAACCATTAGAAATTAAAAATGTATGGTTCCTAAAATTTGGTTGATGGGGTTTGGATTGACACATTCAGGGTAAGGCCTCGTTTCTAGTATCATTGGTGCATTTTTTTATTCAATATCTTCTGATCAAGTTGTCAGTGACTCAATAGTGTTGAAGATAACTTATGGGTTTCCTACATAATAATGAACCTGATCATGGGAAACAATAGGTAAATACATCCATAGTGTCTCTACTCGTACCAATAGTGGGTAGCCCTTAGCATGTAGTCTTTGAGGATGGGTTTGAAGCAACCCGGTTTATGTTCCCAAGGGAGGAAAATCTTATAATATCAATGTCCCAGTGTCTAAATATACTATTTTTTGGTCTTGTTCATTGATTATATGTTCTTGTTTCTTTGTCAGTTGCTAGGGGGATCCCCATTTCTTGAAGTACACTGGTTGGGTGTGTGATTTGAGGCTTGGTTTTTAGAGCATATCTTGCAGTAATATTTCCTTAGAGTAATTCTATGTTGAGTCTTCTCAACTCATTCATCTCTTCTTCCTTCTTAGAAAATATTTCATAATGTGTGAGGGGTTCATTCTCTTTAGAAGGTGGGTGAGGTACAACCTTACCTTTACAATTTTCTTTGGTTGATACTCTCTAAGGAGGTAGTAATGGAGTGATCGAGGGAATTCCAAAATTTATTGAATTCCTCTAGTTCCTGTTATTCAGTAATCCTTTAATAATTATATTGTGGACCATATTTTGAACCAAAAAATCCTTATCTTGATCCTCTGTATTGGACTTTTTTCTGTACGGTCGGTAGGGGTGGTGTTAACAAAATTCATTGAAGTGTAATTCATTAAGGTCATTTTATTTGTACTCTTACGGTGATTCCTTTATTTTTACCCTACATGAGTCCTCTTAATCTGCTTCATTGGTCCTCTTGGAATCATTTGGTGATAGGTAATCCAAAAGGAATCTTTGTAAAAAAATTAATTTGTGTTCCAAGAGAGTACAGTGGGTCACTGGATGGTACAAATTGGGAGGATTCATTCTATGGTATTCCCCCTAATTGGGAGATGATTTACTTCAGCTGAGGATGATATTATTAGGGTGAAAAATCTCACATCATTGTGGGTTGGGCCTATTCAAACTCCATTTCCAAATCCTTTTGAGTCTATTTGACTAAACTCAAAAGTAGTGGTAAAAAATACCACATCCCAATGGGCTAAGGTTGCTCTTAGATTATTGTGGCTATTAATACCACAACAATATTGTTGATTTTATAGGGATTTTTTCAAAATTGGAAGGGTGGATAATATGGATTTCACCTAAACCATCTATTTATAATAACATTTTTGAAATTTGTAGAATTGTTTATTTGATGGATGACTTCCATTAAGCGGAAGGCTTGATCAATAGTGTTGGATTCATAGTAAAAAAGTATTTTGATTGATTTCTCTCTTCTAGACTGATGTCTGTGGGAGTTTTTTTAGGCCAGTTTCTTATAGAATACCATCTATTTCATATAGAGTATATATGGTTAAGTTGTCATAAAGATATGAAATTTCAAGATGTCTCATTCGATAGCACATATTGGGGAGTGCAGTGAAATGTATCACTCTATGTTCCCCCATCCTATGATATAAACAATATGTGGGTTATAAATTATTAGATGATGCAATTATTCTAATTCATTGGGTAATGTGGACTGAATGGATCATTTTTATTTTCTCAATTTTGTTTTTCATGCATCTGGGAGAGTTGTCAGGTCAATTTGGTGGTGTATCCCTTATAATACATTGAGGTGGATTGGGTTCTCCTCATAAGATAATAAATTTTATTTTAAGTGGTGAATATTGTTCCATATATTGAGGAAAATTTCATGGACCAAATATTCTAACAATGCTTCTGTAGTAATGAATTGAGGAGTTTCTAAAGTCCATAACATGACTGGTATGTCTTATTTTGAAAATTAATTTCCAATTTACAAGGTGTCTTCATCATAATTTTCTACAGGTTCCTCAACTTAGTCTATCCAAAGCGGATGCTTCCCTATTAATTTATCATAAAAATGATATTATTACATACTTCATAAGTCATATTCGAAGGTAAATGATCCAAGGTTGGTTCAAAGAATTATTGTAACCTTGGGATTTCTTTTGGATGAGAAATAAAATAACTTGTCAATAAAAAGCATCAGGCATGACTGAACTGATTTTCTAATGTTCATCATGGTATGATAAATTTATCATCATTAAATCATCAAGGGGGGAACCTTCTTGATGAACTGAAACACTATTATGAGGTGTTCTTCCATCACAGATGAATGTCCGACTACAAAGTTATTTTATGAAATGTATACCTTATGGGGGAACTTAATTGAGGATGATATAAAGGGGAAGTACTTCTTGATGTTTTAACTTTGATCCATTTAGAGGGATGTTGTGTCTATCATCAGGAAATGGGTTCTCAATATAGATCATATTTTGTAAATAAATCATGCCTTTCATCGTGAAGTGTCTGGGGAGGTCCTCCAGAACTGTTATTACTATTCCTATAATTTATTAATATAAGTGTTGGATCTTGAGTTACCATAGATAAGAATTTAAGGGATTTATTAATTTAACATTAAGAAAATATAGATCTTCGATCAACTCCTTATTTTGCAGTCATTTCTAGTGAAGCCTCATTTTGGAGGCCTTATTATGGGAAACTGGGGCCACTTTCTTGGGAAATCAGTTTTCATATACCAAATCTTGTTTTTTTATCACTCGCATTTCTTCTAAAACATTTTGACATGTATTTGGAATTTTGTAAGGGATTGTTTCTATCCTGGAGTGGCCATTGGGATAGGCCTATTACCTTCAGTTTGAATAGGGGTATAGGCCTAATCCAATTTTCTATATATCATAAGGATGTTTCCCCATGACCCACCTAAATAAGAGCATAGGTTTTTGTATACTTTGGAGTGAAATTTTAGTAAGTCACCCCAATTTTGTGTATAAAATGTTAGTATGTCCCTCTTACACTACCTCAACTGTTAATATTTCTTGGTGGGTTTTTAAGATGTAGGTAGGAATTTGTGTCTTCGCTTTCACCGTTTTCTTAATTTTCATGGTAACATTAGTGGTTGGGACCTGGATATATTCCCATTTTGGGGTTGGTGCAAGGGTGTGTCACCATTACATTCCTCCATTTTCTATCAAGAGATAATAACAGTTTTCATGTGTGGGTTATAAGTATGGGTATGCACCTATTTTTATTGGAACTAACCTGCTAATTTCTCTGGATACTTCTTGAAGAGGATGTTGGCAGGGTTGATGGATGTGGGTAGGTGTTTTCATCTGTCTGTGGCTTATTAGTGAATTTTATTTAACGACTTGATAGATGTGGGAAGTTTGTGTTTAACACTCATGGTTTTCCACTGAATCTGACTTGTGGGATTCTTAGGATACTTCTATTCATGGTCGGTGGTAGGTTAGGTTGATGTGAGTAGGTGTTTGTTGATGCTCCTAATTTTATTTCAAATTGGACTAGGGTGCATCAGAGGGAACCGAGGTATGGACCTTCTTCCCATTGTCAATTTATTACCCTCAGTTTCCTTTCTTGAATTTCAGGTTCTAAGTGAACATGGACAAAAACCTAAATAAAACGCATCCATCTTGTTAAGGGTTTGTCACTGTGTGACATTGGCTACAGTGGATTCTTGCAGGATCCATTTCTAGAGAACCCTATGATATCTAGGTGTGTACATTGGTGGGATGATTATCTTCCTTTATCATATAATGAGGAATTTTAGTACTTAAATATAAATATAGGATCCTAAAGAAGTTTGATATGGTGATTGGTTTTGTCTATTTTTTATCCACCAGTTGTCACTATGTGGATGACCAGTGGGGTTTTCAGAGCTAGAGGGCCTGTTGAGTGTCCTCTGGGGTTGGGATGGTGTCATTTTGGTGGTACTCCCAAACCAATGAATTCAATACCTAGTTTTTAAGATTTTGGGTTGGTTATGGTGTCCTCTTCTTAGTTGATGACCCAATTTGTGCGGTGGTTGATGTCCATGTCTATGAGAACTGGTATAAATGTATTTGGTTTTAATGATATTCTTGTCGAGGTTCCAAAAATATAGGTGAAAAACATAAATTATTAAAATCCATAAAACTTTATTTTCAATTAAATACACATTTACAGTTTCTTGTCTTGTTTGGACATCTTTCATTTTGACAGTGAAAGGGTCTTGATGTCTAGGTGATATCATCATCTTGGTATTGGATTCACGTCAGGTTCACTATTTTTTATTCCAACCAAATATTTTTTTGTGTTTTTGTTTGGTTTTATGATTGTGGGTGTTTTAATGGTCATACAATCGTCTTTATCGAGATCACTATTTTAAAATTTCCATTAATAGGTTTTTTTCATGGAGATAGAAACACCCAACAATTCCATTATTTGTGATCTTTTATAAACATACATTCTAAAGTATAGTGGTCACTGGGAAATAGATCTAATGAAAAATAGGGACTCACATTAGTCGATAGGATGGGAGGTTGGGATCATAAGCGTCTTTTGTTTTATTATTTAAAACTCTATGACTATCCAAATTATTTAAGGAATACTCATGAATCCTTTATTAATTCCCAACTATGACATGGGTAACCCTTGAATTAAAAATAAATTATTAGCATGTTTGAATTTTAGGATCATGTAATTTTATATGAGGTTTTTTATCAATAGATACATCTATGTGTATCTAATTATATCTATTAATGTAAACTTATTACATAGAAATTAGGTATTCCTTGGTCATTTATTACTACAATGTTGGTTTTAAGCCGCACAATGGGGTGCTCAGGAGTTCATCATCATCTAGGGAGATGGAAGTATTTTAGTGTAGGGATTGGGGCCATAAGATGGTTTTTGTACATATCCTCATGAAGTAAATCAAAACCCATATATTTTGGTGTTATATAATGGGACACATCATATCATTTAAGATCATCTAATGAGAAAATCACAATGCATTTTAATACATGTGCTAAGGATGTCTTGGGGAAAGGTGCCTAGACATTTTTTGTTGTGGGGCTTATTTTGAATTAACCAAAGGAACTTGTAAGTGATGTAGGTTCCTATGTTATATATGACCCTATTTGGAATTTGGAATATATATTTTTTGGTTTTTTGAGGTTTTGGGTTTGGTTCTCAAGGGGGCTTCCTATGTATCACATTAGGATGGTAATCAACACCAGTATAGTTCGGTTGTGAGGACCCATGCCTATGGAGGACCTATAATGGTTTTAATTGTACAGAATGTGTCCCTTTGATATTATTGGGTGATGATTTTGGGTATTAAACCATATATAAGGATTCCCTTGTGGTTTGATACATGGATTTGAGGACCCATGCCAAAAGAGGCAATATGAAGGATGATAAGAGGAAGATATGGAAAAAGATTCTCTATCAAAACATGCATCTGACCATGCAGATGTCATGATATTAACTAGACTTTAAGACCATGTAAATCATTGTATAATGTGATAAAAAAGAGGAAGATGGATATCTAGGAAACAAAAAAATCCTTATTTTAGTAGTGGAATATGTTAGAGCTACATGTGAAGAATAAAGGGATTTGGTGTGCATGTCTCCTCCCATTTTAGGGACAAAGATAGTCACATCTGACAACCCATTTGGATACATCCCATAAAGAATGGATAAGGGATTACAATAGGATGGATTACATGGTCCATGTTTCATATTAGAGAGAATTATTATCCACTAACTCTCAATGTAAAATTCATCCATGATCCCCACCCTCTCTGCCAGGAACTCAGGGTCCCATGTTTTAGAGATGGTGAGGGAAAAACATTTTCAAAGACCTCATATCTTGGGCCACGATTTCCCTAAAAATGCTCTCAATTTTAGGGCTTTCATTTCCAATGTGATTAATAACTTTATTCACTCTAAGGACCCTACACATAGGGTATGAAAAGTGTGAGAAACCACTAACTGAAGGAATGAATGACTGAATGAGAGACATGTTGTTGTGTCTCTATCCAGGGTCGTGTAAATTTATATCCTTTAGTGGAGGATTTAGTTTTTTCACCCTCATATTATGGATCCAAATTTAATAGATCCTTTCCATTAGTGACCTGAAATTTGTTCTAGAGGGTGTCTTGTACAGGTTACGTCTTTGCGAGCAGAAGGTGATTCATGTAGGATAGACCTGGGAGGAATAGGAAGTGTTTCAAGTATGGTAGGCCTACATGAGTTGGAGTTCCTTGGGTGATGGAAAAAAATGAAACAATACATGGTTTATGTATTTCTCTATCCACCAGGGGTTATTTAATGTGTCCCTATAAGGGTGTTTTGTAGGTCCTGGGCTTTCAGGGGGACCTTCATGACAGTGATTTTCAAAATGGGGTAGGGGTTATTATATATTTTTCTTGTGTTTCATACCCTGTAAGAACTTTGATCCCACTGTCCACCTTTATTATCTCTTCTTCCATGATTTGGATGGAAACCTTAAAGATATTTGATGACATGGGTGAAGCAGCTCTGTGACCAGAGCTCTAAGGATTCTTCTACTTTTCAATTGCTTCAAATCAGAAGCCCCGGGTTCCTATTTATAGGAAAACATCAGACCAGGGTCAATGGAGGTCAACCATATAGGTATCCAACGTATGTTCCTTATAAATCTACCTCAAATAGGGTTTAATGGTCCATTAGAGCCATATAGGTGTCCCTACATGAGCCTTTTGGCATCTAGGATAGGTTTGTTTATGTCGACTTAGGAGAGTCCCCTTGATTATTATTGGTGATCTTCACCACTATAATACAATAGGTACATTATATTAAATATTTTAATCCCTTTTGAAAAAACACAATGTCAATAGTCAATATCATGAAACAATTTTTTATATGTAGTTTTTACTTTTCTAGCCTTATGTATGTATCACATAAGAATTTGTTTAAGTCAATTGTAATATAAATCCAAAATTAAAGTCTATCTATAAAAATAATCAAAAATAATTCATATTTTCTATACATGTCTTTAAAATAATTATTCCTTTTCTAAAATAATCATTAGGACACCAAATTGGATTATTTCAGTACACTACAAGCTTTGTGTCACACTGAAAATAATATTCATATTTATCATAAAATAAATTCAAATGTATATTTTATTGTTTATATTTTCACTATATTTTTATTATATTATCATACATGTGTATTTCTATAAGTATAATAATTTTTTATATCATATTTAAATTTTGGATATATAATAAAATATATCTTATTTCATTAAAACAATATTTTATTTACTATTCAAGAAAAAATTAAATCCTTTAAAAAATATTCAAAATTAAACCTAGGTTAATTTTTTTTATAAATCCAAAAATTAATTTCATATCATCATATTAAATTCCTATAAGTTATATAAATTATTTTCTATATAAATATGTAAAATTAAATGAAATTTCTTTAGAAAAAATTTCCTTTTATGTGTAAAATTAAACTTATATCAAAATAAAGTATAATATTATTCACATATAATTAATTAAATTGTCAATTACTAAATGATTATTGTATTATTTTAAGAACAAACACAATGAATCATGGGAAATTTCAATGAAAAAATGATAATTTTATGAAAAATAGGAATTTTTCAATCTTCACTGAAAAAATCAATATTTTTAAAAAAATCCCAAAATTTCACAGTAAGATAAGTTTTATTTTATTATTAATAAAATAATAACAATTTAATTAAAAAAATATTTGTATAAATAGAAAACATTAATTATAATAATCACTCACAAATAGAAATAAACCCTATTTTTAGAGAAACCTTATTTTTTAAAAATAAAATGATTTTACAAAAATTTGAGTGCATATTTTCCAAGTTATTAGTATTTTTTGTTATTACCCTTATAGAAATTTCATAATTTTTAAGACTTTATTCATTCCATACAATTCATTGAATATATTATATATGTTAAATTCAGATAATTATATTTGATGGTTAATTTAAGCTTAGGGTTGTGTGTTCTATACACTAGAAAACATAATTTTAATTTAACTTATGGAGGTGTGATAACTCAAGTGTTGGAAAGTATGAAATCATAAAACCTAATGATATTGTACAACACATATATTTTAAGTAAATATATATTTCCATTTAATTGATATATTTAACATCACTCATGAAAAACTATGTTTCATATCTATGACTATAATTAAATTTTGAACTAAGAACACAAGAATTAATATTCTCCATCATTAAATAATTTTTATTTTTATATCATCCAATTTATTTATAAAAACTGTATTAAATTCTATTGTAACTATTTATATATACTCATCAAATACATGGTACTTATATAATCATCCTTTCGATTTCAAATTCTCATTATATACTCTTAGAGTACTTATCTCAACTAATTCCTAATTTCTAATTTTTATTCCATTATAGTAATAAAAAGGTATATAATAAAATTCATTAACAATTAATTATCATCACATAATAAAATAATTCTATAATGGAACTTTTTCTACCATAATAATGATACAGCACTAGTGAATTAGGTAAACTGCAACAATCCGTAATGATATCACAATAGCCATCTGAAAAAACACGAATAAAAAAACATGATTAGTAATCTTAGCTCTCAACCCATTAAAAATAAACAATAAATGTCTCAAACACCACATGATGATAAATAGTAAATTGTATATATCAACATATTCCATCAATCACAACAACATCCAAGTAGATCCACTACCACAACTAAGTAAAGCCACTCCACTCCCCTCTTAATATACCAACCATACTAGGATTCACATAATTTAAAAAAGGGTACAATAATTATAATTAATATACATGATATAAAATAATATTTTCCTCATAATAAGTTTATGGGAAAACAAATTCCATAACAACAAGAATACATTCTAGATCAATTAGGGATATGATATTAAATGGACATGAACTTTTAATTCCAACAAACAAAAATTTCCATTACAATAATGAATTAATAGATTCATTAAGTGATAATTTCAATAAATAAAAAATACATAAATCGTAGATAGAGTATTAATAAATAATCAATGAATTAAAATCATTTTATATCTTTTAGTTTTAAGAATTAATTATAATATCAATTCACATGATACATTAGTTACTTATTCATCTTACCCTCTTTTTGTTGTTTAACCAATTTCAGTATGTCAGATAATCTTGAGAACAAAAATAATCACATAATTACTAAATAAAACTAATTATAAATGATCCTGATCTATTATACATACATAACATAAACCATATATGAATCTCAGCACCATTTTAAAGTCTTTCAATTACTAATTTTTTAATGATTGACTTCATTAATCCAATTCTGTAATTTACTTAAATAATCTTAGGAATGATCTTTATGAATTAACACATACAATAAGCATAGGTTATAAATACCCAACCTCAATGTGAATAGTCAAGGAATAAATTTTAAAAAATAAAGAAATAAAGAATCATCCACTACTGACCTAAATAAAACCAATCATAAATTTTATCAATATCAACCACCATCACACCACACATAAAAACCGACTAGCCCAGATAAACCTAACAAAAATGAACCTAAAAAATCAAAGGGATCGGAATTAAGATGAGGATTTTAGATTATAGTACCTCTAATAAATATAGGTGATCACAACATACGAATAAGTTTAAAAGTAATTGAGAAACGAATGAGAAGTACTAAGTTTTCCTAGGGTCATCTAGGTTTCAAATAGATAAAATAAAATTTAAACCAATAAAGACTTAACCCCTCAATTAAAATGTTATCCAAACAAGAATATCACATAGTGTATTGAGATCAACCATAGTCACGGAGAATTATGTCAAACAATATAATAGTTTTTAGTCATTATAAATAAATATAGCGCCCCACATCTAATGAAATTTCCAGTTCCTATTTTAATTGTTTTTACCAACAACAATACATACACACCAATGTGGTAGATGCCATTTCAACCACTAGAAAACCATTGCGACTTCTCACCATAGTTTTGATTATATTCCTTCACTATTTTTTCATTATATTACTAAGAAAACTATTGATACAAATAGATTTTTTAGGATATTTTTGAGCTTATGAAGAAGAGGGTGTGAGGTGAATAAGAGTTTAAGTGGATGTGTATAATGTTTCATATTTTTATGAATACATAAATAATATTTAAACTAACATTATATAGTGTTATATTTAGGTATTTTTATTTTTGGGGTTGTCTAAATTATGTTTAAATAGGTTCATATAAGAATTTGAAGAATTATATAAGGAGAAAATGGAAAATTATATATCCTGTTTAGATGTTTTGGATGTGAGTTTAAGACTATATGTATATCTTAATACTTTAAGTCTCATTTTAAGACTTTAATATTTATGTGAGACTTTTTCTATAATATTTTGGTTGATGATATTTAATTTTAGTTGCATATTTTAAATTCATTTAATTGTGTATAACATTGAGTCCACAAAAGTCTTCCAGTGTGAGAATTCAATGTTGGGTGTACGAAATTGTTTGATAATATATAAGAATTTTCTATTTATGTATGAATTTAGATGTAGTGAATTTTAAAAAAAATTAAATTGAAAAATATAGTTTATAGAATATTTATCTTGATTAAAATAATACTCCATATGATTAAAATATATTCAATCATTTTTTAAAATGTAAAATGGTATTTCTGATTCATGTAAAGAGGGAAGAAGGATTTCACTATGAAGAAAAATTTACTATAAAGAAATACAGATAAATTAATGTGTAACTTCTTGGTTATTATACAAAAAGGGATACTATGAAACATAAACCTTGTACCAAATTCAAATATAATAATCAGAAGTGAGAATAATAAGAAGAGTTTTAAAAATTGTTATAGGAAGATATTTAATTAAATTATAAAGAGATTTACTACTTCTAATGGTTCATGACATTTGTTGTATAATTCTTACATAATAGATATTATAATTTATAGAGATAATATGAAATTTTTACTTATCTCAATATAATTCAATTAATAATACTTAGAGGAAAATAAATAATAATAATAATAAGAATTTTATATACATATTATATAGAGAGATGGGGAAACCTATGGTAGTATAGGCTCAATAAGAATATGAAGAAGAAGAACCTCAATAAATAGATTAAGATTCAATTTCAGTTTGAGATATTGTTATTTTTTAAAACCAATCTCATTTATCATTAAAATTATATAGGAATCATAGTATAAAGAAATATTTTAATACAAGTATTAGGAAATTCCTAGGAAATTTTAGCTATATGATGATTCTAGCAAGTTATATGGTATTGGGGAAATATATATCATTCAAAGGATTATCCTTATCATTTTCAAAAATGAATCTTAAGAAAATTAATTCATTGATTCACCTCCCCCTAGTGATTTCCACTGATCTATGGGTTCTCTTTCAGGGGGTGTCATATCCAGGTTACCCTTGCTTGTGAACTTATATTTAGAGTTTGGATGATTTCATTTCATTTCTAGTATATGATTTTTTCTATAAATTACTATGGATAATCATAATTTAGTTAAAAGTTAGTGGATTTCCATATTTTATGGGAAGAATTTTTATATCATAAACTATGGGATATTTCCCTACTCATGAACAAAAAGTTATGATTACATGGAAACCAAAACTAATGATTTTCCACCGCACACTAAGAATGATACTATTATAGTATCAGCTAAGAAAAATATGGAGAACAATATATTTTCTCTTAGTTCCATATCTTCCTACCTTTTAGAGAGTGAACTTAAAAATATTATTGGAATCAATACTAAAAGTAAATCTAAGATAATATTGAAAACATATATGAATGTAATACCAAATGGAAATGAAAAAAAACTAAAAAATTAGTGGTTAAAAAATCATTTACTAAGGATGAAAGATAATGAAACACTGAAAAGATTATTCATAATAATAAATTATATTGTTACAATAATCAGAGGATTTAGTAAGAATTTGGAATATTATACAGTGATAGAAAATAAATTTCACATATTTCCTGATAAATTTAATGAAAAATTATAGTATTTATCAGATAAAGGAATAGATACAAAAATTATTAATGACTTACATATCATTTTAATTTATTATTAAATGAGAAAGGATAATTTTTTCAAGAATATGGGAGACACTAAAAATTGAATTTCCTTTAAAACCTCAAAACTTGAGAAGTTTAAAAAAGTAGATTTTAAAGATGATGTTGTTTATTCAAATTTAGTATCAGATGTGGATATAAATTTAAATTAAATTTTTTTCTCTTACTAATTAAAATGTGAGATAAGGAAAAGTAATTTTTTTTGGAAAATATACCACTCAAAAGTTTTAGGTATAGAATAATTGAAAATTCCACATCAAACCATTTAAGACAAAAAGAATATATGGGACATTATAAATAAAAAAAGATCTAGATGGTCTTTGAAGAATAAGGATTAAAAATAAAAACTGTACAAATTTATTTTTTCTGAATAAAAAGTTACAAACATATTTTCAATGTATGGGGAAAGTGATGACATTGAAGATGAATAGTAAATTAAGACTGACTATAATAAATATAATGAAAGCTACTTATTTTGATTATGGATGATTAAATTTTAACTAATGATGAAGGTAGTATTTTTTATGTTAAGAATAATATAATGTTTTGGAATTTACAATAAACATATATCCTAAGGAGTGTCTCTCAAATATCTCTAAAATTTAAAAGGTAATAAAAAATAATAAAAAGTAAAATCAATATCTTAGATGTATTTAATCTAAACCTATTGAAGTAAAATAAAAAATGTTGAATGAAATTGTTGATTCAATTTTATTTATTAATTATTATAAGTTTCTAAATGGAGAATCAAAAAAATATAAAAAGAGAAGGAGAAAAATATTTTCCATATTTAATAGTAACTGTTCAAATATGAAGAAGAATTGAATAATTTTAGATCTAATTCCAAAGATTTTTTTTTTCAATTTTGGTATTTCATAAATAAGATAATGTATTTTTAGGATTATATAAATATAATACCACTGGGATAAAATATTATCTAAAATTTTGGAGAAAATATGAGAATAATAACAAAGAGGAGGAGGTAATGTTTGTTGTAAAATAAAATGAATATTAAAAATCTAGAAATTCATTTAACTATATCTTTATGTAAAAAACTGCTACATCTAGTGAATCTAAAAAGGATAAAAGGAAAATTTTATTGATGAGAAATTAAATGTTATTGTACCAGAATATTGGTTTGAAAAAAGGATAAAATATTGGTGACCCAAATAAGGAATGAAGAAAAGTTTCAATGTCTGGGAAATAGTTTCTCTATATATGAAGGTGTGCTTTATATGGATAATGTTTTCACTATAAAGTTATCAAAAAAATCATTAATAATTAAGAATAATTATAAATGTTACAATGAGTATATGAGATTTTATAGGTAGAGTTTTAGGGGGACTAAACACTTTATATTTATAAAAGAATGGTAATCATTTATAAGTTTTTGACAAAAATCTATGAAAAATATTCAAGTACTTGAGGAATTATATGGATTATATGACCACTCATATCACTATAAAAATTAATTCCTCAACATTTTAACATACCATAAAATTACATAACAAGACACTCAAAATCCTTTGAATATAATGATAACTGTTAATGAGAAAGCATTGAATATTAAATTGAAACTAAAATAAACAAAAGGGGATAAATCATGGATTATACACAATAGATGTTCCACATATATTAAAGATGATTTAAAACTCCAAAAATAAATTTTATACTACTAGTATTTATTAGTGACATTTTTTTAATGATGGTTCCCTAAAATAAAAGGTGTTGAGTTAGCTTTGTTTTTCAAATATCATCTAAAATCAAAGAACAGTTTATTTGATAAAGGAATGATATAAAATATGTTAAGTGTGTCTCAGTTTTGTGATAAAGTAAATTAATTAATATTTCAAAATAGTAATTTTTAATTAATATCTTAAAATATTCATATATATTTACAGGATTACAATGGAAAGGGGGTACTATCTTCCTGGTTGGTAATACTAGAAATTCATAGTACTTAATTATTAATAGAGAAACTAATTTATTTCATTGAAAATTTTTTCATATAATAAAAAATAATACAAGTAATCTTATCATAAGAGCTAATTTATTTCAGGTTTCTACGTTTAAAATAAAAAAAAATTTGATATAATCCATGTATTAAAAATTATTATTTTTTGAATCTTTTACCCAAGGAGGTATAGATTGAATCTATTCATCCTTTAGAGCTTATCCACTCTAATATTTCTCAGCCTATGAATAATTATTCCATAAATAGGGATTAGTATTTTATTTCCTTTATTGATGAATTTAAATGAATCACATGTATTATGACTATGACCATAAGTCATAGTCTCTAATAATGTTTGAATGTTTTATAATATGTCTTATATATTAGTGTGATTTGTTTTTTAATAATATTTAGAAAAGTACTAATGAAAAATATACAAGTGAAAGATTTAATTCTTAAAAATAGAGGCATAGTATTCACCATGAATTTAGTGAACTATATACATCACAAAAAATGGTTTTATTGAATGTAATAATAGATTCTTCTAGATATATCTCCGACTATGTTTTTATAGTAATTCACAACTCGTTACTTTTGGAGATAACACATTTGACCAGTAGTTCATATTTAAAATTTTCCCTTATATAATAAAAGTTTATATGTGTCTCTATATAATATATTTTCCAAACAAACATTATGTTTTAATTAACTTAGAGTGTGTGGAAACTTTTTTATTTTCATATTTAAAGGTGAACATATTTTCAGGATTAAACAAAAATGTGTTGAGGATATCTTCCTAAGTTATCCTTCAAATATAAGTGGATACCTACTTTACAAAAAAAAAAGATAGGGATTATTGATGATTTTAATAATATTAAGGTGTCGAACCACCCAAATAAAAATCACAAAATGAAATAGAAATTTCCAAAAGTGATGAATATGAATCTATTTTATAAAATATAAGATCAAATATTCTAAAAAATTAGAATGTTCATAAGAAGTTTAATGTTATAAATGTTATTCAATTTTTCTACTGTTAATGAAATATTTCATAAAATCACCCAAGGTTGAGAAACAATGTTCATGCTCATAATATCATACAATAAAAGGTACATTAGGTTCAAACATGAACATTTAGGACAACATCACATACATCATTATTTTCTCTACTTGACCCAAGTGATTTGAAAGACGTTTTGGAGAATCAAGAGTGGGTTAATGTTATGAATGAAGAGTTGGATAATATAGATAAGAAAGAAACATTGGAATTGTAACCTAAGAATAAAAAAAAATTAAAATTGGAACTAAATGGGTAATCAAGAACAAATTGAATGAAAATAGAGAATTTATGAGGAATAAAATAATAATTGTATGTATAAGGTATTCTCAATTGGAACGAATTTATTTGTATGATACCTTTTCCTCTGTTGGAAAGGCTATAAACCATTAGTATATTTATTTATTTTTACATCGCAAAGGTAAACAAATATAATTTAAATGGATTCCAAGTCTCCATTTCTCAATGGTGACATGGAATAAGAGGTTTATATATAACAATATTTTGGATTATTTATTGGTGGAGAATAGAATTATATTTGTCAGTTAAAGAAATTTTTTTATAATTTAAAACAGTCCCCAAGATATTGGTATTCCAATATTGATGCATTATTGAGGAAGTTGATGTCAAAAATGGAATATTAGACAAAAACCACTAAATACAATATAAAATAGAGATATCTGTATTTGATATTGGTTATTTATATTGAATTATATTTATTTTAAATTATGAAATAGTTTGTGAAAAAATTTAAATAAAAATGAATATTTTATTTTAAATATTAGTGATTAATGGGATAAGATATTTTATGGGTTTATAGATCTCTCTATATAAGGATGAAATTTTTCATTCTCTGGAGAATTATGATGGGGATAAAATATATATTTTATAATAGTGGATTGAAATACAATTTTCGAATCCTTTTCATTGTAAACTATGTTGTAAATAGATATAAAAGGAACTTATATTGTTGTAAGAGAATTTTATAAGACTAATGGAATTTAATAATACATGATAACATCAGCAGAACATGTTTTTGGTGTTTTCAAACTTTTTATATGTATAAAATAATTCCAAAAGTGTCTCACTTTAGGGATGGTAAAAAGATTCATAGGTATATAAGAGGAATATTTGACTTTGGGTTAACATATGTAAGTAAAGAGTGGCATAATCTATTTTAGTTTTTTAGATACATATTGGGATCAAAATTTTGATAATATGTAGTCTACATCCAAGGATTTTTTTTTCCAAATAGATAGGTTTGTATGTTGACACACTTATTAGAATTTTTTTGTGACATGATGTACTACTGAAGTGGAGTATATGGATACTATTCAAGATATAACTCAACTTATGGGCATGAGAACACAATTTGATGGTCTTAAAGTTTAGTTGAAATTAATAGTACTTTTTGTTTTTGATAATTAATGTGCTGTTAATATTTTAATAAATATGGTTAAAAATTCAACTTCAAATAAATTTGATATAAAGTATCACTTTTTCAAAGAGCATGTATAAATCAATTAGTTAAGGGTGGAATTTTTTCAGACAATTGAGCAAGTGGATAATATTTTCACTAAATAATTCCCAAAATATGATTTTCATTATTTAAGGTTGATTAGGGGAGTTTAGCCTAATTTCTCTCAAGGATAAGGTGTAGTAATTTAGTTCCTCCTATAATCATGTTAATTGGTTTAATAGTGTCAAGGGGGGACAAAAATTTACAACATAAATCGCATTATTGTTATTCTCATAATCTATCCTTAATGAAAAATGGATAAAATCATATATATATATATATGGGGAGTAATCCATTGAAGTTTGTGTAAAATTGAGGGAGTGATCTATTAATGGGGAGTATGTATCTAGAGAGTGTTATTAAAAGTGGTTAGTTATGAATTCATTAATGTGATTGTCTGTGAAAATATGGATTTTTTTAATAGAAAAGTCAAATCATAAAATCTATTTATAAAATATAGAAACTATGAACTATTTTTTGTTACCTATAAACTATTTTTAAGAGTTTTTTGATCAAGGATGAAGTATTATTCTATTTTAAAGTTCTTTAAATAATTATGATAAGTTGAATAATTACTAATTATCCATGTGGTATCTCATATAATATCAAAAACAATATCAAATGGTTGCATCAATTATTTTCTAAAATTATATGAATATGATCAAATTTTGTCAATGTATGAATGTAAGTTACTTTTTATGGACATCAAGTTTTTATTACTCAATATTCTTATTTATTATAGAGTTTTATCCCAACTAGAAATAGATTTATTGATTCATTATTTATAGTTAAGTGAATTGATCTTTAAATTGATTTATGTCACTTAGATCCTCATAAAATATAAAAGTGTATATTTCTGATCCCAATATGTTTTTTGAGGTAATTTTTATGTTTATATAGAAGAAGTTATGATGTGAAGAAGAGTTTTAGTGGATGTGGATAGTATTTTAGGTTCTATTTTCAATATATATATCATATTCAAACTCAGTTGATATAATGTGAGATAAATATCCATGTATTTTTTGATATATTTGAATTAAATTTAATGATTATTAATGAAGAAGTTGAAGAATATTAGAATGAGAAAATGGAAAATAAAAGAGCTTGTAATAGTTTTTGGGTTTGAGCATAATTTTTTGAGTCTATAGTAATCATTTAAGGGCCTCATGAGACTTTCCCATAAGAAATTGGTTTGCATGTACGATTTTAAATCGCAAGTTTGACTTTAATTGAATTGTTTCATACCAAGAATTCACTAGAAACCTCTATTATAATACTTCAATATATTTTGAATGATTTTTTTTTTCTATTATGTATGAAATTACTATATATGTACAATTATATAGATTGAATAATAAAGTTTATAGAATATTTTTTTGAAGAAATAATTATTCATGATGATACCAAATTGGTTTGATCATTTCCCAAATAGAAGAAAATAGTATATGTGATTCCAGAGAAGGGATATGAAGGATTGAAATGTGAAGAAATTATTTCTATAAATTAAGGTTAAGTTATAATATAAATACTTGTTCGTTCCATAGTTTGGTATGATATATTGAAAAAACCTAAAACTGAGTTAAAATGAAGAAGAAGAAGAAGCTAAATGAAGAAGAAAAATTATAAAACCAGTTTTGTGGAAGTTTTTTAGTTGAATTTGAATTTTAAATTCTTATTTGAATGTTATTCAATTTTTTTAACTAGTGTGTGATATATGTTTTATAATTTATTCAAACTAGAAATTATTTGTGATATTGTGAAGATGAAAATGGGACTAGCCTCTAAATAATTTAATTATGAATATAAATTATAAAGAAGAAGAAGTTATTTTAAAATATCAGCAAGAGAAAAATAAAACTATAAAAGTACTTGTGAAGAATAATAGTAAGAATAAAAACTACAAAAACTTGAAAAAAATACCATTTCATTTTTAGAAAATATTGATGTCGAGAAACCAAATCATTTATCATTGTAACAGTGTGAGAAGCACTCAAACAAGGTCATGATACTTGTATTAACAAGAGTAGAAGGATATTATTTTCTCATATTGCCTATATATTCACACTAGTGGATCATTTGGTATTGGTGAAATTTTGGTTCTAATATGGATTAAAATTCCCATTCTGAGAGGCAAATGATGTCAATATTTTTTCCCATTTTGTGAGTGTGTTTTAAAGTGATTAAAATTAAATTTAACAATTAGATAAGATATTTTGAAGAAGGAAACAAAAAAAAGTTGTTTATTCACCACCCCCATGCTCAATTATTCCATTATATGGACAAACAATGCTAATCATTTATCCCCATTGCCTACATATCTCAATATCTAATAAACACCATGATAACACTCCTATGGAAATGAAAACATCCATGGGTGTGACTCAACACATACCTAAAATGTATAGGACACATAAATCCCCCTGATATCATGCCTTCAATAACTATTATGTAGACCATCTATGTTTTGAAAAAGGGAACATTCGAAAACACCACATCCCTTACTATGGTCATTTCATTTCTCAATTTCTCTAGACATGAAAATGATAGCTCCTGTAGTCATAACCTTATAATGTGACACACCCTGATCACCACCGCACTTACCATGTAGAGACCCGAAGCTTGACGTACATGGACATTACATTACATTTGCGGAATACTTAGTACATAACAAAAACACACACTAAAGGATCGTAATAGTTTAGTGTCTTTGGAAACTCGGAACGTAATCTTCTAATCGTGGTGTAAGTTCTTCAATATCTCCCATAAAGGTCATCCCTTTTTTTTACCTAAAACCTTTCTTTATATCCTGGGGAAAATAAAACATAAAAGGGTGAGCTCAAATGCTCAGTAAGGGTAAAAAAGAGAAATATCAATCACATCATATACACAAGAACATAGCTTTTGGAAATCTTAACCTGCAAAAGAGATCATAATTTCATAACATGGGCTAAATCATAGAAGTGAAATGTAATCCCAATAATCATAACTTAAAACATGAAACTTTGTGGCATACACACATAATCATAGAGAATCATTTCTTGTTAGTCAAGACTCATTGCCAAGACTATCTTAGTGGACAAAGTCCCTTTCTGAATCGAGTAATCCTCGTTTCAGTCCTGTTTCACTGAACCGGTATAACCTACCATTCCAGCCATGTCTATCTCATGAGATATAAAATCTTTACCCAATGCATTGGAGGGAGATATAGGTCCCACCCATCTCATAATGATACCATTCTTATGTGTGCCACAAAATCATAAATCATACATCATTGCATAACCCGTGTAATAAAAATGGGATTCTTAAACAACATGACATCATAAAACCATTCATATAAGATAAAGGAATTCATAAACATAATTCCATCACAACATAGTCAAATCAATGTAAAAATATGGATAGAAACAGAACCCTTTATTATCTTAGATGGAAAATAATTTTTATAAAACACTTGAAATAAATTCTGGAGGAAAATATCCTTTCTTCTTCAAAATCAATTTCTTTTCACAAAACATCATACAATTTTAAAAGAAAGAGATTTTATTAAAAATAGTCCTGAAATATTTTGGAGGAAGGTTCATGAAAATAAGGCTTTATAAAACCGTAAAAATCTGTTCGTGCCGTATAAGTTAAAAAAAACATTCTTCGTACTTTTGTCGGAAAAGTCAAAAAGTACCTCGTATATAAAAAAAAACGACAAAAGATTCCTTTCATATTCTTTACTAAAAACTCACCTAAGGGTAAAATTGGATTTAAAATATTGTAAGTGGATGGAAACAATATTACATATTGAGGGAACATGGATGTGGATGATAAAATACCCCCCAGTAAATACTTACGAATAAACAATCTCGGATAAAAATGAGATTGTGATATTTCCCTTACCTTAGGTCCGACTTGCTTTGTAAGTGTCCGAACCTCCTGTATAATGATTTAAATCATGTTATTGACTTATTACAGAATCATATTCATTGTTATGATATCATATATGGTTCACTTATGACATTATATTACCCGTTCTTTTGTAAATTCCATGTTAAAGAAGCGTTTTGGGTAAAATCGTTTCATTTATCGTAGGTGTTTTGACTTGTTGTTCTTGACATAATCATTACTTATATCATGATTTACTTACTTCCAGAATATAAAATATGATTTATATATCATATATATTCAGTATATATATATATATAATAGGTAGATAAATAAAATGAAAAACACCGTTCATGGAGACGGTAGTCCGTACGTACGCATGAACGCTGTTTTCCTTTCCTTATTGTCTTGAAATGGAAGTAAGTAGATGACATACATATGTATATATATACATAAATCCAGTAGCTTTATAATGTAATATATTTCATTATTATTTCTTATATATACTTTATAATCATTCTTAAATGGTTAACATGGAGAATGAATCTCATCGCGTCGTGGAGACGGTAGTCCGTACGTACGCACGAGCGATGATATCATTTCTATAAATATTGAATTGAATTGGAGTGGATTATACAATATATCAGAATCAATATTATGTTGTAATAACTATGTATAGTTATTCTTTACACCATTATACCCATCCATGTAAGGTGGTGGTGGAAAATAGATTACACCACGGCGTGGAGACGGTATTCCGTACGTACGCACGCGCGGTGATTTCTTTTTCCGTAGGATGGATAGATGGTGAAATAGGGTTGTTTCATAATTATAATAACATATCAGTATATGAGTGATACTGATGTTATTACTTCATAATGAAACAACCTAAGAAGAAGAAGTGGAAGAAGAAATAAAGATGAAAGAATTGGTAACGGTAATTACCTCTTCTTTGAAGTGCCTCTTTGAGACCTCCTCTTAGGGAACTAAAATGGGTCTTTGAGGAAGACCAGAACCTCTAGGATTATTCTAGGGAAGTGAATAAGGGATTTTGGCAGGGGTTGGCCGAGCTTGAGTGCTCAAATTGGTGTGAGGAGGAGAGGGAGGAGGTGTCCTTTTATAGGGGAGGAGAGGGGCACCTTAGGAATTCTTAAAAATATTAATTTATAATAAATCTAACCCCACTTAAAAACCTCCAAAAATGACTCATATTCGAATATTAGATGAGATAGGGTTGTAATCTCATCAACCAATCAAATTTAGACAAGTTTAGGATATTATTTTAACCTTATCAATTAGATTTAACTCTAAGATAAATAATTTAACTTTTACCGTGTCTTTTTGTTTTCTTTCACTATATGGTTAATACACTTACTATAACATGCCAAACGAACCCAAAATTGTATATTATTAATAAATATATCCTTATCTAAGTCATTTGGCCGAACCTTAGATTTTTAGGAATAAAATAACAATTAATAATATAATATTTGATTTAAAAACTATTTTGTGTCAATTTTGACACTATTTGATATATGATTTTTGTGAAAGTCATAACAGAATTAAATGTTCGAACCAAGTTGATTAAATCAACATTAATATATCATAATAACCTATAAAATTAGTGGAATTCATAAAAAATTTCAAATTACATTTATTTTGGTGTTTATAACATCAATTATGTCAATATTTCATTAATAAGATAATTACTGCATCATCGTTGTGTCATAAATAAATTAAATTATTTGATGTCTAAAAATTACAAATAAAATACCATCATGTAGGAAATCTTTTTAGATTTCTAATGAATATTTACAATCTAATTTATCTTATGTATAACCCCATATTAAAAATGATTTACTTATTAAACTTTGATTTTAACTATATTAACCTTTCTTTAAATAAATTAATAATAAATGTCCTAATCTAATCCAAGTGGGCCTAAATGGTCATATTTTATTCCTAAGTTTGTTTTTGGTCGAAATACACTTGTCCAATAGGATTAGGACATGTGTTAGGGTAATATTAATATCATATTTACCCTTAGTTACCCTATTTACTATTAACCGCGGTAAAAAAAGTAAAAAGTTACTATTCACCAAAAAATTATTTTCATCTCATTGAACCACATTTTAGTCCTTGATATTAACCGTGTCTCTCGGATTTTCGAAATTCCATTCACAGAAGCGGTAAAATTATGTTTTATGCAAAATTCAGTTTTTAACCTACCACTTAGTAGTTTCACTATTCATCAAAAATTGATGTTTTTCAGAACAATGCCAAAATTTCATCCTAAGCTATATTTCATATTCCGAATTCAAAAATGATGTCTATTTTACCAAATTCATAACACAAAAGTTGCATTAATTAATTTTATAATTAAATCCCGCTGTTAAAACAAATAGCGTGTTTTTAAGAAACAATATCTATCAAAAGATTGACACTTGATTATGTCTGGTTTAAATGTGAAATTACAACCAATGACCAACATTGAATTAAATTGTAAAAATATATTCTAAATATACTTTAAAACCACTCAAATTAATAATTTATCACTATTAATAATTTCGATTAAAAAAGTTGTTTTTAATTAAAATTTAGTAATTTTCACTATTCATCAGAATATGAAAGTTATCCGAAATGTACCAAAATTTCACCTTAGGCTAAATTCGATACTCCGAATCCAAAAATGAAATCCATTTTGAAAAATAAAATTTACAAAATTTCAAAAAGTGGTTATTACTATTCATAACGGCTAGTTTTAATAATATTTTAATAGCACATCGTTGTTTAGTGAAACTCGGTATTGCGTATTACACACGCTATTGAGGAAGGTCGCGATTGCGTGTAATGCAAGGCAATACAAGGATGCGTGTTGTGCAAGCTCCTTTTGGTGTAGCGTACAACACAAGACATTAATAAAATTAAAAAGAATATTTTTTTATAAAATCTTGGGCTGTTACATTCTACCCCCCTTAAAATGAATTTCGCCCTCGAAATTCATCGGGGTTATAAATGGTTTACTATTTGAAATTTTCTTTAATAGAAACCCACATCGTAAAAGGGAATACCAAAACTTGGCTTTAAAAACTAAAGTATGAAATGTAACGATTACCCAAATAAACTAATCACTAGGTTTCCACATAGGTGAAAATATGGATATGGAAGAGAAATCTAACCATCATGTTCTGATGGAGAGTGGTAGAGAACATGGCTATGGAAAAGCCAGTAGTCACAAATCCATAGATTTGTGATGATATAAGGTACCATCTGATTCATCAGGTATAAGAGAACTAGGACAACATTTTTGGTTTTCAAGATTATTTCCCTAAAGTTAAAGAATTTGAATTAGAATAAATACTTACTTTATTTTGGTACAATCTCACTGTTGTTCGTGCCTTTAAAAATTTCCACTTCATCTCTTAAATAAATGAAGTTGAATTTGTTATTCGTGAAGTGTTAGCAGATCATGTGATAGAATGACGGGTCATTCCATCTGTCTCAAAAGGTTAGCAAAATTTATATACATAAGTCGATCTATAGTGGGATTAATCATATATGGTTCCAAAAATGGACTTATACTTCATATATCATACTGCTTAATATAATAAAACTAGTTTCTACTAAACAGGGACTTCCTGTAGGTCAGTGGTAGGCGATAAAGGCCAGTCGCACTTCGGTTGTGGGTTCGATTCCCACAGCCTTGTCCGAAGCGATGGGCTGTCGCCCGTCCTGCAGGTTGTCCTTTTTCTAAAAATATATTACTACAACATCCCATAAATAATATCGAAAAAACTTATATCCTTAAACAATACTAACTTATGTCCAACATAATCCATTCCAATCTTTAGTCCTATCCATAATACTGCAGTCCATTCTCATAACATAGTGAAAACGATTACCAGAGATTTAATATCATCGTTGATCCCCATATATCATAAGATATATCTTGTTGGACACATTCCAAACATTCAAAGTCCTTAATCGTGTATTCTCTTGAATACCTTAGTGAAAATATGAGTGCAGTTAAAAGTTACCAAAATCCTCAAAATTCTATATACTCAAACCATGATATCACTTAGTCCTTATATCAATCATGAGCTCATGAATACTGTCAAACATTTCATTTTCCCCTTATCCCTTCATTATGCGCATATCATCTTCATTCCAAAAATTATCTGAATAACCTTTCATGGATACTGGTAACATTAATCAGACAACAATGTTACAATCCTTACATGTCTCTTTATTCCATAGTACCATGAGATTACTTATACAACATTACACATGATAAACATATAATCATTCCACTACATTCTTAAACCATTGACCGAGCTTCAAAAATTCTTTCATCTCACATACCATTGGTAGTCTCTTCATCATCATCCACATAAATACTTCCCATATGACCATACTGATTCTCTTCATGAGTCTTTCCCTTAGGGCATTTGTTTGCATAATGCCCATACATTCCACATTTAAAACACTTAACCATTTTTGATGTCATAGCAATACCATTATCCTCATCCCTGGTATTAACTGAACCTTTTCCTTTGCACTTACTGGCTTTGTGTCCTTCTTTTCCACACCCAAAGCATCTTCCAGTTCCTTTGAAACATTCTCCTTGATGCCTCTTCCCACATGATTTACATAGGGGAAATTGAACTTTCTTTCCTCTATGATCATCATGAAACTCCATCTTTCTCTTATTAGCCGAGTCAGGAAACTTACCAAATTTTACTTTATTGATCATATTATGAGATTGCTGATTCGGCATAATAATGATGTTTGGACTTCCAAATCCTATTTCATTTGGTTGCTCATAAAGAATATCATTCCATTGTCCATCATTTCCTCCATTATCGTGAATCACCTTGTTTCCATCCATTTTCTAAAACCCAAAAAGAATAGCGTGAGAGGCAAAAATCATGCTAGGGAAAACAACATAATAAAGGGGGAGTACCTTGAACATCTAACATCTTAGGTTTAATTCTATGATCGTTAGCGTAGTTCTAGTACTATAACCTATACGTATACTTAACCTTAGGGACATCCCTAGACATACCTTAGAAATATCTCTAGGGATCTCACTAACGTTTTCGCATCCTAGTTTCCAAAGGTTGACTAAACCTTTCCTCTGATACCAACTGTAGAGACCCGAAGCTTGACGTACATGGACATTACATTACATTTGCGGAATACTTAGTACATAACAAAAACACACACTAAAGGATCGTAATAGTTTAGTGTCTTTGGAAACTCGGAACGTAATCTTCTAATCGTGGTGTAAGTTCTTCAATATCTCCCATAAAGGTCATCCCTTTTTTTTACCTAAAACCTTTCTTTATATCCTGGGGAAAAGAAAACATAAAAGGGTGAGCTCAAATGCTCAGTAAGGGTAAAAAAGAGAAATATCAATCACATCATATACACAAGAACATAGCTTTTGGAAATCTTAACCTGCAAAAGAGATCATAATTTCATAACATGGGCTAAATCATAGAAGTGAAATGTAATCCCAATAATCATAACTTAAAACATGAAACTTTGTGGCATACACACATAATCATAGAGAATCATTTCTTGTTAGTCAAGACTCATTGCCAAGACTATCTTAGTGGACAAAGTCCCTTTCTGAATCGAGTAATCCTCGTTTCAGTCCTGTTTCACTGAACCGGTATAACCTACCATTCCAGCCATGTCTATCTCATGAGATATAAAATCTTTACCCAATGCATTGGAGGGAGATATAGGTCCCACCCATCTCATAATGATACCATTCTTATATGTGCCACAAAATCATAAATCATACATCATTGCATAACCTGTGTAATAAAAATGGGATTCTTAAACAACATGACATCATAAAACCATTCATATAAGATAAAGGAATTCATAAACATAATTCCATCACAACATAGTCAAATCAATGTAAAAATATGGATAGAAACAGAACCCTTTATTATCTTAGATGGAAAATAATTTTTATAAAACACTTGAAATAAATTCTTGAGGAAAATATCCTTTCTTCTTCAAAATCAATTTCTTTTCACAAAACATCATACAATTTTAAAAGAAAGAGATTTTATTAAAAATAGTCATGAAATATTTTGGAGGAAGGTTCATGAAAATAAGGCTTTATAAAACCGTAAAAATCTGTTCGTGCCGTATAAGTTAAAAAAACATTCTTCGTACTTTTGTCGGAAAAGTCAAAAAGTACCTCGTATATAAAAAAAACGACAAAAGATTCCTTTCATATTCTTTACTAAAAACTCACCTAAGGGTAAAATTGAATTTAAAATATTGTAAGTGGATGGAAACAATATTACATATTGAGGGAACATGGATGTGGATGATAAAATACCCCCCAGTAAATACTTACGAATAAACAATCTCGGATAAAAATGAGATTGTGATATTTCCCTTACCTTAGGTCCGACTTGCTTTGTAAGTGTCCGAACCTCCTGTATAATGATTTAAATCATGTTATTGACTTATTACAGAATCATATTCATTGTTATGATATCATATATGGTTCACTTATGACATTATATTACCCGTTCTTTTGTAAATTCCATGTTAAAGAAGCGTTTTGGGTAAAATCGTTTCATTTATCGTAGGTGTTTTGACTTGTTGTTCTTGACATAATCATTACTTATATCATGATTTACTTACTTCCAGAATATAAAATATGATTTATATATCATATATATTCAGTATATATATATATATAATAGGTAGATAAATAAAATGAAAAACACCGTTCATGGAGACGGTAGTCCGTACGTACGCATGAACGCTGTTTTCCTTTCCTTATTGTCTTGAAATGGAAGTAAGTAGATGACATACATATGTATATATATACATAAATCCAGTAGCTTTATAATGTAATATATTTCATTATTATTTCTTATATATACTTTATAATCATTCTTAAATGGTTAACATGGAGAATGAATCTCATCGCGTCGTGGAGACGGTAGTCCGTACGTACGCACGAGCGATGATATCATTTCTATAAATATTGAATTGAATTGGAGTGGATTATACAATATATCAGAATCAATATTATGTTGTAATAACTATGTATAGTTATTCTTTACACCATTATACCCATCCATGTAAGGTGGTGGTGGAAAATAGATTACACCACGGCGTGGAGACGGTATTCCGTACGTACGCACGCGCGGTGATTTCTTTTTCCGTAGGATGGATAGATGGTGAAATAGGGTTGTTTCATAATTATAATAACATATCAGTATATGAGTGATAATGATGTTATTACTTCATAATGAAACAACCTAAGAAGAAGAAGTGGAAGAAGAAATAAAGATGAAAGAATTGGTAACGGTAATTACCTCTTCTTTGAAGTGCCTCTTTGAGACCTCCTCTTAGGGAACTAAAATGGGTCTTTGAGGAAGACCAGAACCTCTAGGATTATTCTAGGGAAGTGAATAAGGGATTTTGTCAGGGGTTGGCCGAGCTTGAGTGCTCAAATTGGTGTGAGGAGGAGAGGGAGGAGGTGTCCTTTTATAGGGGAGGAGAGGGGCACCTTAGGAATTCTTAAAAATATTAATTTATAATAAATATAACCCCACTTAAAAACCTCCAAAAATGACTCATATTCGAAGATTAGATGAGATAGGGTTGTAATCTCATCAACCAATCAAATTTAGACAAGTTTAGGATATTATTTTAACCTTATCAATTAGATTTAACTCTAAGATAAATAATTTAACTTTTACCGTGTCTTTTTGTTTTCTTTCACTATATGGTTAATACACTTACTATAACATGACAAACGAACCCAAAATTGTATATTATTAATAAATATATCCTTATCTAAGTCATTTTGCCGAACCTTAGATTTTTAGGAATAAAATAACAATTAATAATATAATATTTGATTTAAAAACTATTTTGTGTCAATTTTGACACTATTTGATATATGATTTTTGTGAAAGTCATAACAGAATTAAATGTTCGAACCAAGTTGATTAAATCAACATTAATATATCATAATAACCTATAATATTAGTGGAATTCATAAAAAATTTCAAATTACATTTATTTTGGTGTTTATAACATCAATTATGTCAATATTTCATTAATAAGATAATTACTGCATCATCGTTGTGTCATAAATAAATTAAATTATTTGATGTCTAAAAATTACAAATAAAATACCATCATGTAGGAAATCTTTTTAGCTTTCTAATGAATATTTACAATCGAATTTATCTTATGTATAACCCCATATTAAAAATGATTTACTTATTAAACTTTGATTTTAACTATTTTAACCTTTCTTTAAATAAATTAATAATAAATGTCCTAATCTAATCCAAGTGGGCCTAAATGGTCATATTTTATTCCTAAGTTTGTTTTTGGTCGAAATACACTTGTCCAATAGGATTAGGACATGTGTTAGGGTAATATTAATATCATATTTACCCTTAGTTACCCTATTTACTATTAACCGCGGTAAAAAAAGTAAAAAGTTACTATTCACCAAAAAATTATTTTCATCTCATTGAACCACATTTTAGTCCTTGATATTAACCGTGTCTCTCGGATTTTCGAAATTCCATTCACAGAAGTGGTAAAATTATGTTTTATGCAAAATTCAGTTTTTAACCTACCACTTAGTAGTTTCACTATTCATCAAAAATTGATGTTTTTCAGAACAATGCCAAAATTTCATCCTAAGCTATATTTCATATTCCGAATTCAAAAATGAAGTCTATTTTACCAAATTCATAACACAAAAGTTGCATTAATTAATTTTATAATTAAATCCCGCTGTTAAAACAAATAGCGTGTTTTTAAGAAACAATATCTATCAAAAGATTGACACTTGATTATGTCTGGTTTAAATGTGAAATTACAACCAATGACCAACATTGAATTAAATTGTAAAAATATATTCTAAATATACTTTAAAACCACTCAAATTAATAATTTATCACTATTAATAATTTCTATTAAAAAAGTTGTTTTTAATTAAAATTTAGTAATTTTCACTATTCATCAGAATATGAAAGTTATCCGAAATGTACCAAAATTTCACCTTAGGCTAAATTCGATACTCCGAATCCAAAAATGAAATCCATTTTGAAAAATAAAATTTACAAAATTTCAAAAAGTGGTTATTACTATTCATAACGGCTAGTTTTAATAATATTTTAATAGCACATCGTTGTTTAGTGAAACTCGGTATTGCGTATTACACACGCTATTGAGGAAGGTCGCGATTGCGTGTAATGCAAGGCAATACAAGGATGCGTGTTGTGCAAGCTCCTTTTGGTGTAGCGTACAACACAAGACATTAATAAAATTAAAAAGAATATTTTTTTATAAAATCTTGGGCTGTTACATACCACCACCATGTGATGAACCTATAGATATCCAAAAATCTATTATTCACTTATAAAACACCTCTAAACATTATCTAGACACATTTATTCCCTAGTAAAATTACTGGTGATGGATTCAGAAAACCTATCCCTTTATCACATATCTTAAAAAATACTAATCCTATAGAATTAAACTAAAAAAATGAAAGAAAATAAAAATTGTTCAAATGAACCACCCCATAAGATAAAACATCAGGATTCTACTCTAAAAATAACACAACCAAAACATCAAATAAATAACAAAACATCATCAATCATCTCATTAATAAATAAAATCCATGTATAAATATTTAAAAAAGTATTAGACAGATCAGTATATAATGCATCCATATATGACTCATGTTCCCAATTATATTACTTCTTGCCACCGGATCACTATAGGATACAAACAAAAGGAATAAAACACCCATTAAAATCTTTCACATAATGGTCATGAATCCAAAAAAGATATTCTTAAAAGGTTAAATAATCATCAATCTATGACTTTCACATGTCAAAAATATTTTAATAATCATGAAGATATAAAAAATGTTATGATAAATAGAATATTTCATGGATGTGGTTCATCATTGGTGGAACTGTTAACTAAAACGCAATATGTTTAACACGATCCAATACCTTAAAAGGTCTAAGAATTATATAAGAAATTATACTCCCATGATCAAACAATAATTTCCAACCTTAGTTCAACACAACTAATATCATTAGGATTATCCACAATGTTCCTAAAATAGATCCCTTTCAATAGTGGATTGTTAATTATTATTATAACTAATCTCCCCTAAGTGTATATTTCTTATGCATGGAACATGATAATCTAAAATGTACATGTGCAATATTTCATTAAAATTCATGGATTTTTCATTGTTAGACTAATGATTAATAGATAAAAATATGTTCTACAAACAAACTAAGAGAAAATTGCTTGATGATGTATTCACTAAACACTATTAATGAAATATGGATTATAATCACATATGATCATCTTTAGAACCCCATGAATCCTCACAACCACCTCCATATTCTTCATTGATAAAAAATTCACCATGATCGACTCCTTAATTTCTAATCACTGAGATAACATTGTTATGAAGTCTATAATCACCCATATATCATCATATTAACCACAAGATTGAGGAAAACTGGTGAAGATGTCTATAAATATTTCTTAATTACTATACAAATTAAATTCATGGATCTAAGTCTAACAAATTAGAATATATTTTTAAGCCTTCACTTTTATATAGGCTAAACATCAAGATAAAAACATAATAACTGATCTCTTCATCCCAAACAACCAAAAAATCTCTCAAGGAAGGATGCATCTTAACCACGCTAGGATGTACCACTATAGATGAACATTGGAACTCATGTAAAAAAGAGGATAAACGAGTATCCCCCTAAAAAATAAACAAATTGGACCATACTTAAACTATCCCTTATATGACTCACTTTAAAAAAGTGATCTCTCTAAACCTCCACCATAGAATCCCCCAGTGGAAATCCATTCACCTGTTTCACCAAATATGATTTCACATTCATCTGATATTGTCACCCCGATCATCAAATACTCTCATATCAAGGTGTATAATAGATATTTTTTCCATAACTCTCCATAGATTTCTAGATTCACAAAAAGTATCATCAAAAAACATTTTACTCAGCATTACTGCTACAAACATCAGCTTTTATAGCTTATATAAATCTATAGATTCATAATCCTATAGGAATTTTATTCAAATCCACTTATATAAATTCATACCATGATAATATAATATATAAATTATTCTCTTTTGATCTGTGAAGACCAAAAAAACAATCAGTGGTGAGGTTATTCAACCATAACTTCTGACAAAATAGGAATACAATATGCTTAATATCATGGGTGGTATAGTTACATTCACATGGACATAACTACCAGGACCCATAAGTTATAAAATCTATCTAATACATCAAGATACAAGAACATGATATTTGTCAAAATTCTCTTTAAAATACTCAAAAGAAGGATAACTCATGTGATTCCACACAAATTCATGATCAATAATGGACAAATATATTAAAGTACATTCTATTCAAGAGAATTCCGGTACAACCCCCCTATAATAATTTGTAAGATAAATTAAAATATAAACCTATATAAAATTCTAATATGAAACCAAAGAAACCAATTCCTCAATCATTAATGGAACCAAAACATCCCCCTAGTGAGACATGACATATCCTATGAAATGAAACGTGTGGCTTTAAAAAATAATATCAATATGTTCCCAAATTATTGATAATGAGGAAAATTACTAAAATAGATTACAATTCCCCTATATTATCCTCCTCATAATTTGAATTCACAAGGATTGTTTCAATTAGAACCAACACTAACTCATTCAAAAATTCAATTAACACATATTCCATTTTTTCCATAAATAAGGATCAGGAATTCATGACACCAAATAACATTACCACAAACTCATATTTCCCATAACAACATCTGAATGTGGTATTATTAATATCATCATCCATCACCTAAATCTAATGATATTTTTATTTTATATCAATTTATAAGAACTAGTAAGATCACATTAGTTTATTGAATAGATCATTAATTTTAGGTAATGGGATATAGGTCCTATACTACCACTTATTTCAGGAGATTATAATTGATGTAAAAATTCATACCATCATCATCTTTCAAATATTAGACTAAAACTCCCTATGGAGAGAAAATGAGAAAAATTAAACCCCTCTAAATAATATCATGAATATGAATATCTGTATGTTTCAAATCAAAAATACATCATCCTATATGGATTCATTAATATCATTCAGAAACTTGACTATAACTATACCCCAAACTCAACACTCATCAAGGGTGTATCATCACAACCACTTCATGAAATACATCATCGTTCACTTCTATAATCCTATGAAGCACCATGAGTTGACCCTATAATGAAAAAAACATTGGGTTATCCATAAATGAAGATAAGGAATCAACACACCTATGACCCAACTGATAGTCTCACTCACGAATAAACATGGTATTCTCTATATTAGTATCATAGATATAAATCACCTCCCATTGTTGTAGTCAATTTTTTACATCAAATATATCTAGTACATATTGAGGATGATATCACATATTTATATTTGAAAATATAGTAAATCTCCCCAAGATTTATGTTACTCTATTATTATATAACAGTTTCTAAAAACTATATACAAAACAACAAGGCCTCCAACTAGAGTATTCAACCCCAATGGCACTAGAAGACTATTTATCTAAAGTCCTAGAGAACAGGCTATGATCGGTGTGATATAGGACTGTAGATCTTCTACATTAAGTCATGAATGTATCCATATAGAATATATCAAAATAACTCCATTCATGATGTATGTATTTCTTGTATTTGGTAAATCTAAGGCATTAATATGACCATGTTTGGGTCCATAACCTCTCTAAACCTGATGAAAACCACATATATAGCTACACTCTACCTTTTTCCCCATAGGATGAGGAGTGTCATTGTGTTTTCCCCAGCCCACCCCATATCCTATCTACAAATAAAAATTTGGATAACCCAATTATTACTACATCAAATGATAAAACATTCATGGATAACCCTAAATATGGACACTAACCACACACTATCTTATGAGGAAGTTTGATCACTTGAGATTTTTATGGCTGCTACCTCCACATGAATTAAAAACCATGTGTTATATCATAGGTGTGGTATGAAAACTACCAAATATAGTTAAATGAGATGAATAATGTCGAAACTAAATCACATATATCTAATAAATTTTATAATAATGAAATTTATCTATCCATATATTTACTCCATAAATGGTCATGGAAGCATGTATCTTGAAACATTTCAGTCAAATCCATCATTCCTTCATTGATCCCTGTATTTTATATCACCTCAATAGACATTTTCTATGTAGATGGGGATGATTTTTTACTAGATATTCAAACACAAATCCTTCTAAAAATTCATCTCCCTAACCTTCTCATATAGAATAAGTTCTAAATAAGTATGTAAGTAGTTCTTATACTGAATACCAAACTCTCATATGTGAGAACTCCATTAGTTTAGAGTAAAACTCCCACACTGATAGGCCTACTCAATGGTTGATGAAGGAAAATTAGTCTGAAACTAGTCATAATAAAACTCACATGAAGTAGATAATTCTCTTGAACCCAATATAATGAAATCAGTATTTGTAAGCATCTCTATACAACATATTAATATCTAATATAATCCAATTATCTATTTGAGAAAGATTCATGGTGAATGATATCTCTATGTTATCTAATGAAACCTTAATCATTTGATCTAAAATGAACCCCTCATGCTTATATAGGATTTTTTTATTAAACTACCAATGTGTATTTCTCTAATAATATTTATCATATTCTTTAACTATATAATAATAACCAAGAATATTCCAATAGAAAACATTAGTGTGAACCGAATGAATACATTGACCAGGAACCATGCCTGTAATATAGAAAATTATTTGGGACTCCATAAACAAATAATTTGTAATAATTAGGATTATTTCTTTAAAAAATTTCATAATTTCTATTATCTACCCAATTCAATCATGAGGATAACAATCATGATGCGTTATCTATTCCTAGGACTCTACCATAAAATAAGTATCACTATAGTTATTATGTTTAGCAAACTTATGGTCTTTATTTTGGATCATAGGGGGGCATAAAATAAAATTTTCATGCTAGTATCCTTTATTTATATCACATGTTAGGTTCAAATAACACCCTTTCCCTAACAAACCATGAAATACTAAGTAGTTATTACCTATAAAATCCATCTTATCTATCAATGGAAATACTTTATTTCACTCTATCAGGACTTCACAATCCCCTCTACCAGTACCCATCTTAGGCTATAATTGAAGATGATGATATTTCCCACATCCCTCATCCAATAAGCAATGTGTAGGTGACTGCACAAAGGGTATATAATTCATATAAATGGGATTTATTAACATCAATATGTCTAATGAAATGACAAAGATCTGCATATGTGGTTAAACATGAAATGATTATGGGTTTTATATAGTAAATGGTAATTATTAAATTTGTATGTGCTTAATGATTATAAATCTTTATTCTTGAGTGATTTTGTAATAATTAAATCTATAGTCCCAGATATGGTTCCCATTTTTCCTTGAGGAGTCTTAGTTATAGTCATGTTTTTAATATGATAGCTTTCAAAATATTGGATGTGTATTACATTGTCATTATGTTAAATGATTTCATATAATCTACCACTGAAGTTAGATTATTCTAATACTCAAATGTTTTGGGTTCTATTTATTTTAACCAACATCAATTCTAGTGTGGTAATAGATATATAACTACTCAAACGTCACTAATTTCCATTTAGATGTAGCTTGGTGTGTCAGCATATTCGAGTGGTTACAGATTATGGTATAGGTTATATCATAACATTGGATATTAAGGATCTCAATTTTACCATACATATATGTGTGGGTTTTATATTCTTGAGATTTTTTCATATATAAGTATTCTATAATCTATGATGGTAGTTATACAGGTGTAAATTCAAGGGATATTATAAATTAATGTATAGTGTATGATACATGGGTTATGATGGCCTCTAAAATTTCTACTAGGTTATACTGTGTAATGATGTGGTTGGAATGGGATTAAATGGATGCAATATGACATAATGATATGGTTGTGATATGGTTTCCTAATTAAAAAGGAAGAATCAATTAAAGGATTAAAGAACAAGATGTTTTTCATTGGGGTGTGAGAGTGAAAAATCAAATGGGAAGTGTATATAAGATACCATTCACATATATATATATTTTTGATATTATGTTTTTTATTTTGGTCCATTACATGGTTAGTGAACCATGGTGAGGTTGTGATATATTTCACCTAAGTTGCCTAATGATTTTGTTTCCCTGATTTATTTACTAGGTTTCATTATGATTTCTCATATTTGAATAAGAGGTTTCTAAAATGATCTTATTGAGTATGCCTATATGATTTTCCCATGTACACACACACACAAACATACACACACACATATATATATATACTCTCTTCAGGTTTTCAAGAGCTGGTTACTGATCGAGTTTGGAATTATAAGCTAGTCAGGATTATTTAAAGTTGTTAGTGTTTGTGGTTGTTTTCTAGGCATTTTTCTTGGAATTTAGTTTGGTTTTTTCATTTTATGGAGTTCCATGTGTTGGGATGGTTATTTATTTATTATATGTATTTTTTGGATATTGATCATCTCCAATGATATATTGAGGGAAATTCCTCCCATTTGTATTCATTTTATACCCTATGTGCTAGTCACCAATCGTCCCCCTATTAGAGGTGGGATTAGAGTTTCATCACCATATTCTCTACCCAACCAAGTTGGGTACTAGTTGGGGTATTTAAAAGGAATGTGTGGATGTTGAACCTAGTGGAGTTTGAATGTAGAGCTATAGTGGATCCCCATTCTAATTGTGTCATTTTTCATATTCTATAATTTTAAGTATATTTATACTAATATTAGTATAATGAGTCAAACATATTGTGTTAATAATCCAAATACATATATTTAGTAAGCATAATAAGATAACCTTTCAAGTTGAGATCATATTTAGGTGATAGTGATCTATAATAGTAGTGAACTACCATTCACATCTTTGACATATCCCAAGTTGGGCGAAACATATAAATAATTTTGACATCATTTATATAAAAATAAGGTGATTGTGTTGGTAATGTATATGGATTAAGGGTTATGACTGTACCATCCTAGACCAAAGAAAAACAGAGCCGATAGTTATATTAAATTATTGGTAAAAAGTGAAAATTTTCTTACATTATCAAACAATTTATTAGCCTTGTAAGATCATATACATACTTACAATACATTTTAAAACATAAGATTAAAACTAAATATATTATCAAGACATTAATATCCCTTCAATAATATCCTTGAGAATTATAAATTTTACTCTTATAGGTTTCCTATGGAATATATAACAAATAAGTATGGGATTAGACTCTTAGTAAGGAATAATATATATTTCAATCTTATATAATATAAACATATCATATGTGATATGGAAGGAATAAATGAATAACCTAAATCCATAATTAACTGAATATGAGGGAATTTTATATCTATGAAAATAAATTAAAATATGGATAAAAATAGTAGTTTATCTCATATTTATATAATTATTAATTTAGAACATAAAAACTTTTTGTCAGGGGCTTGTTACAAGGAACATTATTATCATGAGAAGAGGTATACACAAAAAACCCCACTTATATTGTCTCATGAGACCAATTGATGCATCAAGGATATATATAATTATGGCACCCACCCATAATCTAATTTATACCAATGCTTTCACAATAATATTCATAAATAACATTAAAACCATTATCTGAGAAACCCATTATGGTTTAAATTTGGATATCAATATATTAAGAAATGCAAAAATCATATGCATCATCATTTATTATAATAATATGGATGTACTGTAGAACATCCCTTTGTCAAATTGGACATTATAGGGTATTATCAATGTAAATTGTGCTAACATTATCAAAGTAATACAGGGGTGAGGTTTCCTTTAATATGTTGTGCTATCCATGGGAGTAGTATCAGTTTCAATAGTTTTCATTTATAGGAAACTAAGGTAATGATATTAAATATCCTCCATCATGGTTCATTCAGATCATGTTAATAATCCAGATAATATCCGCCATGATTTTCTCCCCTCATGTGTACCCTTAGTCCCACTCTTCATGAATTAGGGTGATGATTGAGTCAATGATAAACCAACCCTTTTTGCGTTGATTAAACCTATGTGAGTCTATGGTAAATACACATCCAATTCCTAGTATCTAGATGAAAATTTACTTTTATGATAATTACACTCAAATTTAATTTACCAAAATGTAGGATTGATTTTTCACTATGTAAATGGTAGCACTTAAATAAAAATAATATGTTATAAGAACAATAATATACAACTGTAAATACCTTAAATTTCACGAGTAACATAGAAAAATGTATTCCATTGAAATTCATGAAGAAAATGAAAGAAAATATGTGACGATTATAACATTTTTTCTAGATAATTAATATTCAAATGGAAAATCCCCACTTATAGATTACGTAGCAATTCAATCATATCTTCTTGAAAAAGAGGGACTAAATAAGGGCTTCAAAGACCAAAAATAATTATTTCTGACATAATAAATCAAATATTTAGTATATATAATATATAAAAGAAAATTAGGTTTACAAAAAAATATGTCTCAATGAGAGGAATTTGAGGTGGAAAACCCTTACAACTATTAGAACATTAGAACAAAAATCCATGAGAATGTTAACAAGAAATAGGACATCAAAATATTATAAAATATAAAAAAACATAATATAAATATTATGATGGGGTGGTAAGTACTAGATATAAAATATAACATGGTGTATAACAAAAACATGTCTCAATTAAAGTAAATTGATACTGAAACCCTTACCTTGTTCAAGATCCATTCTTTGATAGTTTCCACAAATGCCCGATTAATACTTCTATTTCTAAAATAATGATAGAGAAATAAGGTAAATTATTATATGAAGTTTAATAATAAAATATATATTATATAAATCATATTTATTTATTTATTAAATCCATTTGACTACAAATAAATGGACGTGTAGAAAAAAATGGAATATGTCGCCTTGTAGAGGCGATAATCTGCTCAACGCCCTAAAAAATATTATTTTTATTTACAGATAGTGAGAAACAAATCACGGTTATTATAATAATTTAATTAAATATTATTTAAATTATGATACTAATATAATTTTATTATTATGGATATAAATTATTTTTTCAAGGAGTATTAAGGATAAAAACTTATTATTGAGATAATAGTAATGTTGGAGACTGGATTATTCCCTAGAAAATTCCTTGCAATTGAATGCATTAAGTTAACTAATTTTGAATAAGGGTATAATAGAGTGTAAGGGATATTAAGGAGGACATATTTAGGTATATTTTCAGGGAAATTTATAATCAGGGTTTATATTTTAAAGGGAGTTTATGATCCCCTTTTAAAAAATAGAAAACAACACCTTTGGAAGCATATTTTTTATTTTAATAATTCAATGACACTATTCCATGTAAAATGGATAAGTATTTCAAAAATAATGACTTATAGGGATTAATTTAGTTTTAAACACTAATCCAAGGCTTTCCATCAGTTTTTAAAAAAAGTTAAAAGGTTTTTACCATTATGTTTTTACATCTATTTTACTTTTAAACCATGTAACAAGTTTTTAATAATAAAATTTTATGTTTTATAACAAAGACCATATAAATAAATATGGTATTTATGAAAATTTTGACCCCTTTTTAGTCCAATTCAATTTCTAAATATTATGAATTTAAATTTTAAATTATAATTGATAATATATTGATAACTATTTTGGTAGGAAAAAAAATACATTTTGATCGTTATGGTTTCTTAATCTTATTTTGTATTGATTACCAAAAAATGAAGTCCTTGATGATGCGTTGATGTGAATTCTATGATATTGATTTTCTAGTGGCGTGTTGATGGTGGTGATTGATTGTCTTTGATGGTAGGTTTCTCGGACAGAGCGTGGCATGTGGCTCGATTCGGTTTGAGGAATTTATGATCTTTTTAAATTTTCCAGCTGGATAATCTTTTGGGATGTTTTTGAAATCTGTGATGGGTGGTGTTTGAAACTAGACTTGGTCGGGATAATTTTTTTTATGTTTTCAATTGGTTGAAACTCTAAGGTTCACACTTACCCTTAATAGTGTCTTTTGAAAATCCAAAAAATATTGATTGGCGGTATTGATTACCAAATAAATGAATATTAATATATTTCTTTATATATTTATAAATAATATTAGATTATTTATTTAAATTATTTAAATTATTTAAATTTAATTTATTTGATATTTATTCAATTATATTAATAAAATATTAATTTAAAAATAATTGTTTCACTATTATCATGGTAATTAGAAGTAATCCAAAAAATATAAATTTTAAACCCAAATATTATATTCAAAATATTAAATAACATGAAAATTTTTATATAAAAATATATCAACTATTTTTTAAAGTTATGTTTCGATGTGTATGGAAATTAATCTTACCATTATCTCATATAACGCAAAAAAACCCCATTTTTTAGAAAAGTATATTTTCAAAAATAAAGATTAATTATAGGAAAAATTTATAAATGTTGTTTTTTATATTGATGTTATAAATATTATAATTGTTTAAATAATATTTTTGGTACATTACAATAAATCTAAATCCTAATTCCTCTATGCGTAACGTTTATTAAAGAAACAAACAAAAAATATTTTCATAAAATATTAATCTTTTTTATAAAATCATATTCATGGGTTTTATAAATTGAAACAGTTTATTAAATGAATTAAATTAATTTAAAAATATATATTTTGTATATAAAAAAGTTTTCAATTACATATAATTAATATAAATTTTTTATATTACTAAAATTGATATTTTATTACTATTCAACTAAATGTAATTTATTTTTGAAATATAAAAAAACACATCCTATGTTAATTTTTATGAAATGAATTAAAAAACTAGAATTATTTTGGTCAATTTAAAACTCTAAAATGTAATTTTTAGACACTGTCTTTAATAAAGGATCTTTAAAAGGGAACATTTTTACAATAGTTTTGGGATGTTTCATTTAACTGCTATAATAGCATCTTTTGTATTACATTCTCCCCCTAAAATAAAATCATCCTCAAATTTAGGGTATATATCAACTATTGAAAAAATGTAGATACTCTTTTCTTATACAATATTTAGGATACCTTTTTGCATCTTCTAATTTTTGATTTCTCCAAAGGACTTCACAAAAAAAAATCTGATTTTGCTATGCTTTCTATCTAAAGTTAAGAGTCCAGATAAGCTCCTCCTTATAAGAAAATTGAAGATCCAACTATATTACTTTAAATGGGAGCTCATGCATTATGTCCAAAAGGTATTTACTCTGTAATGAAACATGTAAATATTTCATTTAATTTTGAATGGTTGGTAAGCATAACCAATAGGTAATCTATGGCCTAAATTACTCTTAATATTTAAAATGGTCTAATATACCTTGGGATTAACTTTCCCTATTAATCAAATATTATAACACCCTTTAATGGTGAAATATTTAAGACTACTAGATTCCAAACATGAAATTCAAATTCATTCCTTCAATCATTAGTATAAATTGTTTTTCTTCTTAGGTATACTTGAACAATAGATCATACATTTATATTAATATCCTCCATTGCCTATAATACAACTAAATTATTTATATAACTTATTCCCAATAGGTTGGAGTACGATGCATGTTCCAATACAATGCTTTAAATAGTTATATCCAGATACTCAAATGGAATCTATTATTATATGGAAACTCTAAAAAAGTTATTTACTAATCTCAAGAAACTTATAAGACAAGATAAAATGATATTGGTATATCTTATAAAGTCTATATAGTCATTTTCTATTTATAATCTGTCTATATATGATAGTCGGTTCTTAATTTCATCTCACTATGGAGATCCCATTGAAGACTCTTCAAAATATTTGATGGGAACCGATGGTGAAGGTAAAATAAAATTTATAAGGTTCCCTATGAAGCCTTCTGATTTAATTGATATAGAGCTAGTCAATAAACTCAAGGGGTTTATATTCTCCTACCACAAATAAATTACTACACTTTGTAAGATAATCTACGATGACCAGTATAGCATCACCCCCTTGAAATATTTTGGAGTTCAATGATGAATTTCATTATAACATTATACAACTTCCATATAGGTGTATACATAGGTTGAATGAATCTCTTAGGATGTTTTAATTTTATAATTTACTTATTGTAATACTAAACACCTAGAAACATAATCCAAAATTTACTACTTCCTACAATAGCACCGTAAATTTTCATTTAAATTTTTAAAAATGTGTGCTCTACTATTAAGTATAATGAAATTTTATCTTTGGACTTAATCTAGGAGTTCCCTTTAAACATTGGATTGCATCAAACATATAGCCTCTATCCACAAACCAACACTCCACCTTAATCTAACTTTTTATTTTCTCACCATACTACGAGGACTTCTGTATCATTTATAGTAAGGATGTATTAACAATTTCTTAGAAAAGTAATAATAGATTTCATTTACTAGAAATCATTATATTCATATTTACTAGATATTCATTTATGGGATCATTTTTAATCATCATTTTGTTAATATCTCTATGGAATCTTATAATCAATGCATCTGCCACATTGTTTTCCTTTCCAGGGTGGTAGTGTATCAACAAATAATTGTCATTAAGTATTTTTAACCATATTCTTTGCCTCATTTTGATATCATTCTAAGAGAAGATACACTTAATACTAATTTGTTTAGTATATATGTTGAATATCTCAACATAGAGATAGTGTATCTATATTTTCAAAGAAAATAATATGGATTTCAGATCAATGTAATCAGTTGAAATGTTCTATTAATGGATTTTACACTACCGTGATGAATATTTAATCACATTCATTTTTATTAATGACATGACCAAGACAGTTAATTGATTAATAACTATATATTAAAAATTATTCCTTTCCTAATGGTGAATTTAATATTTGTGAATTATGAAGCCTCCAGTTGAGCTATTCAAAACATTCCACTCATTCCCTTGATCATGTAAATTTAACACCTTTATATTTTAACATGATTAATGTGTTGTCCAACTGGGAAAAATCTTCAAAAAACAAAAAATAGTAACCTGAAAATCCAAAGAAACATCTAATATCAATTATGTCCAACAATATAGGCCAATATATGACAAAATATGTATTCGATGGGTTAATAGATATAATATCCATGGAGAAAATATATCCAAGAAAAGAAACATCATTCATCGAAAATTCACACTTATTATACTTTCCATGTAATTTGGTATTCTTAAGGGTCTCTAAAACCTCTTTTAGATGAATCTCATTCTCTTTATAACTGTTATACTATATCAATATATCATCAGTTAATACCACAAAATTTATCAATTTACAATTTCAATACTCTATTCAAGGGATCTATGAATACAAAAGATGCATTAGTCAATCCAAAAAGAATTATTATACACTCATATTTTCCATACATTGTTCTAAATGATGATTGGGAAAATCATCCTTTTTCACCAGTAACTCTTGATAACTAGAGTAAACATCGATCTTTGAAAGGTATTGGGTTTCATGACATTGATCAAGTAATTAATCAATGTTTGTAAAAGGATACAAATTCTTTATATTAATCGAATTTATTTCTCAAAAATCAATTTAAATTATCATGGACCCATACATATGTTTCATGAATAAAATAGGGTCTCCCCACGGTGAAACACAACGATATATAAATACCTCATCACTCAGCTCCTGAAATTATTTCTTCAACTCCACCAACTTCACTAGTTCAATTATATAATTAATTTTTGATATATTATTTATATCATGAATTATCTCAATGGAGAACTCAACTTCATTCTCTTGTGGATGACTAAGTAATTCCTATGAAAAAAATAGATGAATTATTATACCACAAGTACATAATCATTTATTAATATATCTTTTTTACTTCTATATATCACACTTTATCTTCTTTTCTACCATGAATTTCATTAAATGGAGCTATTAGGTGTGTTCTAGAAATTATTTCGAAGATCAAGTATCTCCCTTGAAAAGAGTGGATCATATACCCATTCATAGATAGTAATATGATTTCACTAGTTTTTTATCTAATGAATTTCATATATAATTATATTTAATCCTCAAATATATTTCATTAAAAAATTTCTAAAGTATTCACTAGAAGTCTTAATGGGTTTTTATTGTACTTGTGATATATTATTTTGTTCATATAAATCTACTCCCCAAGGTTCATAATAAACACTATATGATACAAAATGTAATATCTTAGAATTTTGAAACACATATCTAGTCATTATGTTATATTATTAATACAAAGTAAAATATTTAACAAAGTATTGAATATTTTATTAGTATTAGAAAACCAAATAAATAAATAAATTATGTTTCAATAAATAAGATACAACATGAAAATATTATGATAACTTGATTATCCCTTCAATTTTATTTATGGAAATTACACATAGTTTTCTTCTAAGATTCCTTGGGAAATGAAGACTAATAAAGGAGATCTCAATTCATAGTAAGGGGAAACTTACAGGGGAGACATATATAACATAAAAATTGCATAAGTTATATGTAAATAACAAATACCCAATATAGAGCTATAATAAACTGATACTGAATGAATTTCATATCCTCTATAATAAATGAAAATTTATATAACATGAATCAGTGATCTCATACTAATGGGATTAATAATATCAGATATCAAAACTTTTTGTGAAGGCCTTTATTGGTCGGAGTGGATACTCAAAATAGGGGTAAATTGAGTTCCTATAAAAAAAATTCTGTTTAAAATATTTATATTGAAATCCCCCAATTCATAAAACAAGATAAAATGTAGTAAATTTATATATATTTTATGTGTTCAATTAGTTTCTAAAAGATTGATTATTTATTAGTTAACATAACATTAATATTAAGTTAGATTTTGAAACTAACTTACTGGCTATAAATAATTATAAACACTTGCTAGTCCAACTATCAGGGTAACTTTAAAACAGATTGGAATTTCAAAGTAATTAGCAGCATAATATTGAATGTAGTTTAAACCGAAATAAGATGCACATCAGTTTTAACCAAGAGGTTAATTATGAAGACGAGACTTAGTCATCTAAAATAGTTTATATATAACTTTAATCCACACCCTGGATCGGGGTTTACAACATCACTCAGACTGTCTAGGTCCTCAGTCCTCTACCACAGTTCTACATGGGAAAAAAACAACAACAGTACACAGGTTGTCATTGTCCTCAATCCTCTACTATAGTTCTTTATGGGATACAAAAAGGTATAAGGAGTTCTGTGTGAGAATTTTAGTATCCTTCAATTCAGCATAGGAGTCAGTGTGTGTCCAAATAGACAAAAGCACACATGGCTCATAATGTGCAGAAAAGAATGATCACAGCATATCAAGAATATAGAGAAGAGTATAGAATCCTCTTGTGTGATGTCAATTCCACTCTGGACTCCTTTGGAATAAACTAGATGAAGCTCTGAATCATTATCTAGAAGTTTTTTTGAAAACAGAGCGTCACGATTCTGCTTGTGTTCTTCATGAGATTCAATGAGCGAATATGTTCTCTATGCCTCAAATGTTCTTCTTGTGCTCTTTAGTGTCGAGTTTCATGTAGTGTGACTTTCTTTCAAAACTTCCTTTACGTTTCTTATTTGTTATTTTTTCCACGACATTTTTTTTGTATCACACACAATGATTCTTGGTCACATCTTCACTTTTAAATTGGAATGCACATGTTGGTGCCAACAGGTTGCATGTGTTCTGCACCCCATACCCCATATTGTCTGATGATATGTATAAAAAGAAACATTAATTATGTCAGTGCATTAAAATCATCAAATATTACTGCTAGATATTTAATTGAAATATGACAAAACAGTTTATGAAATGGTGTCAAAGTAAGTCATTAAAGTGGTATCTCCTACACACGGTGTCTCAGTGTCACAGTGTCTCATGGTCACAGTGTCCTGTTCATGGTTTCTTGTTCATGGTGTCTTGTTCACAGTGTCTTTCTTTATGATGTCTGGCTTCACGGTGTCTGGCTTCACACTGTCTGGCTTTATGGTGTCAGAAATATATAGCCAGTGGCAGATTCACGGTGCCTTAGACTTTTCAATGATACTATGTTCAGACTTAAATAATGATGATAATAGAAAGTATTAAACTTAAGCATTTGTCAAAGAAGTTATTTTGAGAGTAGATTAAAGATAGTATAACATAAGTAAACTAAATATAGAGCAATTAAGATCTTTCATTCATCTTCTTAAATCATGAGAAAACTTTAAACATAAATATACATAATTTGATATTATTTATAGGAGTTAACTAGGTTGAATAATATTTGTGATCATTAAAACATGATTAATACATGAGGAGTCCAACAGCCTTGTTCCAAGAAAATTTTCTATTATGTTAAGAGGTATACTCCAAAACCCAACATTTTTTCTCATGATACATATTCATGAATCAAGGGGCTATATAATTATGGGGCCCACCCATCACCTGATTATGACAAATGCATTCACTATAAGATTCATAATTAGTATTAATATTATTCCCTAATGAATCTCTGTCAAAATAAAAAAATTTATCCCAATATTGTGAAATATGGAAATCAAATAATTCACCACTCAAAATAAGAGTGTGGATGTCTAAGGGAACATCCCTTAAAAACTATTTAGTCATTGGGTTTCATCATTATAACAAGTAGTACACTTATAAAAGAAATGTGTGGTCAAGGGTAACTTTAATGAGTTGTGTTATCTATGAAAGCTATTATTGGGTTCAGTAGTTTTCATCAGTTTTTGATCTATGAAATGGAAGGAAAAATCATTTATTTTGATTTATTAATAGTGTGTCAATATTTCAAATCTTATCCCCATATATTTTATCTTCATGTGTAATGTTTTAGTTCCACTCATCATGAATTATGGTGTTTATTGAGTCAATTATCTACTAACCCTTTGAGATGACCATCCCTAGGTGAATCTATGTCATATCCACATTCCATTATCCAAAAAGGAATTTATTTTCTAATAATTTATACACACTTTTACTCTACCAAAACACGGGATAGTTTTTCCAATATAGAAAATTTAACTCTAGATACAAATGAATATAAGAAGGTAATAAAAAAATATAATTTTATATACCTTAAATATCATGTGTAATGTGGTAAATAAATCTTTAATGTAAATTTATGTACCACAAAAAATAAAATAGGTGGTGAATATAAGATTATTCCTAAAGAAATAAAATTTAGATGGAAAACCACCACTTATGAAATGGGTAATAAGTTAATCATAACATCTTCAAATTTATTGTTTAAAATTGATTAAAAATACTACTAATAAATTAATCTCATTATATAACATCTCAAATAGTATGTATATTCACCATATAAATGAAATTACTATTGTAAAAAAAAGTCATGTCTCAGAGAGAGGATTTTTTTGGTGGATAACCCTTACAAACATTGGAATATTCTAACCAAAATCCCATGAGAAATTTAACATGAAATGGAAAATTGAATATAATAAAATATAAAATAATCATGATATAAATACTATAATTTTTTATTGTACACTATATAAAATCGAAAATGCTGTATGACATAAACATTTTTCAATGAAATGAAATTAAGGGTAAACTCGTTACCATGTTCCGGATTCATTCTATGCATGCACGTAACTTCAGAAAATAATAATGTTTTTTCTATTAGATACCTTATTAATTACCTTATTATTTATTATTTAATTTTAAATGTAAAATTTAATTTCATATTCTTTTTATTTGTTATATAGTTTTCTTTCCTACATCTGTTACATTAGGTTATTCGATCATTTTTGTAACTCTGTTTGTATGTTTTCCAAGTTATAAAGTGTCATAAAATAGGATCATAATATCCATAATATTAATAGTATCATGGAGATAAGTTTTATATATTAAATATATTTTTTAATCCAACCCTTGTGGGTGGTGATAACAAATCAAACTCATTGCCCTGGGAGGTGATTGTTCACACATATGCCTGATTAATGTTGACATTTCTCCATGAATGAGAGGGAATGAAGGAAAATTATAATTTTAGATTTTATAATATTATTTATATTAGATAAATATAATTTATTTACCCATAATTTAAATTTTATGATCCATTAATGGTAGTGTTGAACAAAATGAAAATGTTACTTTATAGAGGTGTTAGTTTGCGCAACGTACTAACTATGATATTGTTTTTCATAGTAGATAGAGAGGAATAAATATTGTTTATTATATTAATACAATAACATATAAGTATTTTTTTGATAATTATGTCATTATATTTTTATGGGTAAAATATATTTTGAAGATGAATATTGTGGAGAAAAACTTAAGAATGTGATAATACTTACATTGGATACTTGATCTTTCCTTAGAAAACATATTGGAATTGAAGGGAATAGGATAACATAGTGTGGAATGGTTTTAAGAGAGTGTGAGTGATATATATGAGAATATATTTATTTTTTATTTTTAATGAAATTTATAATTGGATTTTTAGTTTTCAAATGCTATTTGTGATCCCATTTTATAAGATAGTAATTATGAACATTTAAAAGCACCCATTATATTTTACTAATTCCATAACACTAATACAAGTTCAATTTCTACATTGTTTATAAATAATTGATTTTTTGGGTTCTTTGGGTTCAAAAATACTTATAAAAACCATTACAAACATGTCTTAAACATGTTATAGTGTTTTACCATTAAGTTTATACATTTTACTCTTTTTCGTTTAAACTAGAAAACCAATTTATCTAGATGATATTTTAAATATATAACATAAATAATATTACAAAATTTTGGTGGTATGGAACCAAATTTTACATATATTTAATTTAATTAAATTTATAAATATTATAAAATTAAGTATTAAATTTAATCAGATAATGTGTAGAAATTTGTTATTGTAGAGGCACTAAAATTTTGACCAGTATAGATTCTTAATATTATTTTTTATTCTTACCAAAAAAATGAGTGTTAGTATTTTTATTCATGTTTTTATATAAAATATTATATTAATTATTAAATTTATTTAAATTTAATTTAATTTATATAAATTATTTGATATTAATATAACAATAATTTTGAGATTAATGTTTCACTATTATTATATAAATTATAATTTTACCTAACAATATAAATTTTGTACAAAAAATGAAATTTTGAATAAAAAATAATATTAAAATTATTGTCTAAAATATATGAATCATTTTATCAAAATAACGTTCTATTTTTAGGAAAATTAATTTTATCATTTTCCCACGTAATGGGTAAAACCCCATTTTCTTTTATGTGTATTTACAAACATAGTGTTTAACTATTGGATAAAATTTTCAAGGTTATTTAATATAATGATAAAGATAAAATTATTATTGGTTAAATTGGATTTATTTGGATTAAAATAAATCTGATGATTAATTTCCCTATGAATAAATTTTATTAAAGAAACAGACAAAACCAATTTTTTTAAAAATATTTATTGATTTTTTAAAATGATTTTCATGGGTTTCATAAATTAACATAGTATTTTAAATTGATATAAATTTCAAAATAAAAATGATATAGTTAAAATTATAAAAAAAACATAAAAACATATAATACCACTTATCAAAAGTTTTCAATGTGATATAATAACAATTAACACATTCATAATCAAGACACATAAAATATTAAAATTTAACTCATGCATTCTTCTCTGAATATATATCCCATAAACATTTCCACATTTTCAAAAATCAAAGATTAACCACAAGAAAATTTTATACCATTATCATAAAAATATGGTGTGTGTATACATATAGCTTACATATAGAAAAGTTTACTATATAATAACAATCACAATTAAAATGTATATAATACACATAAGAGTTAATAAATAGTTTTATAAAATCCATGGGAAAAAATTTCACACATGAAAAAAAAAATAATAATTAAAAAAATTAAATGAAATAAAAATTTAAACATGGAAGAAATAATATAATTTGTGACTAAAACCTTTTTATTCTCTTTTAAAAAAAACTCACCAATTCTACATCATTTTTCTCTTTGTATCTAATGACACATCGTAAAACCAACATGTTTTTCAATTTATTCACATTTACTATTTATTTGATAAATCATTAAATAAAAAATAAATTATTCTCCCATGGTTAGTACTTATAAAAAACTCATAAAAAAGTATATCACATTTTATATTTTATTCGGGTATCTTGACCTTTGCTTTTTTGGGAATTTGTTTTCTGTTCCAATACTCAATTACATTGAAACAAACTAACATCACATGAAAACATAATATAGTTTATATATTTCATATCTATTGACACGTAGAATCTCCCTCATATGAATCATCTACTATCATAAGATAAAAATATTTATTTTATCTAAAATGACTGAGAAATAACAAGATATGGGTTTTAAGACAAAAATATAAAACAATAAAATAAATAACGATACATATGGTATTCCCTTAGGTGTATTCAACACAGTTAATTTAAGTTAAAGAATCCTCAAATAGATGAGGGAATTTTTATTTAAATACTGAAAGAAAAGGATAAAGGTAAAAATGGATGTGGTATTTATGTTATCAATATCACAATAAGGGAAAAAGGTGCAATGATATTTTATAAAATAAATAATTTAAACAAAGAAATTAGGCCTTTTAAATATACTGAGTTTTAGTCCCAACTATATTTCCATTATACACTAAAATATCAATGTTATTTTGATATGATTATGGTGGAAGAAAAATGTAACCATGCCATTATATAACTCATTAAATTCTTAGTGAGAACATAATAGAATACCCTCTCTCACCTTTTATAGCCCATACGGCTCCAAAAAATAGACCTTTAAAATTTTTTAAACTCAAAAATCTTCAAATATATATTTTAGGTAAAAAAATTCAATAAAAAAATACTTTTTAACCTTAAATGATTTCTTGAAAATGTGGTTAATTATAAAAGTAATTGAACCTAAGGGAAAACGTTGTTTGATCATAAAATTTATTAAGAAAATAATGAAGTATATGATCCTGATCTAGGAAAAATTTAAATAAATTTTTATAACACTATAACATGTCAGAACATTAACACCTCGATATTTTGGGAAATATGATTTTCAAATTAATTTAATCTTTTTGATACTTTTTATATCACGCAACACTGAATGTATTTTTTATATATATTAAATCACTATGTTTGGATTGTGTACACTACACGAAAGGAGTAGATTATGAAGTGGTAAATTCAAAAATGTTTTTTCCTTATATTACACATAATACTGAGTCCCTTAGATAGCTTAAATTATATGCCAGGATGAGTTTTTACTAAACTAGAATATACTATTAATATGTTAATTTAAATATTTTTACATCTACCACCAAGAAATTAGAATATAAATTACTAATAATATTGACTAAATTATAAAAATATTATTTACACATGTATATAAAATTAATCATCTAGTTATAAATTTATATAAGTGAATCTAATAAATATTTGAAAATAATGAAATTAATTTTCTAATAAAACTATTTTTCTATGTTTAAACACAATTTTATATCATTAAATTACACAAAAATATTTTGATTAATATTTTAAATAAATTTATATATTATATATTCAATCAATAATTTTTATTCTTTTCCAATATATTTTAGAGTTATAATATAATAATACTTCCAATTTTCGGAAGCAAAAGATGTATTCTTCTAAAAAAGTAATTTTACTGCCTTTTAATGGTGAACCTATTTTAAATCATTATTTTGACACTTTTATAATTTTTATTTGAAAAAATTAAACATAATTTTTTAAAAAGAAACATATAAATTATACTAAGGTTAATTTTTGATATTTTCGGTGAAGATTTATTTTTTTGATGAATAGTGAATAATACTTAATTTTAATTCAAAACCATTTTTCTGTCTAATTTATTGATAAGGTTAAATTATGTTATTGATTGGATTAAAGGTTAAGTTATATCAATTATACATAAATTAATTCCATTTAGTTTATTTTAATCAATTTGATTTTTGAAACTGGATATAAAAACGTACCAATTATTTGACCATTTTTACTTTAAACACCCATTGTGATGTCTCATCTATATGATTAAATTTAAATTACTTTCAACAAATTCTATGATTCAAATTTCGAAAAAATGGATTACATATTTTGAATTATAATAATTTCTAATTTCTAAAAATTTTATCTTTTTGTTTACAAAAATGATTAGTGGAAGTGATAGAAATTAATTAAAGTGATTAACACTGATCCATATTCCAGGAGTGAGCTCTATGTCTCGATGGTGCTCTCGACAATGGAACCCTAGGGGAAAATGGTTGTCGATGGTTTCCCCGCCCCCTCCCAGCGCTGGGAGGGGGGAGGAAGGTCTGGTGGTGCCTCCTCCAATTCCGCGGTAGGCTTTTGTTCTTTTCTCAATCCCTAGTTTTCTCCCTGAGTTCCCGACGATTTCCTTATGTCTGAAGGTTCAAAATCTTCACTTTGCTGATCTGCAGCTCCCAATCTCACTTTTGGAGTTCTCTGCAGCCTCGAGTTATCTGGATCTTACCCTGGTGGCCCGCTTCAGTAATCGAAGGCCCTCGGTTGATGAGTTCGATCTCTTCATTTTCGGTAATTAAGACTTGCAAGACTGCACGATCATGGTTCTTCTTGACAAACGACACCGGATGATACATTTTCCTTTAGAAGAAGACATGATTTGTGCGTGGTCTAGGGCTCCCCACAGGTGTAGCGGCTGCAAGTTTTTTCTTCTTCGATGGACATTTGATCTCTACATGGACAAGGACGCTCCTTCTATCGTGACATGGGTAGGTTTTCCTCATCTTCTACTTCCTTTTCAAAATCCAGAAATCATCCATATTCTTGGGAATTTGGTGGTCCGTTTTCATTATTATGATAATCGTAATCCTCTGTGACTCACCCAATAAATCGGCGGCTATGTATTGAGGTGGATGTCTCGAAGCCACTGGTCGAATGAACCTGAATTTTGGTAGGAGAGGAGTTTAGGTGGAAGCAAGGCATTGTTTTTTAATCTTGGACTGATTTTTGTTCGACTTACTGTCGACTGGGCCATATGGAATCCACCTTCCATGGTGGAGTTATGAAAAGGAGGCTCGACAGTTCGGGGGAGAGGCTGGGCATGACCTCTGTTCAGAGGCCGATGATCGCTGTGGAAGCTAGGGAAGGCAACGCTTCTGGTTCGGCTGGCTTGAAGGAATCAATTTCGAATAATCCTATACGGGTGATGACAACCACTGTGGTGATGGATGGGCATGATAGTGGAGGAGATTTAGTTGCATTGAAGGATGTGGAGGCTCCAAGGGTTCTCTCTGTTGATGCTTTAGGGCGTGAGACCACCGTAATATTGTTCACCTCCCAGTTAAACACTGTTTTAGGATCCCTGACCCACACGTGGTGGATGTTTTTTCTAAGCTAATTAGTGACCTAGATAGTGGTAAGAGGGAAGATCCGGTCATGCATGAGGGTGGTACATCCTTTTCTGATAAGAAGAAGTCTGGTGGTTTGGGTAATGGATAGGAGATCATCCCTTCTATTGTTCCCACTACTGATGATGTCTTTGTAGAGGCAAGGGGGTTGTCTGAGTTGCCTGTGTCCTTTGGTCTGAATGCTGCTATGTCTAATTTACCTATTTCCCTATGTGTGAACAGAGTTCCTCATTCTCAAGAACCTATAGGGACAATTTAGATTCACAATCGATTCACACGCTTGAGTGCTAATGGAAAGGAAAATGTCGACCTGGGAGGATGGAAAACACACACGTCAAAGTGGAAACGCAAGCAGGTCAAGAAAAGGTCTCCTGAGGATGTTGAACCAAGTGACATCGAAGCAAAATCATTGGTGTCAACAAACTATGAGGAGGAATCCCAAATGATGGCCAGGTCCAACTCAGAAAAGGGGAAGTAAGGGAGCCTTACCTTTGGGGATTTACCAGCAAATAAGGAGGGGGGGAAGGCAATACCCTGTAAAGACTACTCAAACACCCCAAATACTATAGTTATCAGATGCTTAGGAAAGTCTAAGGAAATTTGGATTAAGAATGGACTAGGAGACCCAATATCTGTTGAAAAGAGTTCACAGCTGTCTGAAGAGTTGGTCGAGCCAATCCCAAGCAAGGAATTCATGACCACCAATGGAGGAACCATGGTTCCATATGTGGATCCAACACTAGATAGTACCGAATACAGATTGGAATATGAGGTGGAAGCGGGGAATGGAGGATTTCTGGAGGTAGTCTTACATCTTGAGGGGGACAGGCTTGAAGAACCTCTAAAGATCAATGCCTCACTGGTGGTTTCCTACAAAATGTATGAGCCGATGTTGAGTCTTGAGACTATTGAAGAACAATGTGAGTGGATCGCCAAATAGGATATCATCCTGGCATGGGGCCTCAATGATAGGAAGATGAATGTGGAAGTATTTATCCAAACCTGGGAGAAGATGGAAGACTATTTAGAATATCTTCTCAGGAATGATCCAAATACTCAGGTAACAACTCTTAATTGGAAGCTTTATAGTGTGGTAGAATCAAACATCCTTAGTCTTGTTTTGGATAACTTTGTGGGATCATTTTGCGAATAACCCCTTGGTTGTGGACTTTGTGTGGGTTTCCAACATTTTCTTTAAAAGTGTTTTGAAATAAAAATATAATTTTTAGGTCAATTACAGTGATTAAGAGAAAAAATAGCATAACAATAGAGTAAACTACAAACATAGGGGCTTAAAAGACCTATAAACTTGTCCAAATTTCATTGTATTCCAATATTTAGACTATATACATTCATGGATTAAATGTTATGAATTATTGGGATATTATACAATAATATTTCTATATTTCATAAGTTAAGTAAGCAAAAAAAACAGAAAGGAACTTTCATTGCTTTTAACATTTATAAAACATTGAGATATGGAAAGAAATATATCCATATTTATATATATCCTTTTGAAATATTAATGAGTTTATTTTATCATAATTTTTTATCACTAATTTTTAGATATGAATTTGTTACATTAAAGACTTAACAAATGCTGACACATGCATTATTTAATTAATAGTTAAATGAAATAAATGATGCTAAAAATAAGACAATTAATGTAAATTTAATGAATATTTGTGTTTATTTTTTTATTAGATGAATATATCATTTTATAAAGTTGTAAAATTAATATATTTTAATTCAAATTATGTTTTTATATTTTTAAATTAAAAATAAATAAATAGTTTCAAATTTGAATTTAATATTATTTTAAAATAAATTAAAATTTATGAAATGATTTAAAATTATTAAAAATCCTAAATTCTACCAAGTCATTATTAAATAATAATAAATATATAATATTTTCTATTAATGGAATAAATAGTCTTTTATAATGAACATATAGTCCCTTAAATAGTAAAAACATTATTAGCACATTTTGGGTTGAAGTAGTGTTTCTGTGCGTTACATGTTCTTGTTTTAAAATTAATAACAAAATAACATGGGATTTTTATTTTGAAAACTATATATAATATTTATAATTCAGTGGTACTATATTTTATAATAAATCAAACCTTAATTTATTCTTCATGGTTAAATTATATAGGTTGTAAACATTTTCGCCTAAATAAAAAATCAAAATAGAAAATATTAAGAAACTTGAAAGTATAAGGTATAAAATAACCAAAATGAACTATATTTTGTGTGATAGATATTTTTTTCTAACTTAAATTATAAATAATTCATTATTTTCTAAGTTTTTAAAAACATTAGGTAAGGCATACCTCCAATTAGTGCTTACCATTTTGTATTTATAAAAATGTCACCCCCCACTATAAAAAATAATTCAATCTTCCCATAACATATACCTCTCAATATTCTTTTAATCATCCGTACTCTGAAATAATAGTCTCCCAAAATCCCTCCCCTCATCCTATAAGGATACATTTGGGCATAAATCCTTAAAAGTAAGCTCTTTTGGGAAAATAAAGAGGAGTTACCTAAAGAAGAGGTAACACCCTTCCTCAAGCTCCATTATTTTATTTTCATTTCCACCACCTCAATAATTCTTATTACATACTTAAATAAAAACGTAAGTATAATATATACACTGACATTTTATTATTATAAGTGTTCTACCTACACTTACACATACTTCTATCTAATGGGTAATGAAGTTACCATTCTTGTGTACGACAAACTACCGCCTCATTAAATGATGTAGTTCATTTTTACTTTAGCACCTAGCATGGTTGGGATTTATAATGTACTAACTATTCTTATATGGTATATTTATTATATTTTGGATTTATTTATTATGATATAATATAAGTATTAGTCTTAAAACATTACATAATCTTGAATTAAATGAATAATTCACATTAAGGATCTTTTTAGGTTTAGAGTTTTAGAGAATTAGGACATAACTATTACATCTCACAGGATTCCCAAGTAGAAACTTCTACTCAGTTTCCATTTTTTTCATAAAATAAAAACTCTTAAAAAGAAACATGTCTAGTTCCATTTTTTAGATAGCATGTCTTTCTTTGATCACATCCTTGACCCTATTCACCATTAAGTCATGTGGAAAACATTTCAAAAACATGGGATGAGCATAAAAAGATCAGTAAGGGTTATAACGATACAGAAAGAAAACACTATTCCATGTATACATAAGAATCAATGAAATCATACTTTACTCATAAAAAATAATCACTTTAACATACCTCATTAAATCATAATATTTATGAATAACTCATAGAAATCATAAGACGTAAAGGTAACTTGAGGCATTCATAACATTTTTACGTAGGGAGTAACCCTCATGGTAAAGTTTGGAATACCCATCACAATATATTCCCTAAATCTCTTCGGAGAAACCATAGATTTTAACTCCTTCGTGTTACCCAATGCATTGGAGGGATATCTCGGGCTCACTCGCCCTTAGTTTATCACGGAACCACCCGATTTCATAAACATTTCCCAAGAACCATAACATAATCATAACACTTAAAACATGCATAAAAGAAACATAAAATTTCCACATTTCAATCACAAGAGATCACATCATGATATTAACATAAATAAAAACATCTACTAAAATCATTAAAACTCAATGAGAGAAATATCCCTTTATACATTGAAAATATTAAAGGAAGACATTTAGAAGAGATTTTAGAATCAAAGTGTCCCATAACACTTTGAAACTTTTAGAAATGTTTTAAAACATTCATGTCCATATAAATAAATCCTTAAAAACATTTTAAATTATGGACATGGATGATAAATGTTTAAAAGAATAAATCTTTAAAAACATTTAAAACAACGTTTTAATAAAAGAGTCCTTTTCCATTTTGAACATTTAAATTACAAGACTCGTGAAAGTATACCATTTTACAAACATTTAAATGACTTGAGTATAGAAATAATATGGATGTGGAATGTCAAAGGGTTTGTATATACACTTTAAAAAGAATAAATGTTCATATCATCAAGAACTGTCTCAAGGAAGAGAAATTGAGACGTAATCCCATTCAAAGATCATGTCATTAGTGTAAGGATAAATCAATGACATAATTATGTGTGAAAAGTATAAATACACCCAACATAAGTGGATATCAAGTGTGAAACAGTCATAGTTCATTCACACATACTATTGGAAAAACAAAACCAATGACATAGATATTTAACTCAGTGAAATGAGATTGTGTTACGATTTCCCATACAAGTTCGTATAAATGACGTAGGAATTTATCAATGAGATGATTTTGTATAGAAATAGTATATCCACAAAAATGATTGTGGAAATTACGACATAGTGATTCCACACATAATATTGGCATAATAAAATCAATAAGTATAGGTTTAACCCATAGAATTGAAATTAGGTTAAAAAGTTCCCTTACAGAAATTCGAAAGCCTAATGGCGTCACTTTAAAATTCAGAAAAATGAGTTGATGAGAGAGAAAAGGGTATATCATCACTTGGACATAATATTTATATCAATAAGGATATATAATAACATATCCCAACATTACAATATGTAAATTATAATACATAACAGGATGATGTATTTTTTAAAAAAGAAGGGTGAATGAATCCCTTACCGATTTGGGTAACTTTCGCAACGTAAACCCCATGAAAGAAGGAAAAAAATGCTGATGTAAATAACCATAAATGAGATTATATTACACAAATAGTAGAATCATGGTCAGTACACACACCACGCAATGGAGATAGTGACAAATGTAGCATGAATCCCACGGAAATAACAAGTGAGATAACATATCCCCTTACGAAAATTCGGCATCCTAACGGAGCCACTTAAAACATACAAAAATGGATTGAAGATATCAATTAGGGTCTATAATCATATGAAAATAAAAATTACAGTAATAGGAATATATAATAACATCCCCCAACATAAGAAATAGGAGGTTAAAAGAAGTGACATAAAAGAGAGTACTTAAAAAGAAAGAGAGAGGTTGGATCCCTTAACTCTAGTCCGACTTGTCTTGTTCGTTTCTTTATATTCCTGAATAATAAACATTGGTCAATTTAAAATTTATAAGGATGTAATTTAAAGTTTATTATTCAATTCATATCACATGTTATAATGTTATAATAATTAGTTAATTATGTGAGTTCATATCAGACATTTTTGTCGATATTCAGTACATGAGTCAAAAATGAACTTGTTTGAAAAGAATTGTCCATGTAGTTATAAATACATCATATCCAGAATATTATTAATGATTTAAATATCATATATGTCCATTATATATTAATTTTATACTATTCCATAACATTTGGAGATAGAAAAAAAATTAAATGCACCGTTCACGGAGATGGTAGGCCGTACGTACGCATGAACGCTACTTTCATTTCTTTGGCACATTAATGGAACTAAAACTAAATGAGATATATATATATATATATATATATATATTATAATTCCAGTATAATATATATATCATATAGGTCACATAATTTCATCAATTACCTTATTTATACATTCCATGTATTGCATGAACGATTCACATCACTTGAAGTGGCGGTAGTCCACACTTCCTCAAATAAAATTATCGCATTTGCACAACATGAAAAGCATAAAGGTATGTATTAAATATAAATTACAGAAGAATAGAGAGGAAATTAATATAATATATATCATAAATAAATATAGTTCCATAATAATGGCCACCATGATAGGTGGTAGGAGAAGATAGAACAATCATCGTTTCGTGAGGCAGTAATTCGCCATCCACGGAAACAATATGTTCTTTAACCATTAGACGGAGGTGTGTGTAAGTGTAGATCAAATACTTCTCATAAAAACATCCTAGTATATTTGATATGATTTAGTTGTTACAAAATAAAGGAATAAAAATAATTTAGGTGGCTGGAGAAGCAAAATAAAACAAAATAACATTCGGGAAGACTTTAACATTAAATCGGGTAACTCCCCTTGGTTTGAACCAAAAGTTTTTCTTGACGAGCTTTCTGCCTAAGGGAAGGATTATATGATGAATAGAGGGATGTGGAGAGATAAAATGGGTAGAGTTTGGCCTGTCAAATGTCTTGAGAGGTGTGGGTAAGTAGGTAGAGGTGGGGGCCTTTTATACGATGGAGGAGGGGTACTGTTGGAATGTCATGAAATGTCACTTTATTTTAAAATGATTTTCGGATTTTAAAGGTCCCACAAAGATATATTTCAAGGATATGGGGATAAGGGTTATAAATTCACCCATACAATAGGTTTTCGACAAGTGTATGTCTTATATTTTACATTATCTTTTCATTTTATTTATATCATTTATCAATGAGGTAATCACTGCATCATCATGGTGTCATAAATAAATTAATTTATTTAATGTCTAAAAATTATAAAAAAATTACTTTGATGTAGGAAATATTTTTATCTTTCCAATTACTATTATAGTAAAAAATATGACTTTGAAAACCCCATGTAAAAAATTGTATTTGTAAAAAAATACATGTTTGTGACATTTTTATTTTAACATTAAATAAAAAGTTATTAATGTAATTTTCTTAACCCAAGTGGCTCCATCGGGTCCCCAAGGTGAAACATGGATTGTCTTGGTCGGACATGAATCATAAAATAAGGGTAGGACATGTGTGAAGGTAATTTCATATTATTATACCTTTATTTTTACCTTAAATTACACTAATTACCTTTAATCGCAATTAATAAAACAGAAAAGTTACTATTCACCACAAAATTATTTTCATCCCATTGAACCAAATTTTACTTAATAATGACAACCATGTGTGTTAGATTTTTTAAAATCAAATCACAAAAGTGGTAAAGTTTCATTTAAACGAAAAATCAGTTTTTTAACTACCACTTAGTGATTTCACTATTCATCAAAAAAGGATGTTTTTCAGAAAAAAACCAAAAATTCACCCTAAGCTATATATGATATTTGGAATTCAAAAATGATGTCTATTTTACAAAATTAAATACATATAAGTTGCATTAATTAATTAAATAATTAATTCTGGTTGTCAAAACAAATAGTGTGTTTTTAAGAAACAATATCTTTTAAAAGATTGACACTAGTTTAAGTCCGATTTCAAAGTGAAATTAATTCCAATGACCACCATTGGACTATCTGGTAAAATATATTATAATTGAACTTTAAAACCAATTCAAAAGATGATCTAATAATATAAATAAATTAGTCTCAAAAGGGGTTTTGAATTAAAATACAACATTTTTTACTTATTCATTAAAAATGAACTTTATCAAAAAAATTAACAAAAACATACACAAAGTAAATTTTGATGTCCCAATTATAAAGAAGGATATTTCTTGGTCCAATATAACATATAAAATTGTCAAAAAGTGGATTTAAAAAGGGTTTACCATCAAAAGGTGGTTAATCGACCTTTTAAAAAATATTAGAATATTTACACTTGAAATTGGATTCATTCACATTTTAAGCCTCTAACATTTATTGGATAAAAGTAAAAATATTTGACAAAAATATATAATCATTTTGTAGTTAGTTCTGTTCATTCGTCCCATTACAATATCTATTCATTTACTACCATTTAAAATAATATTATTTTATTATTAGAGTGCAACATAATATTTCAAAGAAACTCGTTGTTGCGTATTGGGTATTCCATCAGGCATAGTGTTCCCTTTAAATTAATATTTATTCACCAATACGGATAAATATGAAAATGTCATATTATTTATTTACCTAGGGTGTTACATCCTTACCCCCTTTTGGGAATTGCGTCTTCGCAATTTTAAAATTGGGCTTAGAAACATCATTGAAAGCCCCACATTGTAAAAGGATTAAATTAAAATATCACTTTAAAAGAAATAAAGAAAAGTAAAAAGGTCACCCGAGACAATAGATACTAGGATTCCATGAAAACATCGATATGGAAGAAAAAAAAGTGTCGTGTTCTGATGGAGAGTGATAGAAACATGTTTAGGAGAAAGTTAACCACCAAAAAATAACAAACTTGTGATGGGTTAAACGGTATTTGATTCCCCAGTAGGAAAAGTTAACTGAAAACATTTTTATTTTAAGTTACTTTTCATTGAGGAATTTATTTATGATCTTAACTAAAACATAAGTAAACATACTTTATTGTCATGTAAACTTTTAACTTTTACTAGATATCTAACACAAACTCATATTTTCTCTAAATAATGAGTATTCAGGATGACTTGGTCACATTAAGCGCACTATAAACAACTTCGAGAGAATCACCCAACTCACAAAAGAGAACTATATATTTCTCATGTCTTTAGACCTTAACCAAAAACAAAAATTGTTAGTACGAGATCAGATAATACCCAAAAAGGATAATCCTTTATAAAAAGAAAATCTATTCTTAATCTCCAAAATTTATCCAACAAAACCCAAAGTTCAACAAAGACCATTCGATAAACAATTGTCCAAATAATTATTCAAAGTAAACCAAACTAAGATTGAAACCCAAATCTTTGAAGGATTTAAATCACATAATCGTCCTAGGAAAATATTAAAATTTATCTCCCAATAACATCAGTTTCTCTTAAAGTCTCATATTGAAAAGTAATTAACCTAATCACATATCCTCCATGATAGGCTAATAATTTTTATAGATAACCCAGAATCAACTTATTCATAATTCATAAGATCATATAACTAAAAAAATTAGTTATTCTAACCAGAGACATCATGTAGTCCAGTGGTAGGTGATAAATACCAGTTTCACTTTGGTTGTGGGTTCGATTCACGCAGATTTGTCCGACGCGATGGGTTGTCACACGGTCTGCATTTTTCTTTTTTCCAAAACTATAATTCTTAAAACATTACCCAAAAAGAGATAAAATCTTTAAAAATAACCATAACATAATTTAACCTGAATTTTACCTCATTCCTTTCATCTTCCAACATATAGTAACCCATAATTACCTCAAAATTAAGGATCATATAAAACCTAATGGTTACTATTATAATTATTACCCAAACTTCCACATCGAGTTGGTTCTCTCATACAAGATGCATCCGAGAACTCACCATGGTTCAAGTGGTTAATCATGACTCCCTAATAGTTGGTTTAGAATAACCATGAGATTCTGCATTGAATCCCCCATTTCATCCAGTCTCTTAATCAGAGAACCACCAAAGTTTCCTTCAAACCCATTGTCACTTTGGTGCCTGCTACATCCATCCATTTACTAAAAAAATGTTAGTGTGAGTATATCATCAAAATTATCATGTACTAATGAGTAAGATAAACACTAAGATATACTTACTCATTCACTTTATCTAAAAACTATGACTCTTTCTGAAATCCTATCCATTATGGTAATGTCACTTATTCATAAAGAATACCCTAACCTATAAATTTATCTAAACCGACCTTTGATACCAACTATAAGGACCCGGCCTTAAAACATTACATAATCTTGAATTAAATTAATAATTCATAGTGAGGATCTTTTCAGGTTTAGAGTTTTTGAAATTAGGGCATAACTATTAAAGATATCAATTAGGGTCTCTCTTTATATGAACATAAAAAGTAAAGTAATAGGAATATAGAAGAACATACCCCAACATAAGAAAGAGGATCTAAAAAGAAGTAACATAAAATAGAGTACTTAAAAAGAAAGAGAGAGGTTAGATCCCTTACCTCAAGTCCGACTTGTCTTGTCCGTTTCTTTATATTCCTGAATAATAAAATTTGGTCAATTTATAATTTCAAAGGAAATAATTTAAAGTTTATTATTAAATTCATATCACATGGTATAATTTTATAATAATTAGTTAATTATGTGAGTTCATATCAAACATTTTTGTCGATGTTCGGTACATGAGTCAAAAATGTACTTGTTTGAAAAGAATTGTCCATGTAGTTATAAGTACATCATCTCCAGAAAAGTATTAATGATTTAAATATAATATATATCCAGTATCTATTCTGAAGTTCCCAGTCAGGATCCAAGTATCGCTGAGAGGGGGAGGGGGTGAATCAGTGATATATTTTTCTTTTTATGTTTCCTTCGAATTGAAACAACCTTCGTCTCCTGTTAAAGATTTTCTTCTCTGCTAAACACACACAACCAAAGGAACACAAGATTTACATGGTTCACTACTCAACAAGAGTATCTACATCCTTGGTATGGTACAGAAATAATCCAGTACCACATAATCCACTAAAGAACAATCCTTTGATGTGGAATACAACAAGTAGGATATACCCTTACACTCGTGTAGCACTTGGAAAACAATCCGCAAGTGCGTGTGCACCCTTTTATCACAAATAGATAATTACAGTATTTCAGTGCTTCTTTACAATTGAACATATGTATTATCTAAAGTTTAGATCTTCACTTTCCTACCCAGAAGCTAGTAAGAACTTCCGTACGCACAACTGAAAATATGCGAAGACCCCAAATTTTCCACGTATCCTTTAGGATATCTTGCGCGCAATTCAAGTTTCTTGCACGTAAAAATTTCCTTTTGGTGCGAAAAACTTTTTCACGCAACTTTCCTTTTTCGTGAAACTTTTTCTATTTTCGCACAACTTCTCAATTTTTCGCGCAACTATCCTCTTTTCACGAAAACTTCATTCTTTTCGTGAAACTCAGTTAGAGTATAAATTACACGCACCAGAGCTCGGTATTTTTTTAAGTATCGAACATAAACAAATGAGAAGGGTTAGCCTCATATTTATAGGCATTTTTTACCCCGCACGAAAAACACTAATCCCGCGTAAAACCTCCTTCATGCGTGTAAAAACTCTTTTTTGCAACTTTATATTTCTCTCCATGCTTCAACATTTCGCGCACCTCATTCCTTTTCCATTTTTCATCCTTCTATGCATGAGGCACCAATTGTGCACAAAATTCCACACTGTGTTCCATATTGTGCGCAAATCCAACATTTCGTGCGACATCGTATTTCACGCAATGATCCAATATTTCACGCATTCCGCTACTATTTCGCACGACCTTCATTTTTCCGCGCATCACGCGGATATTTCTCACCTCCCGCAAATATTTCACGCAACTTTCATATATTGTGCGTACCACATTATTTTTGCGTGCAACTTGCCAAAATTTATGTGCACTCCATGCCTTTGTCATTTTTCGATTTTCTGACCTTGAATCAGGCCTTGCATTCAAAAATCAAAACCATTTCAATCTTGCACACTCCATCCATTGCCAAAAATACATTGCTTTGTCATTTCTCTCTTCACTGATTCTTATAACCATTCTCCATCTTTCATCACAAACTCGACTATCGTGATATATATCCTTTGATAGACCATATCAAGCATCGTCAGAGTTACAATAGGAAGTACAGAAACATCCCTATCCTCTAGCAACATCACTCCTTCCAATCAAAACTGTATATGACTGGGATCATCATTTCTCCCCCTTTCCATCATAAGGCTTTCATCACAAGTTCTCCTTGCTTTGGATATTTGTGAAATACAAATCAGCAAAGCATCGTATGGTTTTTGGTCCTTCAACAATGTGAATTGATTTATCTTTTTTGACCAAAAAATACAACACTCTGCAAAGGATAACACTTCAAACTTCCTTATCCATTCAACTTGGTCCCAAAATATTCATTTTATACTATTCCATAACATTTTGAGATAAAAATAAATGAAATTCACCGTTCATGGAAACGGTAGGCCGTACGTACGCATGAACGCTACTTTAATTTCTTTGGCACATTAATGGAATTAAAACTAAATGAGAGAAATATATATATATATATATTATAATTCCAGTATAATATATATGTTATATAGGTCCCATAAGTTCTTAATTTTCATTCTTTATAATTTCCATGTATTGCATGAACGAGTCACATCACTTTAGGTGGCCGTAGTCCACACTACCTCGAATGAAATTATCACATTTTCACACCATGAAAAGCATAAAGGTATGTATTAAAAATAAAATACAGAATCATATAGAGGAAATAAATATAATATATATCATAAATAAATATAGTGCCATCATAATTTCCACCATGAGAGGTGGTAGGAGAATATAGAACAATCATCATTTCGTGAGGCAGTAATTCACCATCCACAGAAACAGTATGTTCTTTAACCATTAGAGGGAGGTTTGTGTAAGTGTAGCTAGAATATATCTCATAACAACATCCTAGTATATTTAAGATACTATTGTTGTTAAAAAATAAAAGAATAAAAAGAGTTTAGGGGGTTGGAGAAGAAAAATAAAACAAAAGAACATTGGGGAAGACATTACCTTTAAATCGGGTAACTCCCCTTGCTTTGAACCAAAAGGGTTTTGTGAAGAGCTTTCTGACTAATGGAAGGATTATATGATGAATAGAAGGATGTGGAGAGATACAATGAGTAGATTTTGGCCGATCCAATGTCTTGAGAGGTGTGGTTAAGGAGGTAGAGGTGGGGGGCTTTTATAAGAGGGAGGAGGGGCACACTTGGAAAGTCATGAAATGTCACTTTATTTTAAAATGCTTTTCGGATTTTAAAAATCCAAAAATGATATATTTCTAGGATAAGGTGATAAGGGTTCGAAATCGACCCATCCAATAGGTTTTGGACAAGTTTATGTCTTATATTTTACATTATCTTTTCATTTTATTTAAATCGGTCATTAATGAGGTAATCGCTGCATCATTATGGTGTCATAAATAAATTAATATATTTAATGACTAAAAATTATAAAAAAAATACTTTGATGTAGGAAATATTTTTATCTTTACAATGAATATTTATAGTCAAAAATATGACTTTTTAACCCCATGTAAAAAAATTTTTTTAGTAAAACAATACATGTTTTTGACATTTTTATTTTAACTATAAATAAAAAGTTATTAATGTTATTTTGTTACCAAAGTGGCTCCGTGGGGTCCCCAAGTTGAACTATGGATTGTCTGGGTCGTCCATGACTCATCCAATAAGGGTAGGATATGTGTCAAGGTAATTTCATATTATTATAACATTATTTTTACCTTAAATTACACCAATTACCTTTAATCACGATTAATAAAACTTAAAAGTTACTATTCACCATAAAATTATTTTCATCCCATTAAATCGAATTTTACTTAATAATGACAACCATATTTGTCGGATTTTTGAAAATCAAATCACAGAAGCGGTAAAGTATCATTTAAACTAAAAATCGGTTTTTTAACTACCACTTAGTGGTTTCACTATTCATCAAAAATTGATGTTTTTCAGAAAAATACCAAAAATTCACCCTAAGCTATATTTGATAATCCAAATTAAAAAATGAGTTCTATTATACGAAATTGAAAACATATAAGTTTCATTAATTAATTTAATAATTAATCCCCGTTGTGAAAACAAATAACGTGTTTTTAAGAAACAATATCTATTAAAAGATTGACACTAGTTTAAGTCTAATTTCAAAGTGAAATTAATTACAATGACCCCCATTGGATTAAATAATAAAAGTATATTCTAATTTCACTTTAAAACAGATTCAAAATATGATCTAATCATATAAATAAATTAGATTAAAAAGAGGTTTTGAATTAAAATACAACATTTTTTACTCATTCATTAAAAATAAACTTTATCGAAAAAAATAACAAAAACATACACAAAGTAAATTTTGATGTCCCTATTATAAAGAAGGATTTTATTTGGTCCAATATAACATATTAAATTTTCAAAAAGTGGATTTAAAAAAGGTTCTCCATCAAAAGGCGGTTAATCGACATTTTAAAGAATATTAGAATATTTACGCTTAAAATTGGATTCATTTTCATTTTATGCCTCTAACATTTATTGGATAAAAGTAAAAATATTTGACAAACATATATAATAAATTTTTAGTTAGTTCTGTTCATTCCCACCATTACAACAGCTTGGCGTTAACTACCATTTAAAATAATATTATTTTATTTTTATATTGCAACGTAGGATTTCAAAGAAACCCATTGTTGCGTATTGGGTATGCCATTGAGCATAGCGTTCTCTTTAAATTAATATTTATTCACAACTATAGATAAATATGAAAATTCTATATTCTTTATTTACTTGGGGTGTTACATATAATTTTTATTTAAAACATACCTTCACGATTTCCATTTTGTATAAATATGATAATTTTGTTTGGGGAAGTGTGGACTACCGCCTTCTCAAAGAGATGTGATCCATTAACACACTACATGGAATGTATCACAGATGGGTTACATAAAATTATATGATATATATGAAATAAAAATACCACTTTAATTATTATATATATATCATTTACTTACATTCTTTCTATATGATAATTAAATGGAAACAACGTTCATGCGTAGATATGGCCTACCATCTCCAAGAATAGTGTATTTCATTTCACATTTCTATCTATAATATGTTATATAATGAAAATACATGGACTTTATATCATTTTTTATATTATTAAAATGCTTATTTTAGTATTAGTACCAATAATATAATAAATTAAGACACATGTGAAGAACAAAGCAGATATTACCTGAAACATAATCTTAACATAGAATTGCTAATTAGTGGGGCAAAATTAATTCATATATGATATAAGATATATTAATATGGCTCTATAAAATATGTATGATAAAACAAAATTTATTAAATATGAGGTTTTTATTAGTATGATGAGAGTCAACACATAAGGTTAGGTGAGTTCTAGTCTCACTTTTATTTTTGTGAGATTTCAGCCTTATTCACCACTTATTTCATTTTTGTGGTGTATATACTACCCATAAATATATTCTATGACTATTATAATTAAATATATTTTTATTTACATATACATTTTCTTATCTCAATTTCATAGGGTTTATGTTTCAAAATTTATCAAATTGGTAATGTAGTTTTATCTCAATTTTCATTCTTGGAAACATTATGCCAAGAATTTCAAAAACCATGTTTTCAAAAAAAATTTCAAAATTTTTTTCAAAAATGTTTTTAAATATGATATTCTAATATCATTTTCGGGGAAAAATGATTTTAAAAAGTTTTTATGGTTTTAAAATAATCCTTTATATGTTTTCAAAGTGTTTTCAATGAAATTTTTTCAAAATGTCTTCAAGTTTTCTTTATAATTTTTCCATGTTTTTTCAAATAAATATTTTTTAAAATGTTTTAGATCTTTATTTTTATTATTTTATGATTATTATCAAATAAAATGGGTTCTAAAAGGATTTATTTTTAAAAAATCATTATTCAAGAAGTTATGATAGATTCTTTAAGAAATGTTTTTAAAGGATATTTCAAAATTATTTTCCATCTAAGATGAATTACATTGCTGTTAATTATTCCTTTATAGGGAAATTATAAAAAGGTTACATTAATAATAATTGTTTTTGGTTTTATTGTATTGTGATTACGTAACCCATTTCCCTTTGATGGGTTACATGTTTAAGAAACCATTTTATTATTCAAATGTTATAAGTCTATCAAACCTACTTATTTTTTAGGTTATGATTTTGATTAAATGATTATTAAACCTATCAATTTTCCACAGGTTTTGATATGATTACATGTTCATAATACCCACTTCATTTCATGGGTTATGATATAATAGTTAATGATATTATGGAAAACATATGTATGATTTCATTATGAGATAGGCGGGACCTATATATCTCTCCAAGGAATTAGTTAAATATTGTATATCTTTTTAGATAATTATGGGAATCAATTTGATGATCTTGGCCAACTGTGGAAGCTTGGGAAACACTATTCACTATTCAAAGATGAGGAAACCCAATCTACTATGGGAAGATGGGGAAACCCAATCTACTCTTGGAAGATATGGAAACCAAATACCATAAAAGCAATGAAATATAACCGGGGATGAATGTGTATCTCTAATAGTTGTTTTAGTCCCCATGAAGTTCCCTGATAAGTTCTAGCAATGTGTCTTTACTTATAGAGATTGATATTTCATGTTTATGTGTATGCCACAATTCTATTTCTTACTCCTATGTTATGATTTCCTGGCTTATGCTCTATATTTTATTATGATTTATGCATTATAAAATGTAATACTTTATTCCATGATTTATTTTTATGATCTTTGATATACATTCTATGATCTTATAAAGTTATTATCACATTCTCATAACCTTATACTCATGTTTATGCTTATGTATCACCCTTTTTTACTATTATTGTGAATCTTATCTCACCCCTTTTATGTTTCCTTCCCCATGTTATCAAGATATATTTTATATATGACATGTACAAGAGGGGTGACCCTCTAATATAACCTTGTGGGACACAATGTATCTCACTCATGTACCAGTTTTTATACTTTTAGGTTTCCAAAGGAACTAAACTAACATGGTATTTGTGAATCTATTTTTGTAATGTTTAAATTATTCAACAAAAAATATGTAATGTCTATGTACTTAAATATTGGGTTATTATAGTTGGTTCTAGGGAAAAATTTTACCCAACCATTGTAAACTATCATGATAAAACCATAGCGATTACTCAAGTGACATAACTAAGTATAAGTTTAAGGTTAAGGAAATGTATAATAAAAGGTATAGGAATTTTGGTAAAGGATATATTGAGTGTTATCCTATAAATATATCCATATTTTGATACTATAAGTGTAAGTGGTTATGGATAAGATGTAACTAGGATTAAAAAATATAACAAGGTCTATCAGGCCTTACTTGAGTGTAACTTAGTACACCACAACATGCCTTACTGCACACCTAGTTTGACACTCTCATGGGATATGCATTGGTAATTCACAAACTAATAAATAAACTTCATGAAGGATATAAAATTATGTAGGCTATGAAAAACCTCAGATGAACCAAATTTGTAATATATTAAAGAAGGTGTCATTATTTAGACATTCTATAAGTCACCTTTTTATTATGTGGTTCCTCGCTCTGACAACTATTTAATGCTATATTATTTTTTGTTCCTGTAAATTATAATAACTAGAAAGAATTAGGTTAATGATTAATGTAATAGAAATATTTCTAATGATAATTCAAATGGGATGATCACTAGAGTAAAAGATCTTCTAATCATGCCTAATCATTTTCATAGAACATGATTAACAATGTTTACCTTAACCAACTATCAGTCTCACCAAATAATGTAAGGGAATTCATGAAGATTTTGGGTAATAGAGACCATAGAGGAAAGATGATTTAATTTCTTAAATGTTGAGAATGTGGGAAGAAGCACCCAATTAAACATATTAAAGGAACAATAATATTTTTGGACTATGGAAAAGAAGGAAACAAAGAAAGTAACTACAAATGGAAAATGAAAAGATCAACTAATGAAATGGATAAGAATATTGGGATTCCTAAAATATCATCAAATTATAAATGTTTTAATTTTGTAATGAATGGTCATTATAAAATCTAATTCCCCAATTTTAAATCTCATGATGATAATTAGAAAGATTAGACGAGTAATGGATATATTTCTGATAATTATGAGACTATAGGTAAAATGTAAAAGGAAATTGGTATTATGTAATTGGATGAGGTATCATTGTAAATGTATAATGGATGAAGTGGAGTAACCTCTATGTTTATGCTTTTAGATTCACGAAATATTAGATGTTAAATATATAAAGATTCCTTACTTTAGGTTTTCTCTATGTATTTACTAGAATATATTGAATGGTTCTAATAGAGTATAAAACTGATTTAATTGATAGGATAGATTCATAAAAAACATATTATTAATGGGAATATAACCCTTAATATGTTCCTAATGTTAATATAATTACATTGGGATAAAATAAAAGATATATATAAATAAGGTAATTGGATAGTATGAATTACCTTGGAACTGATAAAGAATTTGTTGAAAAAATGTTCTTTGTTACTATGGATGAAGTTAAAATTTTATTAGATCGATAGAATATATCATATAATATTTGAAATAATGATAATATATGTTTTTGAAAAGGATATATGTTAATTATGGTTATTAACATATTTCAAGAGAGTATATGATAAGTTTGTTCACATGTTTGGAAAGTGACTACCAAGAGTTAATTTATGATATATGTGGGATCAATGTTAAGCTGATCTAGTTTCCTTATTTCTAACTTTTTGGATTTTCATCTTCTGTAAGGGTTATAAGTTTAATGATTTTTGGGAACATTAAGATAAATTTCAAATTATGTTTTTCATGTTAATTTACTATGTCACCGCATGAGGAATTATACACATTTGATAACATGTTATAACAACTTTCTGTTTGCTGAAACTGATGAAATAAGGGATGGATTATCATTGATCTCATGATCAGTTAGTGCTTCTGGAATAAAAAATCACCTTGTTTTTTAGAGAAATAGGTGAGTTGAAAATTGATCAAGTCAAAACAATGGGTGATATTGAACTAAAATAAGTATTTATAGATTCTTATAAAAATTATTTAACTCTAGGGAAATGATCTTTAAAATTAAATTTTTACCCAAGTGACCTATTTTCTGATTAATCAAATAGCCCCTTAAATCATCATGGATTTATGGTTGTGTGATTGTTATCAATATTCTAACCATATTACCTATCAGTCTCTACTAGAAAATTATGGTTATATTTATCTTATATTCCATGTTTTCACTTTCCACCAATGTTCTCTTTTGTAGAAACCTAGTTATGAGTTACATTGGTTAACTGTCATGTTTCCAACATTCCCTTTTTAAAGGTTGTTTTAGTATTCATTTCTATAATGTAGGTTTCTATGAAAGGAACATTCAATTATTAAACCTTTAGTAACTAAGATGAATTTGTAGGGAGAAATTCATTTTAAGGGGGTATAATGTAACACCTGGAGATTTTTTGAAAACAAATTTTCGAATTAATTTAATATTTTTGATATATTTCATTTCATTCAACACTAAATATAGTTTTTTATATATATTAACTCAATAATTTTGGATTTTGTTCACTAAATTATACACTTATAAAATTTTTTGGTACACACACCACTATTTTTGTCTTATATGACACATAATACCATGTCCCTTCGATGTCTTTTGTTACATTATTGTCCAGGTTTTTACCAAACTACACTATACTATTGATATGATTATAAAAATATTATTATAGCTACCAAAAAACTTTTGATTAATTTTTTAAATAAAAATTATATATTATATATTTAAAAAATATTTTTGAAATTCATCAAATATATTTTATAGTGATAAGAAAAGACTAAATCCAATTTTATTAATAAAAATATGTATTCTTCTAAAAAATAATGTTTACAATGTTTTCATAGAGAAACGATTTTAAATATAATTTAAGACACATATATAATTCTTATTTGAAACACTAACTTTTTAAAAAAAAAATAATAAAATTCAAATTATATTAGGGTTAATTTTTGGTATTTTTCTGTGAGGTTTCATTTTTTATTAATCGTGAATAATACTAAATTTTAATTCAAAACTATTTTTTCATATAATTTATTTATAAGGTTAAATTATGTTTTTGATTGGTTTTAAAGTTCAATTAGATAAATTATACATCAATTAATTGAAATTATTTAATTTTAATAAATTTCACTTTTAAATTGGATATAAAATTATCAAACATTTGAAACTTTTTACATTAAAAAACCTGATGTGTCATCCCATCTGTCAGGTAAATTTAAACAAAACTTTTCAACTTATGTGATTAGAATTTTGAAAAATTGATTAAATATCTAGAATCATAATAATTTATAATTTATAATATGGTCAACTAAATATTTTATAAAAACGATTAGTTAATGTGGCTAAAATTAATTATAGTGATCAAGAGAATATTTTTCTTAACAATGAACTAAACCTTAAACTTAACAGAAAAAATGACATGTACACTTGTCCAAAATATATTTTATTCCCATATTTCGACTATATCTATTAATTTTTATAATTTTATGAGTTATGGGGATATTATTCAATAAAATTTCTGAACATCGTAAGTTAAGTAAAGAAAGTGACAAAAAAGGAACCTTCCTTACCTTTAACATTTATACAACATTTAGATATGTAAAAAATAACATATTGTAGGTTATAAATATTATTTTCAAATATAAATGAGTGGTTTTTATCATATTTTTTTATCATTAATATTTATATATGAATTATTTACATTAAATTCTAAACAAATACTAACACATGTTCCATTATTTTTTTAGATAAATTTATCATGTTACATATATTTTCACGTAATATATTTTAATTCCACTAATTTTATCACATTTTTATGTTAAAATTAAATAAATAGTGACAAAATTGAAATTAATGTTATTTTAAAATAAATTATATTTTATTAAAAGGTTTAAAATTAACTAAAATAGCAACTTCAAAAAATATATTTTTAATTGTTAAGAAATAAAAAAATAACATGTTGATGGTATGCATTATGTTTTATAATGAACATATAAACCCATAAATAGTATTAATATTGTTAGCATTGCTTGGGTTAAAGTATTGTTTTTACGCGTTACATGCGCATATTTGAAAAATAATTTCTAACACACAAGAGGATTATATTTTCAAAATTATATATCTTATTTATAATTAATTGGGACTATATTTTCTAATTAATAAATCCATAATTGATTTTTAATGGTTAAATTAAATAGGTTGTATAACTAGTTACCTAAATGAAAAACCAAAATGAAAAATATAAGGAAAAAATAACATAAAGGAACAAAATTTAAAAAATGCACTTATTTATATGTGGTGGTGATTATGTTATACCATGAATTCAATTTTATAAATTATTTTTTCATTTTTTAGGAACATTATTTTTTGGTATACCTCCCATTAGTTCCTATATTTTTGTATTTATAAGAATGTAACTTCTCCCCCACTATACAAAGTCATCCACTCTCCCCCTTCTTCACTCCTTTCAATGAAAATTATCTCATCCAATATCAGACCTAATTGTATCCCAAAATACCTCCCATAATCCTATAATCATCTATTTGGTCAAAAATCTGACCAAGGAAACTCTTTGGTGAAAACCATTATGAGTATCCCAAAGAAGAGGTAACATCCTTCCCCAATCTCCTTTATTTTATTTCCATTCTCCACCACCTAGATTATTCTTATACCATGAGTATATAATAAAATAAGAGTCATAAATGTACTAATATTTGTTTATTCTAATCATTTTACCTATAATTGCATTCACTTACATCTAATTGGTAAATAAATTACGGTTCTTGTCTATAGAAAACAAAAGCCTCACAAAATGATAAAGTTTTTTCCCCTTTACTAGCTATCATGGTTCTTAATTATGATAGAAAATATGTTTTTATAAGATATATATATATATATGATATTTTATATTTATTTGTTCATATTTAGTTATTATATTATACATACCTTCATGCTTTCCATTTTGTGGAAATATGATAATTTTGTTTGAGGAAGTGCGGATTACCGCCACCTCAAAGTGATATGATTCATTCACAGTATACATGGAATGTTTTCATAATGGTTTCAGTAAATTTATATGATATATATTAAATAATAATTCCATTTTAATTAATATAAATAAATATATATATATATATATATCATTAACTTTGTTTCCTTCAATACGATAATTAAACAGAAACAACATTTATGCGTATGTACGGTCTTCCATCTCCTTGAAAAGTGTATTATATTTCACATTTATATCCTTAATAGATTTTATAATGACTATAAATTATATTTATATAATTTTTTAAACTCTAAAAAAGTCATTATATAATTATAAGGATAAAAAATATAACAATTTAAGACACATGCAAAGAATAAATAGGATATTATCTGAAACGTAACTTTAACAAGGAAGTGCTAATAAGTGGGTGATATATATCCATAAATGGTATTATATATAATAACATGGTTATGTAAAGATATATAATAAAATTATAATTATTATAAATGAGGTTTTCATGAGTACAACGATATTAATTACGTAAGGTAAAGGGGATTCTAGACTCACTTTTATTTTTGTAAGATTTATGCCTTATTCACCACTCATTTCATTTGTGTGTTTTTTATACTACCCATAAATATATTATATGATTATTATCCTTAAATATATGGGTATTTCCATATCCATTTTATTATTTATATTTCATTGGGTTTATGTTTCAAAATATACCAAATTGATAAACTAGTTTTGTCCCAATTTTAATTCCTTGAGACACATCCCAGTAATTTCAAAAACCATGTTTTCAAAAAAGATTACAATTTTTTTTTAAATATTATATTTTAAGATCATTTTCATGTAATAATTATTTTAAAATTTTTAATGGCTTTCAAATATTTCTTTATATGTTTTTAAAGTGTTTTCATAGAAATGGTTTTCCAAACATTTTCAATATTTATTTTTATGTTTTCAATTTGATATAAATTAAATGGTTTTCATTTCTATTTCACTATGTATTTATAAATTTTCATGTTTATTTTCATAAAAAAAAGGTTTTCAAAAGGTTTTATGTTTTTAAAAAAATCAAATAAGAAATGATATTTTCCTCAATAAATGTTTTTAAAATATATTTCAAAATTATTTCCCATCATGGATGAAATCTGTTGGTGTTACTCATGCCTTTTTAGGGAAATTATCCAATGGTTCCATACAAATTCTTTCTATGAATGTTTTGTTTTTTGATGTCATGGTATTTTTTAATCCTATTTTTATTTTAATGGGTTACTTGTTTATGAAAATATTTTCTCTTATACTAGTTATATGTCTATGAAGCCCAGTTCTTTTACTGGATTTTATTTTGTTGAAATGATTATGAAACATGCCTTTTTCACATGTTATTATATGATTACATGTTTATGATACCCATTTAATTTCATGGGTTATGATGTGATTGTTTATGATATTATATTATATGCATCGAAGATTTCATTATGAGATGTGTGGGACCTATATCTCCCACCAATTCATTGGGAAATGATTTTTATCTCATGAGATAATGATGGGATTCAAGTCAAATTTCGTGATCCGTTATAAATTGTGGGGAACATCAATCCCCTATGGGAAGTTGGGGACACTAGATCGTCTATGGGAAGATGGGGAAACCTGGTCCACTATGGGATGTAGGGGGAACCTGATCCCTTACAAGGAAAGGACTGTGACTGTGGATGTGGTGTGTCACTCCCAATAGGTGTAGTCCTTATGAACTACCATGATAAGTTATAATAGTGTTCCTTGACTTATAATGAATGATATTATATGTTTATGTGTATTCCAAAATATAAATTCTTACTTATATGTTATACTTTCATGGATTATTATCATGATTTAATTATGATTCATTCCATATGAACCACTATCCTTTATTTCTTGATTCAGGTTTATGATCTTTTACATGAAGGGTATAATCTTATAAGGTTATTATCACATTATCACACCCTTATGCTCATGTTTATTCTTACACATTACCCTTATTTTACCTTACAAATATTCTAATCTCACCCCATTTTATGTTTCCTTTCCTGTCTTATGAATATATATTTTATGTATTATATGTCTAAGAGGGGAGCTAGTCTTAAAGACCCAAGTGGGTGAGAATTTTCCTCACTAATGTACCAGTGTTTATGTCTTTCATGTTTTTAAAGGAACTAAACCAATATGGTCCTTGGGCGTCTTCTTTTTTAATGTTTAATGTATAGCACCAAAATTATGTGATGTCTATGTAAATTAAAAATATGTTGTTATAAGAACGATGTGTAGACCATGATTCCTGAAAAACTTTTGAATAAAAATTGTGTTTTACAGAATTAAATAATTTTTATGAAACTTTTATGGTGGATTGATAATTTATTAATAATTTTCCTTACACTTTTTTTTTCTTATTTACCCTCCATGATAATTTTTTCATGAAGCTATATTCAATTAATAATGAAATGCAATCATTTTTTATTCAATTTTTCTAGTAATTTTTTATGTAAATTTTAAATATGATTCCATGAAATTTATAAAATCTAAAGGGGTGTGTCAAAAATAATTATTATATTAATAGATTTTATAATTTTAATTTTATATTCTTGTATGTGGTCAAACATTTATAAATGGGAATATTTACTCACTAATTAAAATTTCAAATTATTATGGGTTAAAGTTTTACATGGAAAGACAAAATAAAGGGTGTTTGTTTCAATAACATTACAAAACTAATGTTAATGGTTCATTAAGTGAAATTATTTTGATGGTAACCCTAAAAATCTTTCCCATTTTTTATTTCACACTTCCTTTTCATTATATAATCCAGTAATTTTTCTATTTTAATTTTAAAATTTTTGATAAATTTTAGAATTATTTATGAATAATTATATTTTTAGATCATAATATTTCATATACATTATTTATAATTTAATAAATTAAAAAATATATCATTAAAATATTAAACATCACATAAATGATATTAGATAAAAATAAATTTATGAAAAATATTTTTTTTGTAACAAGATAATTTTACATTAAAATGTTTTTATTATAAATGAAACTTATCTAAACAACAAAATAAAATAAATCGATAATAATAATTTTCAAATATCTTATAATTATTTTAATGTAATGTTAAAAATAAATTTTTTTACTCTTATTTATTAAAATAATCATAAGATTTAGAGATATAATTCTGAATTTAGTTATGCCATTTTGATATTTTCTATTTGAAAATATCATCTGAGTTAGAAAAATAAGAGGTGATTTAGTGATTTATAAATAAAGTAAGAGGAGGTGTTACTTTAATAGTGTAGTAAAAATCATTAGGTGTTCAAAGGAAGGAATTGGATACCAAGTAAAAAATCCATGGGGTTTTAAAAACCCTAAAAAATAATTGAAAAAAAATTATCCAGTACAAGGTATTGAAATCATGAGTGGGTACCTAGTGATAGCCACATAGTACCTAGAGGTAGGAACCATATACATTGTGATCTACAGTGATGAATTCTATTAATTAAATTTCAGTAATTTTTATTATATAATACATAAATACCTCTCCTATTTCCAATCATTTTATATCTTTAATATTGAACCAAATTTTTTCCTTATAAAACATTGAAATGTATTAATAAATATTTTTGGAGTCAGGTCCTAAGACGATGCATGATTTTGAGGCCCGAGGAGCTGGGAATTAATTTTATAAAAAGTTTAAATATATTTATTATCATGTGAACATATTTTTTCAAAAATAATGAAATATATCAAGAACCAATTCCCATATAATAAATCTATGGTGATGGTTAACTCTGTAATATGGTGTTTACCCTAGGAATAATCTAAAGTTGGTCGGTGCTAGAAGGTCATATGAGACATCCATTGGTAGGTATGGCAAGTGAACGAATTTATTTATTTAATTCATTCATTCATTTAATTCCCAATACCATCTTATCAATATAAATATGATGTTATAGAAAATATCTTGGGTTAGCCACATAACCCTGGAATCGTTCATAGGAGGAATCCCCCATCCTTCATTGAAAAATCAAGATCGGATAATGAATGAAAACTAGATCAAGGTGAATCAAGGTTCATCCAATGCAACAGGTCCTATTCATTATTAGAAACTATGTTCTTTATCAATTATCAATTCCAACCGTGGTAGGGAATGCTATTTTTTGGATTTAGACCCTTTTGAATTAAATTAGAATGGATTAAAACATCTATTGTGATTTATAGCATTTTATAACATTCACACGAGCCTTGTAAAATTATTGATTCTTTAATTTATCCAATTAAACCCCTTGTGATTTGTTATCATGCCATTTGTGTGACCATTGGCTTACCACACTTTTCCAATAAAATATTCACTATGTTCTTTTTTTCTTTCCCTTCTCCTTCCATCACATTCTTTTCCATTGATCTACAGGGTCATGATTCAACTTTTTTAGGGTGGGATCGAGTATGATTGAACCCCTGGTTACATGACAATATCAAAAATTACTGGTTGATTGACCTATTTTGAATAGATCAAGCTATAATGTGGGATATCGATTATCCCACCATAGTTTGATGACCCTATGATGTAGCTTGAGGCACCATGAGTGGCTAGGGGTGAAAGGGATTCATACAGGAGAACCAAATTCTGATTTCGGGTCATCATAGTGAAGTAATTGATAGTGAAAGGTGATTAAGACTATTTTTTGGGGCTCAATAGATGGATTTAGTGGTGGTAGATCTAGATATGAAAGCTAAATGGAGATCTAGAGTTTCAAAAGAATGTAACTACATGCTATATAGTTCATAAGAACACACATTCTGTTCTTTAGATTCCATGTCACTAGGGTTTATATGTATAGATAAGTATCACACACCATGTGGGACCACACACACACAATATGACCTAATTCTAGTGCCCCGAAGTGTACTCTAAGAGTACATGGCAAGCCACACAGACACGGCTCAAAAGACACGAGCATGACTAGGATCACACTAGTTGGAAATAGGTGGCTAAGACAGACCATGTAATACCCTTACACATCGTGTAGTACTACTTTGTGAGAAATCCATTTTCTTGATAGGCCATGACCAAGAGGATAAGTGAGGTCACACATTATATGACCCACCTTACACAACATGTATTTCTTGATAATCTTCTACCTCTCATATCGCCTTCATTTTGACTAAAAGTTTGGCCCATGAGTAGCCTATAATTAGTTTGTTTCACATAAAACATGATGGTGGACCTCTTACTATCTTTTTAGATACTATGTGAGAAACTATTATCATTATTATTCTTTAAGTGTTGCTCAATGACTCCATTGATCGTGAAAGATCATCATAGAAAAGTCATGGTTTGTAATCCCCATTGATGGACCAGGGTGTGGGTTCCCATTCACCACTATCTACTAAGTGGTAACCCTTGAAGGACTAGGGTGTGCATCATCTGCTTATATATTTTCCCCCTCTACATTAAGACATAGTGGCAAGGTGTCGATACCCCATATGGTTACTTCTTTGGATAGTCACGTGAGATGCTGTGGATAAATAATTTAATTTTAAAAATATTTGAAAAAACTATTTCTAAATTAGGAAATGATATGAATATCCCATTTCTATACCTTATTGGTTTTTATATGAGAATATATTTTTTATGGGTTACTTTTTTATCTTACTTTGGGTTGATCTGACTACTTCTATCGGTTCTCCTATTTCTCCACCTCCAATTTTTGGGGCATCCTACTATGTATGTTTATACTCACCCCTACATGGAATTTTCCTGAATGATTAATGTATTATTTAAATGATGGACTGGTGTATGGTTATTTTAGAGGATTATAGGTATACTTGTGTGAATTTCATTGTTTATAGTAGATGGGTCTTTGATATCTGGTGTTAACTCTATCATCTTTTCTTTTCCATTAGTTGTTTGTTTGGGACATCTTTTATGCTTGTGTGTAGAATTTTCCCTTTAATTTATATATTTCACTATTTCAGTCTTTTATATTCCTCATAGGTTGTTACATTCATGGTTTTTACTATAGATGTTATATTATTTTATTATTATTATTGTACATTTTTTCATGGAGATAGTTGGGTTTTTGTGTACAATTACATTAAGAAAAGGCCTACCAATTTAGTAATTCCTTTTAGTTCGTTTTGTCCCTTAATATATGGAGGGAGTAATGGGGTATTTGTGGCTCAGCCTTTCGCCATCCAATTGGACCCTGGTAGGTCAGGTCGTGAAAGATTAGTATCATAGATGGTTCAACATCAGGATGGTTTTTGGAGTTCTATTCCCTTATATGGTTTGTATGGGAACTTTGGGAAATGAATTCAAGGTGTCTCGAGTGTGGATTCTAATCTAAGAAACCCAATTTTGGTCTCTAGGATGATGTATCCATTCACCAAGAGTTTGACTACCTAATTATTGAATTTTCATACAGATACATAGGTTTCAAGGAACATCAGTACAAGAATCATATCAGATTTAGTATTTTAATAGTTTTTCCTAATATAGATACCCATATATATGCTCATTTTACAACGGAATTTCTTGATTACTTTTCAAGATTTACCCACAAAGAAATATAGTTAGTTTTCTGATTTAAGATCATGATGATGATCCAACGAGTGATGAGGCCTATGTTTAGGGTCTATCATGTGGGATCATTCCTCCAAGCAGGCAGGTAATAGCATCGCTTCATATTGGGAAACAAATTATACCATCATTGTAGGATGAGTATGTATAAATTCTTATCATAATTTGCAAGTTCCATTGCCAACGGCCACTGAGGTTATGTGGTTAGCCTGATCCTCAGGATGTGGAGGATTAGCTTGAGTCAGTGATATGAGTTTTCATAATTTTCTAGACCTGGGATGATTAGATGGTTTCACTATAATCCATCCTTTTCCATGGATTAGTGGTTTGTTCCTGAATTTTAGTCATATAATAATTCTATAATTTGATAATCTAATAGTCAAATTCCTATTAGCTATTTTTTGAGGAGTATTACCACTCATTATTAAAATATGTTCAAATTCAAGAGCTTTTGGAGATGTAGTATTGATGGATGATAGTATCTTAGTATGATATGGATTATACTGACCTTACACACTACTCCCTCAACTTGATTCTGGATGGTTACTTCCAGAATAAAAAGTTTGAATAGGGTCTCTAATGAGACATTTTTTTCCAATGTGGCATACCTGTTCATTCCCATGTATTTTAGAGTGTTAGAGTGGATATTGGTGATGTATATATTTCTATATATGGGACACTATGAATTGAGGAGATAGTAATGGGAATCAAAGGTGTGATTCATCTATAGCTCCAAGTAGGCACTAGTTAGAAGGTTCTTGGCTTTAGAGACCACCTCATGACTAGACTTGAGAACATTGTCCCATGTCATAGGGACCACCTATAGGAATAGTGAATCCAAGAGAGGGGTGGTTCTATGAATGTGATATGTGAGGTCACCTGGCGTGTAATTTCCCAATAATATGTACTAATGAGGGTAGGTAAATAGTGTATGGAACACTATGGAAGAGGTCAAAAAATTATGCAGATCAACATCGTAGGGTTTTTTGAGATCAACCTGGGACACTATGTTTTCCTAAGAGATTGTCTATGATGAGGGTTATTGAGATTTTTCTAAGAGTGAAATCTATCTGTGAGGATAATTGTGCCATTTGATATCTCATAGAGGGTTTGAGAGGTTTTTTACCACCTCACCTTACCCCCATATTTGGAGCAATTTCATGACATATTCCACGTGTTGTAGCTGAAGAGTTATGTGAGTGATCTTATAAGATTCATTTATTGGGTTGAGTTGGACATCAAGGATAGAGAAAACATCATGTAGTACCCAAATGGTGAGCTAGTATCTATAGGAGTAGATCCTATATGGATGATCTATTCCCTTGTTATGTGTGTTGTGGCAACATGATATCATGCAGAGAGCTCTTGGGAGTGGGAGAGCTAGACATGGGGCTCAATATATCCACCCTTTCTCTTAGTATTTTCTTTTTGTGGGGAAAAATCATGAAGGTGGTAATAATTTAGAGACTTTTTTTTAACTTGTAGGACATTGAAATATATTATGAAATATTTTTAGAGCCATGCATTGTGACAGTGAGTGAATCTGAGACCCTGTGAGTTCATAATTAATTTAATGAATATGTTAAATATATTTTATATCTCACAATCACAATTTTTTTTCAAATATTAAAATATACCTTGAATGGAGTCCGGAATCAAAACATGGATTCCATGGTTGAATCTAGAGTGGAGAGTTTACCATAGGAATGACATAATGTTTGTCAGTTCTAAATGATCAGATGAGACATTCATTTAGATTATGTTATGTTAATTAATAAATTAATCTATTTAATTAATTCAAGTAATATTGAAAACTATTTTTCATCTATAAATATGATGTTATAGAAAATTGTTGGGGTTAGTTGCATAACTCTTCGATCATTGAGAGGATTATTCCACCATCCTATGTCGGTGAATCACGACCAGATGATGAATGATAAACAAATCAATGTAAAATTAGTCACATCAAATGAAATGAGTCCTCTCCATAAGTGGAAACTATGTAATTCACCACCGATCATTTATAATTGAGGTAGGGAACATTAGTTTTTGGATTTATACCCTTTTAAATTAATAAATCATGGATTAGATTATCTAATATGATTTATAGATTTTTCCTACCATCATATGATCCTTGAAAATTTATTGATTCTTTCAATTATCTAGATAAAACCCCTATATTCATAGTTTTCATCTGGTTTATGTGATCATTGTTCAAGAAGTCTTATCCATTGAAGGATTCACTTCATTATTGTGCATTTCTCCTATCTGTTCAATGTGTTCTACACCATTGACCTATAGGGTCATGGTATGATTTTATCACGGTTGGTTCAAGCACAATAGAGACCTTAGATTCATTGTTGTGAAAAAATGACTCATATATTAATTTATTTTGGATGGATCGCGGTATGATGCATGATGTGGGTGATCCCACACTAGGTAAAAGACCCGGTGAGGTAGTGGAAGGTTCCATGATCGATTGGTGGTGCGTGGAATTATTTTGGGAGGACTAGATTAAAAATTTTGGCCAATGGAGGGCCAGAGTTGATTACTGCCATTTTCATGTGTTCAATGGGTGGATTTAGAGGTGGGAGATCCATATTAGAAATCCCAATGGATATGTAGAGTTGTTGGGGAAATTTTGATTGTATTCTATATTGTTTAGAAGAACAAATGTTGTGTTATTTATTTTCTATATCACTATTGTTTCTATGAGTAGATAAGTTTCACATTCCATTTGAGACCCCCAAATATCGTACAAACTAGTAATGGCAACCCAACTTATACTCTTGGAGTACACGTCCAGGTATATAGAAATACACATAAATATATACTGAAAGACATGGGCACAACTAAGATAACATGAGCATGCCCCAGGTGGATGAGACACACCATATAGTACACTTTCAACTCATGTATTAATACATGGAAACTAATATATATGCTAGCGAGGATATGGAAAGGAGGCTAGGTTAGGTCACATGATTTGTGACCCACCTTACATGTTGGGTCCTTCTTGAAAATATTTTCCTTCTCGAATCTCTTTTCTTTTGACTTGGATATTGGCACATGAGTAGCCTATACTGAGTTCTTTTATATGGGGAACTTGATGGTGGACTTATTTGAGGATTTTAAGATATGATGAAATATGTTCCAATCAAGAAACTTCTTTCAGTTGAACATGATTATCGTAGTGATCGGGAAATATCATCATAGAGGGTTAGGTTTGGGAATCCCCAAACTTACCAGAGCATGGGTCCACTACAAATATTTATCAACTGATTGGTACCCCTTGAAGGACTAATTTTATGGTTATCTATCAACTAATTAGTAACCCATGATGGACTATGGTGTGTGTACTCTACCTACTGAGTGGTACCCTCCCACCTAGATAGACTATTGTGAGGTTCCTCTATCAACTGAGTAGCACCCCACTAATGGACTAGATCTATGGTCCTCTATCTGATGAGTAGTACCCCTTGAAAAAATATGGAATGTTTTCTATATCTATGAAATAGTACCTCCCTGGTGGAATAGGGCATGGTTCCTCTATCTACAATGTGGTACCCTCACCTCCAACGAACTTGGGTGTGGTTCCTCAATACACTAAGTGGTTCCACTTAAAATACTATGACGTATATATTCTACCTATATATTGGGACCCAATTATGCACTAGGTAATGGTTCCTCTAATTATAGATTGTTCCCCTTCAAGTATGTGGCATAGTAGTGAGGTGTGGGTCCTCTACATAGTTACTTCTTCAGTTGTGTGACATGTTGGGCCTTAATGATGGTCTTTTAGAACTAGTGGAAGACCCTTTTCCCAAGATGGGATGTGAGATAGAGATCCGATTTCTCTCTCATTTTGGTCTATTATATGATCATGTATCTTTATTTATGGGTATTATTTCCCTATTACTTTGGTTTTATCTATTTACTTATATCTTCTCTTCTATTTTCCCCCTCTAGTTTTTTGGTTTCCTACTAGTTATGTATACACTCACCCTTGGATGGGTTTTCCCAATAAGTGTCACATGTTATGTAGATGGTGGATAGGTTGGTTGTGATTTCAGAGGAGCATAGGGATACATGGGTACATTTAACCATGTATGGTGGCCAAGGATTTGATATTTGGAGTCAAACTCTCTCTTCTTTTCCTTCCCAATTATTAATAGATTAGGACATCTTTTATGGTTGGGTGTGTATTTTTTCCTTTTACTTTTAAAATTTCACTTTCTATAAACTTTTTTATTTCTTACTAGTTTTCATTTGAATTGTTTGTATTATTTATTTTACGATATTTTATTATTATTAGACTATAATTCTTCGTGGAGATAATTAAGTATGTGTGTTCAGGTAATTTTAGAAAATGACTCCTATTTTAACTATGTATTTTTGTGCTTGTCTCTATCGCATATCATATGAAGGAGGGATTGGGGTAGTTGTGGATCGGCCTTCAACCTTTTGAGCTAGCCCCAGTGGGTTAGGTTATGACCGTTCAACTTGGGCATACTATACCTTAATGTTTTTCCAAACCAAGTGCTCTAAAATTCTCATTCATAGTTAGAATAAATTGATGTATGTTAGGTTGGCCTTATGGAAGTGAGAATAACATGACACACTGCTAAATTTCATTATTATATCACGATTTGATAGTGAATTACTCTAAATACCAAATTTTTGGATTTTTTCAAGGTCTTTATGATCCCTTTATTAATGATAAATCATGTGATGATATCTAAAGTGTTAAATTTTATTGAATAAAGGTTAGATATATCAAATATATTTTATTATGTATTGTGTGATTAGTATATGGTATAGCATGAGAATATGGTAATTCATTTATATGATTTCTTAATGGCAACATAAGGAGTTTATAAATGTATAAAATAATAGTTTGATCTTATTAGGAGATAAATATATGTTCTTCATGAAAGAGTGGGGTATCTGGGTCAGTTAATTAGCTTGGTTATTTATGATCTATAGGCATGATACATGTTCGAAACGTGGAATTCATTTATGGGTGTGAGATAAATTATTATATATCTAGAATGGACACTGTGTTTGATGCTTAAATAGAAAATGAATTGTTATTTGATTGGTTTTTCTTTATTGGTGAATACGAGTAATAGGTAAAATGTGATATAAGGACCATATGATCCTCATATTGGTTACAAGTAGGCTATTCTGGGTCAAATTTTGGAATTACTTGTGAGGAATATTGAATTAATTGTGATAATTATACCAAGGTTGGATGAGTTAGTTTGGGTACTGATGAATGGTGTTCAATATGGGATAAGTGTATGTGAATTATAGCGAGGGTTATAAGGGCTATAAACCCACCTTGAGGGTGATTGAATAGAGGGTAGGAGACCAAGTGTGGTTATTCTTTTATTGGATTGGATAAAATTATAAAGGTAGGATGTTAAGATAGTAAATTAAAGTATGTCAATATGAGAGTTGATATATTGGAATGAAATTTTATGACCAAATGTATTTTTGTTCATATGAGCGACAATTATTTAATATAGATAATTCTTCCAAGAATTCCTAATATTTGAGTACAGAACAAATTTTTTATAATGAAAATGAAATGGTTGTTATAAAAGGGTTGTGATTAATATTAATGGATGTGTGAATTTTGAGAAATATTAATTGTTAGTTTAAATTGATGATTTAGGGTTTTGTTACAACTTTAGATTGTTTACTATTTATTCAAAAATGGTATGATGTGGTTTAGTATTTTAATGGCCCTTCCTGAGAAATATTTTCATGTTAACCCCCTCTAATGATTTTTATTCACTTGTAAAGTGTTCAACTTTATTACATTATAACCTTGAACATTCCCACATTTTTGGATATATTATGCTTCTCTAATGTGTCAGATGTATATTATGATATTTAGTAATGAAACTTGATCCATGAGACACCATAGTGTAGATTATTCCTAATTTATTATATTTGTTATAAACTTCTTATGATTCATATGATATTATTTATGCATTATGTGTGTTTTAATCTTCCCATGATTCAAATTCTATTGATGAGGGTTTGGATGATGTTACGCCCCACCTCCAATTCAGAGTCTAGGGGGCTAAAAAAATTGGTGTGATACCCTGGAGTATAGATTATTACTAAAATAAGTTTCAAAAACTAGCAAGAGGTTGTAGGTTTGATGATTTTTATGGATATTTATGTACATGATTACTGTAATTGGTTGTTATATATTGAGAGTTACTACATTACATACTAAATTTCACATAAAAAACATAAATCCATTATGATATGTCTTTAGGTTCTATTGGTATATTATAGTATTTTTTTGCATAAACCCTATCTCTAAAACTCATTAGGAATGTTGGGCTCATGTTCCAGATAAAAATAAGGAGAAAGGGGTAAATTATAAGAGGTCATAATATAATTTCTTGATGGACATATAGAGAAGGTAACAATGTGAGGATATCACTTTTTTTCAAAGAATCTCATTATTTTATTTTTTATATTTTTTATATTTGATGTACATGGAAATCTTATTAGGTGACCACTTATTTGATGTATTATTAGCATGAAATTACATGTGATCATTTATAATTTAAAGTTATATGTTTTTTACTATAGTTGGATATCCTTGTGATTCAATGGGTGCACTATTATATTGGAACATTATAGATATTTATTTACTTATTTTATTTATATTTTTATGATATCAATGGTATTATCCCAAATTGTGATTATATACCCTGTCTAGTAGTTGGTGGCCTATATTATATGAGGGGGTATTCTTGAGGTAAATTTTAATTTTAGAATGAGATTGGTAAACTGGGTTCTAATATTACACATGTGACAGATTTCGGTTATTAATAAAATATTATACTGAATATAAATTTTATTCCTTATTTTAAAATATTTTTTTTCAAATATAAAGAATGTTAATTTTATGACCTTATATATGTGGTTCTCACTAAAACCTTGATCCTGTTAAAATAGAAATACCATAATTAAAAGAAAAGGATACTAATTTATCAATCCTTAAAGGTTGAGGGACAATGGAGGAATACCATGTTGTGGTTGGAAACAAACCATGCCTTGTATTTAGTAAATGATACGTATGAGAATATATAAACAACGTCTAACATTTATTTTACCTCATAGTTATAACAACAAGTTTAAGATATATCATCAACAAAATTACACCAAAGCATGGTACATGCTTCCTTGTTTTGGTTTGGTAGACTCTCTTTATCTTTTTATATACATATCTGTGTTTGTTTGTATGTATTTATTTTATCATGGAGGAAAGGTTTAAAGTATATATATATGCACCAAAAAACTTATAAAGGGAATTATATGGATTATAGAGATGATTTTTAGAAAAATAATATGGTTTCTACATTATAAATGGATTTAATAAATGAATGTGGATATTAAAAATATAATGTTTTGTTAGTTTCACTCATCATTGGTCATTTATTCATTTTATTTAACTTTCCAAACATGTATAGATATTTATCTCGTCACCTTTCTCACTTCTATAATAATTTTTATGAATAATAAAAATTTATGACAAGGGATAGAAACCACCTCTCAAAATAATTGGTAATTTAATAACATGTCATGGTAAAACATGTAAAAATTCATTGCACTCACGTGTAATTGTTTTCATTTTCTATCTCTCATAGAAATTGATATTTTTATTATTTATTATTATCTTTTTCACTAACCAGTATAGATCTACCATTTTTATAGAACATACTTTTTTACGGAGAAATTGTTTATCCCACTCTCAGTACTTATCATTTGAAAAAATATACACATCTAATATTGTTAGTGAATAGGAAATAAGTTCACTGTCAATAATATTCTCTTTATATAATTGAATATCACACTCCCATGAATTAAAAATTAATATATACTTATTATATATTTTAAATGAATAATATTTATATAGATTATAAATTTATTCAACATCAACAGTGTTCCCATGTATGGTTAAAAATTACATCATTTGGGGATGGAGGTGATGGTATCATAACTATTGTCATAGGGTTCTGAAATCTTGAAATATTTTGGATTTGTACTAATATATTCGATGTATGCGCTTGTTATACATTAAAAGACCAGAATAATATTTATATCAATGCAAGAGAAGCCAATTTATTTCTCTCATCCATCTCTGGGAATCAAATGAAAACTATTTTGGTTTGTAAAATAGAAAACAAAAGGCAAAGGAAATTACATGATATTTGTTAAGGACGCAAGAGGGGAAAAGGGACATAAATTAAAACATTTCCTGATTAATTAAATGATAAATGGATGTTTTGGTGGATTAATTCATTATACGTGTTTACCTAATTTTTATCCTTATTCAAATTTATTCCCTAATTATTATATATTCAACAGTGTTAAATAATTAATTTAATAATTGGATTCACTGATTCTTTATCCTTTAGAGGATTAAATGGTAGTATTTTTCTTTAATATACCCTTATTAGTCAAGAAAAGACCTCTTTTACATTAATTTTATCTAAATAAATTCAATTATTCTAATAAACCATAATATTAAGACTTCTTTTTGAAATAATGAATTATTGAATGAATTGATATTTTTATTTAATTACTCTAGGAAAAATCCTATTGAGGAAAATTTTTATCAATGAAAAATATTTCCAATGAAAACAAAAAAAAGTAGAATGATTCCATAGTAAAATAAAGCACAAAAAATTAAATTTCATTGATAATTACTTTTAAGAGAGTAAATTTCTTTCAAATCATGATGTTTTATTTTAGAAATAAGAATGTGAGGAGTAAAATGGACCAGAGGATGAATATACTAAATAAAACATCAAACAATAAAATCACTTTAAGGAATAATATAATGATGAAGGGATCTATTATAAGGATAATAATAAAGTATAAATATAAAAAATATTTCATCTGAAAATGTATCTCACTATTTTTTTCAATTAAAAGAAAAAACATGAGAATGTGGTTTCACCATTGAAGAATAATATAAAAAAATATCAAGATGTATAATAATAAGGAATGTGAATACATGATCAATTTCATTTTTAAAAGTAATTATTATTGAATGTGAATATATGATTAACATTAAAAGAACTTAATTAATTTAAAAGAAAAATTATATTCAATTACATGAATAAATGAAACATAAAGCATATATTTCATTGGAGATAACATAGTTTGAGTTTAAAAATCATGTCAAAAAGTCATAAAATAATCAAAACAATCAAATTATTGAATTACACTAAAAAACATGATGAATATACTATACAAAATCATATACACATTTTAATCCAAAAAACATGAAATGAAAGTAATGGTTATAATTGTATGAAGGAAATTAATTTTATAGACTTACCAAGAAATATTCATACACAAATTAGTATATAAAATAGTTATTATGAACAACTAAATAATAATGGTGTATTGAAAAAAATATGCGATGCCTAGACCTAAATTCTATAAAATTCATCGGAATGAAATTATAGTGCATTTCAATGTTGATGAAAAATATTAGTGTTCAAAATCAATGAGATGTAAAAAATATAAATTTTTATCAAAAAATATTATAATATTTTTTGTTGTTTTTGTTTTAAAAAATATCATTTTTAAGAGTATATGGACACAAGGCTTGAAATTATTTGAAAAATATTCATTCCTCTTAATAAAAATAAGTATATGATTTGATGGGTGGACTGAAACACACCAATCACGGGGTGTTGAAAAGCTGACTATTTCCCTATAAGGATGTTGAAGTATTGATCGAATTCATCACTATAGAGTAGTGTTTGGAATCATGTTTTCTTGAGTGTGAATGTAAATAACATAATATGAATTTAATTACTAAGAAGTAAAGAAGTTGTTTTGTGAAGAATAGATTATATAAATGTAATTGTGTTTAGGCTTGTATTATCTTCTATAATGTTATTATTAACTCTTTCATCCTTGATTAAGGTTGATATAAAATTAAAATCATATACAAAATTTCATATTTTTTCCTATTCTATTTCTAACATGTGAATGTCAAAGTGGGTCTCCTTTAGATCACCTAGAAAATAAAAAATTTGGTATTGAGGATCCCAAGTGTTCAAACTAGTCCACTACTTCTTCCCCACATGTTTATTAATCACCAAACACTTCTCTACCTGACCTTAGATTACCTAATCAGTGTGATCCAATACCAATAGTGGGAGAAAAAATTACTTTATTCAAGGTAATTTAAAATATTCATATATGAAAAAAAATACAATTGTATCCCATTAAAATTATGAAATCATTAACTGAAAACCCTTTAAAAACCAGAAGAGAATGAAGAATTTAATAAACATTAAGACTCCAACATTACATATGGTTGCATATACTTCTCCCAAACATAAAAAGGATCTACCACTCTATTAAAAGCTAAATAGTGAGGTGGAGGGGAAAATACACTATTAAAGATAAAAGAAATTAAAGAAAAAAATAGACTATCCTACAGCTACAATGGGTTTTCTCCCTTGATCCCTTAATACTCTCCCAATGAAAAAACATCCCTGTATTTATAGAGAGGTAACATATTAATATCTCTTGTTTAAATCTTTTCATATCTTCTTATATATTGAATATATCTTTTTAATGATAGTATGCATTGAATCTATAGAATTGTCATGTGTCTCCAAATTCTAGGGTTGAGATGTAATGTATTCCTAATGGTATATCACATCTTCCACTAGAAAAATGGTAGATCACATCAACCATTGGCCCAACGGTGGATCATATGAACCGATGTCCAATGGAAGATCATATCTACCATTGGAAGAAACCATCACCCGTCATTTATTCAATAATACCAAAACCATATTTCTTCTTCATGCATCCTAAACAGTGGTAGTATCATCACCAATATATGTATGGAAACCATGCCTCATCTTTAGAAGATACTTCATTTTTATTTTGGCACAAATGTAAGATGAAATCAATATTTTCACCAATTATTTATTGTATTCTTCATGTTATGGTGCACATGGTAGTGTGACAGTGCCCATAATGGCTTCATTCCAGTTACACTATTAGGTGGAGACACCATATCCAATGGAAATAGGTCTCTAGCTCGAGTGGTGGAAGGTCCTTTTAAAAAAGGTGAACCCATTCTTCATATAAACCCATGATGGGGCACGACCTCGTTCCTTCCCCAACGTCGCTTCTCTTCCTCCTTTCCCAGAAATTGAGCTTAGCCCCAAAGTGCCAGACTTTTATGATGGCTTTCCACAGCTCATGATTTTGACTTCTGAATTTTCGGAGGTTTCGGCGCTTCTCAACCTGACACTGGTGGCTCATTTCAGTAGATATCGTTCGTTGATCGAGTCTTTTGATAATTTTGTTTCTCGAACCTATGGTTTACAGAACTCGGCAACAATAGGGCTTCTTGACAGGCGACATATTATGATCTGGTTCTTCTTTGAGGATGATCTGATTTCAGCCTGGTCCAGAGCCCCCCAATCTTGCAACGGCTCTCATTTCTTTCTCTTCCCGTGGTCTTACGATCTCCATATGAAACGTGACGCTCCGACTACAACTTTATGTGTAAGCTTTCCTGAACTCCCTCTTCCGTTTCAAAATCCATCAATTATCAGTATATTGGGGAACATGGTTGGTCATTTCTTATGTTTGGACAGTAGATTAAACAAGGTCTATCACCCTATTTCTCCCCGGATATGTGTTGAGGTTGATGTGTCTAAACCAGCGATTTATTGGCTATAGATTACGGTTGGTGAAGAATTTAGGTGCAAGAAAAGGGTGGTCTTTGAGAGTTGGATAGAGTTTTTCTCTTCTTGCAGGTGGTTGGGACACTCCATTTCTTCATGCCAAAGTGGGAGCAAAAACCTTAATGGTATGCAATCACCTCACCTTCAAATCAAGCCAACTATTGAGGACACCTCCACTGATCCCCAGGCTCGCGAGGTTGATCTCAATATTGATGCCCATATCGTTAAACCGTGCAATAGGATCCCTGACCCACAAGTCGTGGATATGTTTTCTAAACTGAGGAGTGATCTGGGTGATGGTAAGAACGCAGAGCAGGTCTCGCGGGCTGGACCTTCTTATGCTAATAAGGTGAAGTCTGGTGGTATGAAATATAGATAGGAGGTCGAACCCTCTGTTGTCTCCAATGCTGATGATTCCCATGCAGATGCATGGGGCTGTCCGAGGTGCATGTTTCCTCAAGTCCGAATGTTTTTCTATCCAAGTTGCATGTTATCCCAGGTTCTAACATAGTTCCATCTCCGGGTTTGCGACCGCTTGATCAACAGGATCCTCCAGGTTCTATTTAGACCCACAATCGGTTCATATGTTTGAGTGCTAAGGGCAAGGAAAATGCCAAACCAGAAGGATGGAAAACACACATGCCAAGGTGGAAACGCAAACAGGGATTGACAAGGCCTTCCGAGGATACTGAACCGAGTGACAACGAAGAAAAATCCTTGGCATCGACAGATTATGAGCAAGACCCACAAGGCCACATGATGGTTGGGCCTGGCTCGAGAAAGGGAAAGCAAGGGAATGCTGTCTCTGGGAATTTCCCAGTCCACAAGGGAGGGAAAAAGGCAATGCCCCGCAAAGACTACTCGAATACCCCAAAGACAATTTTTACTAGATCTTCAGGGAATTTTAGACATAATATGACAGTGGAAGGAACGGGGGTCCGAACAATTGCTGAAAGTGACAGGCACGTGTCTGGAGAGTTGGGCGAGCAAGTTTTATGTAAGGAAATCAAGGCCCCTGATGGCGAAATCAAGGTACCAAATGTTGAACCAATACCAGATTGTACTGCATGCAGACTGGTAGACAAGGTGTAAGAGGGGAATGGGGAATGTCTGGAGATTGTCTTACACTCTGAGGAGGAAATGTTAGAAGGAACTTTTCAAATCAATTCCTCAAAGGAGGTTATCCACAGAATTTATGAGAGGTCGTTAAGTGTTGAAACTAATGAATAACAAAGTGAGTGGATCACCCAACAGGACTCCATCATGGCGCGGGGTTTCAATTAAAGGAAGATCACCGCAGAAGAATTAATCCTGACCTGGGACAAGATGGCAGATTATTTTGAAGGTCTTCTCAGGAATGATCCGAACACGCAGGTATCTACTCTGAATTGGAAGCCTTATAGGGTGGTGGACTCGAATATCCTTAGACTTGTTTTTAACAACTTTGTGGGCTCATTTTATGGTTAACACCTTTACTTTGGACATGTACAGGTTTTCCACTTTTTCCTCAAAAGTGCTTTGGAATAAAAATTTAACTTTCAGGCCATCCATATCCATAGATGTGGTGCTTAATAATAGAAGAGGTGATCGTGTGTATGTTGGAAATATCAATATTGGGATTCTTTAGTGTATGGGAAAGCTTTAGTAGAGCTTTTATGTTGGATGATATAGAGATCTCGAGGAAAGTAGTGGCAAAAACATTTATTAATAGTGCATCAGTGGTGGAGTTAATGAATAGTAGTTGTAGTTATGGCAGTGAGAGAAAATGGTGGTGAAGGATTTATCTAAATTCATCATTATCTTAATGGTAGCTAATATATACCATTTTCTTAATGGTAGAATGTTCTACCATTGGAACACTAATTGTATGTGCAATCTTTGGGACATTGGTGGCTCGTGATACCATTTTCACAGCGATATCATGTTCTATAATTGTCACACTGATAGTAAATTCATATTAATAGTGCTTGGATGGTTTGGAAGTGGTTTCATTCATGATACATTGTTCTGTATGAAACTTCAGGGATCTATAAAGGATGCAGTGAAATAATTTCATTTCCTTGGTGCTCAGTAGAGGTGTAAATGGTTCATTTTTCCTCCCTCAAAACATTTGACCTTCACCATGGATAGAGAGAGATTGAAATGCTAGAACAAGGCATCAATTATCTTTAAAAAGGTTCCAAGGTGTTCAAATGGGATCTTAAAGATTATTAGTGGTTTTGTTTGGTTCCAAAAGTGGCGATTGAGTCATGATAGATCATGAAAATAGTCAACCATGGTGGCCTCCAGCATTGTAGTAGTGACCAAGGTCATTGAGGGTCAGATAATTTGGCACATGATGGTGGTGTGGGGTTTTTAAGTATAATTAACAAAAAAGGCGTGACAACATTAAATTTTTAAACATCAATAGTAACCCATTTTAAAATCCATTGCAGATTGGAAATCATGATACAACCCATTATCCTTTAAATAATAATTCATGGCATAAGAATCCAATGAAGTTAGATGGGGGTTGGAGAACCCCCACCCACCATCATTCCCCACCTTGTGTCAATGATTCTCTACCTACATCACATCATGGGTTTGACCACCATGGTATGATTCACACATGGGATTAATCCCACTTCTACTCCATGTTGGATCCTTCCAATGGGCCACTACACGGGCTTAATCCCCATTTTTTCCATACTAGCTTGATAATTCCCTCCATATGGTGGCTTAGCTGGCTAGCCCCTTATGGGATGGTTAAATGGCAGGGTTCCACCAGTTGAGGAGCTAACTTGATCTTGGCCCATTGTTTTTGTACACACCTAAAATCCATTTAAACACTCTTAATATAACTTCAAAAAAATTAACATATGTAAAAACGTCTAATCCTTACCAAATTATTCATTCTAAAACATATTAAATATATATTTAAAAATTCCCATATTTTAGAAAAACTTTTTAATTAATGATAAATTTTCATTAAAATCCTTCAACATCCATTAAATATGATAAATATGATGCATGGAAATTGAGTGTGTCAAATACCACCATAATTTTACCATGATTTTCCTCAAGAATATATTCTCATTAATAAAAATGAAAGTGAACCAATGTTATAATTATTAAAATATTAGAGAATTAAAATAAAATGATTATCAATGTTAAATAAAAAAATCGAAAATCCATATAAAATATAAAGTAAATTTCTCAATTTTCAAAAATATAAAATTATCAAGTATTTTAATATTTCCATAAGAAAATTATGGTATTTGTATTCTAATTCATTAAATCCATTTAAATAATTATTATAAAACATGTAAAATAGTGATCTACCTCTCTTGAATCATTTCTCTCATCACTCAGGATATTAATTCAAGTAGATTTCTGATCATATCGTGAGAACATGATCCTTATTCATATGTTTGTAAATGATCTACATTATTCACTTTGTAAAGAAAAAAGGAATATAAAATCCTAAGGAACATTTAATCAAGGTTTTAGCAAATTTGAGGATTAATGTTTTTGGGATTTTTACTTAAAAATTAACACTCAAAGAGGATTTGTCTCTCTATATTATAGTGCATGATAATTAAAGTAAAAGTGTAATGATATTCTCACCTTTAAAAGGAAAACACCCACTTCCCAAGCTCAATTTAAGGCCACGATCAATAGATTAATAATGAATGAATTTTTCCTTCTTGAATTTTCATTACTTTTATACTATTTTAATATTTTATGCTTATAATGTATCTCAGATACACCAAATTATGAAAAATGATAAAAATAATCGATTCTGTGGTATAGAATTTTGATATTCACATGTCACAATGTACATTTTTTTGTTTTGATTTTCAAATATTTTAAATAAGGGAAAATAATAAATAATATTTAATGAATCAATAAACCATTACTAATACCCAAAGAAACGCCCCTGAACGTTTTCCTTACAATTAATTTCATCCCTTTTTGTACGACTTCCTCAACCCTCATATAAACGTTAAAATATCGTATAGATACAAAGAAGTGGGTTGGAATGGACTAAAATGGTTTAAATCATATATCATCCTTAACATGATAATTCTTGGTCTCTATGGGAAAAAAAGATTACTATAAAGGTGGCATTCATGGATAATGTATTTTCAAAAGATGCATCTGTCATTTTAAATGTGTTTTTTCACAGTCATTGTCATTGATAAGTTCAAAATAAAGTTTTAGGAGGTATCATGTCACAATATGAGTCAATAAAGTTCTTAAGAATAAATATTAAGTACTTGGTGAATGAATTCTCTTGAGAATAGGAAATTTGATTTGGGAAAATCACTCATGGCATGACTGATAATAAAAAATAAATTCAGATGAATTTTACAAATTCAATTCATGAAAAATGGTAGTTATATTTCATTTACATGAATTAACTAATTTCCCCAAATCATGAGTCCTTATTTTAATATCCATTATTCACTTTAAAATTTAAATTATACACTTTAATCATCAATATCCTTTCATTTAAATCTATAACATGGATTCATATGATTATTAAGAAACTCATGTCACCAAGATAAGTCAATCAAAGTAAATAATCAAGTATAGGCATGAATGTTTTTGTTTAATTCTCAAAACTTGTCTTATAATAAATGTAAGGAGTTTAAAAATAGTTAATGATGTAATAAACTCATTTTCCTATGAGGATTAGTCCTCTTTCACCCTTGTCTATTTAGGGGGTTCATATTGACTTCCTTCATGGTAGTATAATAAAACATCATACCATTGGAAGAATAATTCCATTAAATTCCAAAGGATTATGTGTGAGGTAACTAAATACTAAATCCTAAGAAAATAGTAAAACATAGGATTCCTCCTAGAAGAACCCTTGTCTAATGTTGTGGGATCAACAAAACCTCATGTGAATAATTATTATATTTTATAATAGAAGTTTAATCACCCCCACCGGTTAATGAGGTAGATTCCCATGTAACTTTTTCAGCCTTCACACATTGAAAGTAAATGGGTTTCCTTTCTCCTCCTCTCTTAATCTGAATTTAACTAGTGGGAAAGAAAATAATAACTATAAAATTTCCTTCCCTAGTGGAATGAAGCTTACCTAGTAATAACTTTTTTCTATAATTATAGAGTAGGAATTTTTCTCTAGGTTGAAAGGTCTTTTTCTAGATAATATTTTAATGTTCTACTCTAGTTATATCCTTATAAATTCTATAGTTTTCAAAAGAAACTTTTCTGATTTCATCCAGTCCTTATAAATGGGGTTTCCTCTCTTTCCTAGCACTCACAAAATCTAAATTCATTAGTTTAATGGATAGATATTCATGGTTCTTTATGACCACTAGTATATGAAAAAATATTTCAAAAAAATATTTTATATGGGATTATACCTATAGGTGTTTTGTATGTTATCTGGTATTCTCATAATGTGTCTTAAAGCCTTTGGCTCAAATATTTTTGGTTTGGTTTAACTATTTTATCCTAAATTCCATTAATATCCATGTTTGATAATTCATCATGAACATTTGTTTTGGGGATGGTAAGATGTAGATGTCCTATAGTTATCCTCATACTTTTTAAGCACATACTCAATATTTATATTTTAATAAAAAATTCTTTTTGTTACTAATGATGTCTTTGGGCACTCCAATCCTACAAAAGATGTTAGTACTGAAAAAATCGCATACAAATTTGGCATCATAAGTCTTGGTGGACTTAGATTCCACCTATGTGAGGAGAAAATTCACATTAAGTAAAATGTAGGAATTCCCAAAACACATGTGAAAGGGTCCCATAAAATCAATTCCACATATTATATATATTTAACAAAAAAATATTGGGTTTTTGGGGCATCTAATTTATTTTCAAAACATTCCTAGAATATTGACACTTCTATCATTATTTAAAAAATTCACAAGAATCTTTAAATAAAGTTTGAAAATAAATTATAAATTTCGATACATTTCTATATAATTATGGAGGTCCAAATTGGCATCCAAAAGAAAATTTATGAAAAAATTAAAATATACATTCTACTTAACTTGCTGGTAAGAACCTCGTTATGAATTGATTATTACAAATTTTCCACAAAAATGGATCTTCCCAAATAAAGAATATGTATTTGTAATTAAGTTTTTTCTTTTCACGATAGTTATGGTGAGGATTTCCCTAAGATTTAGTCCAGTAATACACTATATCGGAATACTATGGTACTTCAACTTCTCCTATGTATAGTTTATCTCCAGGTATGTGATAATTGACGAGGCTTATTTCGATAATTTTTGTCTCACTAGTGTTTGAGAGTCTGCTAAGTTGATCTGAAACCTTATTTTCAAATCTATTTTTTCCTCTATCTCTAAGTTTAATTCCTCTAATAATAGTATCCATAACATCATCCTTGGTTTCACATCGTCTTTATTTATCTACTATATATGTTCTATATGATATAAAATAAAACCACATTAGTTACTGGTAAGTAAGATCTAAATTTATCTAATGAAAACAAAAAACTAAGAAATTATATTTCATTAGTTATTTAATTGAGATAATTCGTATCCAAAATTCTTAAAGAATTTTTTTGACTTGTATTATTCCTTCAATTATTTGGGAGATGACTAATCCCACATCTTTATTTTATTCATCATAATGAAACTCAAATGGGTGCTCCCAATCTGGGGGGGTTCATAATTGGTGGGGTAATTGACTTTTTTTTAAGATCATAAAATTCTTCCGTAAAATTATCATTGAAAAAAATTATCATCTTTAAAATAGAATTCTAAAAGGGGATGTTAAATATTAATAAATTCCGTGAAGAATATTTTTTAAAATCCCACATGGCCCAAAAATAACATAATATGTAACATATGGGTGGGATATAGTAAATAATTTATTCCATAAACATTATAGTTATCCACCACAATGGATTTTTCCATGTGATTTAAAAATATGCTTAATATACACTGAAAAAACATACCCATAGCATTGAATAATCGGAAAGCCATCCCGCTGTAGGAAATGGTCTTAAAAGAACCTAATAATTTTCTCTTTTTTGTCTATTCTTTTTCGATTGTTACCAAGAAATATATTGAATAACCATCCAAAAAGTAGTAATGTGTCCTACCCAATAACATTTCCAACATTTGATCAATGAATGGGATGGGAAAATGATCTTTTCAACTAACTTGGTTCACCTATTTGTGGTCAATTAATACCCTCTAAATATTTTGGACTCTTATTGGAATTAATTCATTATTATCATTTGATACTATTTTCAAACAATATTTCTTGGGAACCACATGGATGGGTTTGGCCCATTGTGAGTAAAAAATTAGGAATATTATGTTAGCTTCCATTAGTTTTCAATTTCTTTTTTATCAACTTCTATAATGGTGGGGTAACGTATTCTCTAGGGTTGCATAATAGGTTGGGAGTCCCCTTCTAGAAAAAGTTTATGGTAACAAAACTTGGGGTTTATTCAAGTGATTTCCCCAAGACTTCTCCCTATGTCTTGGATGTTTCCTTTAAAAATGTAAATAAAAATATTATATTGGTTTTGGGATAGGTGGTTAGTTATGATCGCTAACCATTTTTCTCCTTCAATAAGATATACATATTTGGAGTAACATGGTATAGGTTTTAGTTCAATTTTTGGGTGTTTTTTCACATATGATATTGAATTCAAATTTCCTAATTCAACATTATAAATCTACTTAGAAAAGGTTATCATATCTATTTACTCTAAAAAATATCAATGAATTCAGGTGTTATTTATTCTGGATCATTAAAAATAAAATTTATATATTTTTTAGTCCTCACTTGTTCGTTGGTATTTTAGTAGAATGTTTATCTCCTAAGGAAAAAAATTATCTTAGAATAATTGAGTCTCTAATAGGTTAAATACCTTATTTTTGGTTAATTGAAAATATTTAATGGTTTTTAAGGGTTCCTATGGGAGTTAAAAACATTTAAGTATACAATTTTTCTACCAAATATATGGTGAGGGTTCCTTCTAGTACTTTAATGATAGTTTTGTGTGTCTTTAGGAATGGTATTCCTGATATAATAAATAAATTCCCTAGTGATATATCTTGCTCCATGGTGAGCACATAAAATTCTATAAGAAAAACTTTTTCATCAAAACCTGCTAGAGCATCCTCCAAAACTCCAGATGAATAGATTGTGGGTCTATTTTATAGTTGGAAAACCACTATTGAGGGATTCAGATAACCTATTTTCAAATATTAATAGAAACATTTATACATGAAATTAGTGGGAGAACCATGATCACACAAGGTATAAAAAACATTAACAAAAAATCAATGGTGTAGGGAGTAGATAATTTCCCTGGATCATGACATATTTTTTCACCTTATTGACATGGTTGATTCTACTAAAAATATCTTGATTAGTATGAAACTGAATATCTATCCATACCATGTACCTCAACACATTGATCAGTGAAGTGATTTCGTGATGAAAATAACCAATATTCCTAAGGTGGGGTATATTTTTCATTCACTTTTTTTACATAAATTTGTCTTACTAAGATTGTGAATTATATAAGTGTGGTTTCAATTAAGGGTGATGAGTTGGAAATTTTTTCCTCATAGATACCTCTTGTTCTTAAACCTCTTATTCCAAACTATTTTCAAATTTGTGTAATATTCTAAATTAGTATCCTAACGTAAATGGTTGACTTATAAATCAAATATCCTCTAAATGATTCATCCAAGAGGTTTCTTTCATTTTTTATTAGCCCTTGGTAGAAGAAGAGTAGGAAGTGATGATGTTTCATAGCTTGGTGAGGATAGATTACACATATATTTTTTAACCATTCCAAATATTTGTAGACGGTCTATCCAATATCTTATATGATCGGATATATTTCATTCCTTATTATAGTTATTTGGGATTATGGGAAGAGTATCTTCATGAAACGTCTTTGGAGATCATCCCTTTCATGGATCTCTCCAGGTTGTAAGTTGTAAAACCAATCTTTGGAAGCTCCCTTCAGTGAAAAGGGTAATTCATTCAAAAAGAATTATTCCTCATTGAATAATATTGAATTGAATCTTGAAAATACATAACTAAACTCTTAAATATGTCGGTTTGGGTCTTCTCTTGAAAGGATATGAAGCATGGATAATACAGGTATCATATTGAATCGTAGTTCAAAATCAATTTATTGTATTGGAATAGTTAATTGACTATTTTGGTTCTAAAATTGGGGGGGGGGAATAATTGTCCCTTGTATGTTTTTTGTGGGTTATGGGCCATGTTTATTGGCTCGAAGTGATTGATATATTTTTTACTCAAGCCCTCTAATTTAATTTCTCCAAATTAGGTTTCAAGATTAAGATTCCTAATACTAGTTGTCAAATTTCTATCTCTATCATGGTTAATATAAAATATTTCCTCATATAAGGTCCTAGTTATGCAAGTTATGGGTTTTATTTAACACCTACTCCCCAGTAGTAGTGTCATATTTTGACACACACCAGCCATGGGGTGTGTAAAAAGAAATTATTTTTTCCCTAATATTTTATTAGTAGTAGTGACCAAAGTAATCACTAGAGAGTAGTGTTCTAAATAATGTTTTCATGAGTGAAAATTTTAATAATATTATTGTATTTTTATAACTAGGTATTGAAGATCATGGTTTATAAAAATCATATTAGTGGAAAATGATTAGTTTTAGGCTTAAATTTCCTTCTATAATGATATCATGTTCCACAAAAATAAATCTTCTATCTTTATTAATTAGTTTAATGAATGGATTAACAATCCATTGTCCTATTTAACCCTTTATTATTTTCTATAGAAAATAAAGAGATTCCAAGAATTTTCCTTACTTTTCCTACTCTCCTTCCAATGTGTGAAAGTCATAGTGGGACTCCTTTGGATCACTTAGGAAATACCAAACTAGGTATTGAGTATCCCAGGTGTCCAAATTAGTACACTATTTATTCTTAATTTTCGTAGTGTTAATCAAAAACATATCTACCTAACCTTAAATCACCTAATTAGTGTGATCCAAGACCAAGAGAATGAGAATAAATTTTTTTAATCACAGAAATTAAAAATATTCATATTTGAAAAAAAAATACAATCATGTCCCATTAAAATTAAAAAATCGCGAATTTAAATCCCTTTATGAAATAAAAATATATAGAAGAATTTGATAAAAACTATGATTACAACTTTACATAAGGTTATCTCCAATTATACCAAACACATAAAGGTTCTACCCATCCATTAAAAGAGAAAAAATTGAGGTTGATGGGGTAAACAACATTATAGATGTAAAAAAAGAAATAAAAGAAATAGTAATAGACTATATGATATAAGTATCGATTGTTCTCCAATGATCTTCTAGTCCTCCCCCAATAGTGCAATATCCTTGTTTTTGTAGAGGTAGGTAACATCTTGGTATCTCTAATTTTAATCTTTCCATATCTTCATAGATATTGATTATATCTTTTTAAATATATTCTATATTGAATCTACTGAATTATCGAGTGTTTCCAAATTATGGTTCTGAGATGTAATTTATTAGCGATGGTGGATCAAATCTACCATTGGAAAATTTTATATCACATATACCAACATCCCAATGGTGGATCACATCCACCACTGGCCAAACAGTAGATCAAATCAACCATTGATAGCAACCCGCACCAATCATTTATTTAATCATCGCAACAAATTATTCGTTATTCATACAACCTGAAATGTGGTAGTATCATTTCTATTATATGATAGGAAACCAAACCCCATATTTAGAATATCCTTCATTTAAATTTTTTACCAATGGATTTTCACAGTTATAGTTTCACAAACGATAGATAGTATCCACCATTTTGTGGTACACATAGCAGCATGGTAGTTCCCATGATGGATTCCTTATGGATTCACTCTCAAGTTGTTACTCCTTAGCTAGGAGAAATATGTCTCCAACTCTAGTGGGGGAGGGGACTGTTCTAGGTGGTGAACCAATTAGTCTTGAAGACCCATGGCACAGGAGTAATACACAGTGCTGGTTCCAGCCTCCTTTATGGAAGTGGGCCTTGAGCATCACAACAATGAACATGGGTGTGTTTTCAATATTAATAAATGTTTTGTGTAGTGCATGAGAAAGATTAATATGATCATCCATAATGGTTGAGATGGTGATCTATAGGCAATTATTAGTATCAATCAATTTCAAATAGTGGAGTAGTGGTGGAGTAGATGAGTAGTAGCAATGGTGAAGGTGGTGGGTGGTAGCTATGTTTAAGGATTTACCCTAATCCACTATTGGATCAATGGTATATCATATCTACAGTTGTAACAATGATAGAATTTTCTATAATTGGAACATCAAAATCATGTGTTTCCATTAATTCACTACCAAGATATTTTATAATTGGAACCTTGGTAGCATGTTCTACCATTGTTACACTAGTATCACATTCATCTCAGTAGTGCATGGTCATCGTGGAGGTGGTGTCATTCATGGTACATAGGTCATGTGTGTAATTTAATTGTTTTTTCATGGTGGTAGTGGTATTTATTCATTACCTTGGTGCATGGTAGAGGTAGAAATGGTGAATTTAACATTCATAAAAATCTATGACCTTCATAGTGGACAGATGGAACTAGAAATGGTGTTTCATGGATTTGGTTATCTTCAAAAATGATTCATGGTGGTCTCATGGGTTCCAATAGATGATCAGTGGTGTTGAAGTGATTTTTCAGTGGTTATTTTTTCATGCTCAAGATTTCAGATGATTGGCCATACCTGTCTCTTAAATTACCATGACGGCTAGAGTCATCAAGGGTTATGACGGGTGGTAGAGTATGGTGTCATGAGTATTCATAGCATAGTGTATGAAAAAAATGGTAGGACGTCTTAAAAATTTTAAACATGATAATAGGACTTTAAAAATCCATCCCACATTAGAAACTATAATTTTATATGCAATCCTTTAATTAATAATTAAAATCATAAGAATCTAATGAAGTTGGATGGGTTCAAAGGACACCAGACAATCGCTATTCACTACCCCATACTGGAAAGGTTGTCCCCCCCATCAACTCTATGGTTTGAACACTATGGGTTACCACACACATGGACTTATTCCCACTTGTACTCCCTTTGGGATCCTCCTTTTGGGCCACCACCCAGGAATGATCCATCGTGTGTCCCTTCAATCATAATCAATCCCCCCTACAGTGTCATGGTTGGTTTTCCCCTTATGGGATATCTATGTGGTGGGATTCCACTAGTTGACGGGATTACTTGATCTTTGATCATTTAGTTTTGGTAAACAGCTAAAAAACATTAAAAATCTCTTAATATAACTTTAGCATAATGTAAAAATAAATAACAACTCAAAATAATTAAAAAATTGTTCATTTTAGATCAATATTACACATTTGAAATTTCTAATATTTTAGTAATTCATTCAAATTCATAAGAATTTTTTATTAAAATCATTCAAAACTATTTTAAAAATGTGAAAACTTATGCATGAATATTTATTATGTCCGTGAAAAACTAAAAAATATAAGAAGGAAACCAACATAGTAACCTAAAGTATGGGTAAACGTAAAAATGTTATTTATTATAGCTAAAGAATATTATTGAAGGTCTAGTCAACAAGGAAATAATATTGTTGTAGATAAATAAGATTTATATTTCCAAATTTCATAATTGGAAGAGTGATCAAGAATATGCTATTATAGATGGGGTTGTTTACAATTCTTTTAAATGTAAGAAAGTATTTGATTTTGGATAGTATTTAGTCATGACACATGCTCAAGAAAAGTATTTTGAGTGATATTTCAGAATATTATTTAGGTGTTTCTATCATTTTGGATGCACTTAAATCAATGTGAATAAGAATACCTAATATAATGTTTTCTTTTTTATGGGTTAAGGCATGATTTTTTATTTTATATCAACCATTATATGATTAAAATGAGGAATCTTTTTGGAATAATAGTTATATCGTCAGGATATTGAAGTATGGCACAATAATCTTTCTAGAATAATGAATTGGTGGGGATATATTTCACATCAGTGATAAAAATCAACGGTGTCAGAGTATGAATGAAGAGAAAAATCTATGGCGTCATGGAGTTAGTATTTGGACTAAATGAATTTGAGAAAGCTTTCCATATATGATGTTATAAGAAATGTTACAAATATTATATGGGAATGTAGAAACCATTACAAGGTTTTACATGTATGTAATATATTGAAGAAAATTAAATAACTATTAGAGATAAAAATAAATAGTTCAATTTAACTCATCTATTTATTCGTATATATCCAGGCGAGTATGAAATCAAATATTAATGTTAATTTTTCCATTAATTCATTGATTATTTTACTAATATGGAATATGTTTAATTAAATTTATGTAATTCATTAGTTTCTAAGATTAACAAGACTTATCAAAGAGATATCAAAAAAATAGCAGATTTATTAAGATATTTTAGTCTGATAATGTATATGAATACGTTAATAGAATAATTAATGAATATCTTTAGAATCATAGAATAATGAAGAAAATTTCTCCCTACATACCTAACAAAAAATTTAGTAGAGGGCCTATAAAATATATGTTTTATTTATAAGGAAATAACCATGTGGTCATCTCATCGTACACTAAAAATTTTTTTAGACAACACACAAAAACATCTTTGTATATTTTAAATTTATTTTTACATTGAAAAAATATAGTGAATAGAAGTTAGGGGATGTGAATTATGAAGAATCCAAATTTGAAGGTCATTAACATATTTTATAGAATATGTGTTTATCAAAATCAAAGGAAGTAAATTGGAAATTTTTTATAAATGAGTTGATATATTTATATTTGTTTGTTATAAACATGATAGTAGAAGATACCATTGTTATAATAAGGGTTTTAAAGTAATATTTGACTGCGTAGATTTAAATTTTTTTTAAATCATTTTATAATATGAATATATTTTACATTTTATAATGTGATTGAAGAAACTCAAAGTGTAAAATATATCAAGTACAGTATTACATCAATTAATATAGGAGGTGTAAAGGACATACAAGGTAGTTATAGAAAATTTGATGCCAAAGGCCTAAAATTATGTGAATATATAGTCTTAATATTCAAAAAACCTATTTAAAATAAAATATTATTACATATATTAGGAAATTTATTCAAAAGATAATATGTTTTAGGAGTTCTAATCAGACTCGTTTACTTTTATTGGTGGAATTGAAAAATATTTAAAAATATTTTATACATCATGATTGGATTTATATGATGGTGGGTGAGTTAAAATAGATGGTGAAGAATAATATATGGGTATTGATATTACAAACCTAGAAGAAAAATTTTATCATGATAAAATTAGATATTTATAATATGATCAATGGTAAAGGATAAGTGGTGCATGAAAAATATCATCATGATTTTAAGGAATATTATTATATTTATTATATTTATTCCAATTATAAGTTTTGAATTTTTACTATAATTAAAATTATGTGTCTTTTTATATATTCTCAAATAATATTTTTAAAAAAGGGATTCCATAACATCATTCATGAATGAAGATCTTAATAAGAGAGTGTATTTAAATTATTAAAAGGAATGTTTTCTTAGTACTGATAGTAACAAACTGTATAAGAAAAAGAGTGTAAGAGTATTATCTAAAATCAACTTCCTATACATGATACTCTGAGTTTGATAGACTCCGAAAGGTAATGATTTTTAATATATCCTTTGTGAATAAAAATATCTATGTTTTGAAAAAACATAAGTAACTAACCCACTATGATACTTTATGTTGGATAGTATCATTCACTACACTAAAACAATGTATCACTTCTCCTTAACAATTTTTCTATAATGCATCAATTTATTTATCCTTTTATTCTTTAGTGAGATCTTAATGTAGTGCCATACTAAATTCTTCTCACCCCTGAGAAAATCCCTATTTAACCACCAATATATTTCTATTTAAATAGGTAGTTTCAAGGGGAGAAAATCAAATGCACCATTCTGAGATCCATGGTGTGGCTACCTCCAACTAAAATTTTCCTCTTCTTTAGGTGTTCCATGATATTTTCAAATATAGATAACCCTTATATAAATCAATATTCACCTTTACATAAATTTTTTCATGAAACAAAGACACTAAATCACCCAAAATGGGATTAACTATTTCCCTTATGTTACTATTTTGTATAATCATTCATCACTTATAATGTGGCCTCTATTTGATTCTATATTCGAAAACAATATTCATGGTTGATCTTTAATCCAACTAAAACCATGCCCACCATGTTCATCAATGTTTGGGTTACTTTTACATAGTAGTGGGAATCCAAAAATCTCCTTTATAAAAGTTTTATTCCTAGTACACATGTCATAATCACCATTACATAGAGATACATGGAACTTATATAGAATCCATATGACAATAACATAGAAACCCTTATATTGGTTCACCATGAGAACTAAAGCACCCATTTGGGTTTCTGCATTTCACACAGGTACATTCTATGTGAAAATATTCAATCACTATAGCATGGTGAAAAAGATTTGACCATTTCTAAAACCACTATATAAGTGGTCCACCTACTCTATTTCATGGCCTAAACTCTTCAGTAATTATAATTACATATGAATTATAGAATCCTTACCTTTAGTGATAACTACTTCCAACCAAAAAATCACTTTGTGTTGTAAAAAAACCAACACAACAGAATTCATAAAATTACTCATATGTCATAATTATATTATTAACTGTTCATTTATTTGATAACCTTTCTCTTGTATCGACAAAAAATCCAACATAAATCCCTAGGGTACAAATAGATAATGACTTAGTCTGGTATATATTATAGTGAGTTTCCTCTTCATAAATTGATAATTTGTTATCGAAATGGTATAGTGAGTTCACAAAGGTTGGATAGCTATATGGGGTGGTGATATTATAGTGAGTTCCTAGTGGTGGAAAACTATATATAGATATTATAAAGTGGAAAAAATAGGTGAGAAACTACTAAGTTATTACATGTTTATTTGTTGGAGTTATAATGATAGTTTTGTTTGGGTGATTATGTTTTATGGTAAAAGTGTTATATTTTATAAAGTTAGATGATTATATGATATGGGATATAAGTGTTTGGAAATACAAAGTTAATTGATTTTTGTTTTTTATTACATACACTAATCAATTTGAATGTTTCATTTACAAATAAAAATGAGTGTTATGGGAAGTAACATACCAAGTATATTCATATAATCACCCTTAATTTATATAAACTATTTTTTATATTATCTAGATAATATTGGTGGTGATGTCATGTCCCCATAAAACTAAACATTGGAGACTTAGTGGCATGGGAATATGATAGTATAACTTGTATGAGGTATATATGGGATAACATATATTATGAATATATTATTTCTTCTAGATTTGGTATATCTAAAATAAAATAAATTGATATTCGTTATTCCGGTATTATGGATGATATTTTCATTTATATTATTATTTTTATTATGGAGTGTTCGCATCCCCATTTACAATTATTTTTCTACCCTTATTCCATTGATTTTATCTTCTTTTGGATTCTAATTTCAACACATAAGAATTAACTTCCCTTTTCATTTAATTCAATTGATTAATACATGATTTTACTAAAAAATTTAAATAAATTGATTTATAGTAGGTAGAGTTGATTTAGATATCCCATCATGAAATCGGAGGAAAATGTGCCAAATGGTGCACATACCGGCATGGTTTTTAAGTAAAAAATCATATATCCGGAAAAGTATTCATATAATAGGACTATAATTTTGCTTTTATGTCCTTTCATATGATTCATATAACTCTTAAAATATTATTTAGCACATTTCCTCAATTTTGTGCCAAAAAATATTGAATTTTTGGAAAAAATTTAAATTATCATAATTAATATTATAAATCAGTATTTTTAAAATATATCACATTATATAACTCTAAAAAAGAAATATTTTTATTTTTATAAATTATATAAATTATTAAACAATACATTGGTTCTTTAAAATTCTAGATAGTTATATTTACTTATCCAACACAAAACCCCATGTAGTATTATAAAATTTGTGAAAAAAAACCACAACCTCCCTTGTCCTATAAACACATGTCATTGGAATATAATTTGATATTTCATACAAGGAATTGATACTCTTATATTTTTCATATTTAAATGGTTGCTCTATAAAAATTAGAAAATTTAAATATATCTATCCTCATGTACTAAGAAATTGTTAAGATAAATATCCACTCAACCTTTATCCTCTTCTAGTAGATCATTTAATGGTGGTTCATTATTAAAAGGGAGTTACAGATATGGAAATGAAATTTTAACAATTTATGGGACTATTTATGGGGTTTATTTTAGTTTTTAAAACATTTATTTAATATTTATATTGATATAGTCCCTTTTGGAGTGATATCTTTTGACACATTAATTGAAATGCACTCTTTTCCCCAGTAGACCAATTTTCTGATTTTGGAATTGGTAAATAGTGTTATTATTATTAGAAAAAAATCCATTTCATAATAATAAATATAATATCTTAGTTTTTCTTGTAATCCTCTTAACCATGAATTAATTTTGGATCATGATTAAGTTACAGTTTCACCATGCTTTTAATATAAGTAATCTTGTTGAAAAAATAAGAGGTTAATTGATATTTTGGTTAAATCTAAACCAATAAAATGAACCAAATCTAAAAACTAATAAAATAATGAACATTTTATGTTATATATATACCATTTAATGATAAATTTTATAAAATATTCTTGAACTCTATTTTATTTTTCAATTCCACTACTTTTATTCGAGTTACTTTATTTCTTATTTTAAAAAAATTTTACCCCTATCGAAATTTAATTTTTAAATAAAATATTTAAATATATATATTTTATGCCTTTAATACTACACAATATATTATATATCTTCTTCCGTATACTATATCCCAAATTTTAAAACCTAATTAATTTGATGTGTGATGGAATAATCTTCGTATTTGGGCACCATTACTAAAGAGAACCATTGTTCATAATGTGTTATTTAAGTAATAATTTTTTATTTTATAAATATTTCATTATTTATTGAATATATTATAATTTTTTTTCATTTTGTTTTAATTGTTTTTCTTTAAATGGTTCTTGTATGACACATTCACATCTAGAAGAAACCTATCCATTCGAACCAGTGTCTAATAAGATTCGGTATCATTGATATCAAGACACTTGGATCAATCTTTTAATAGAAGACACACAACCTATATAAAATCTTATAAACCCATTTTTAATTCTAATTAAATTTGGAATAAATATTATTCTCCTTATAATGTTTGAAAAAAAATTAAACTTTAAAGGAATTAGATTTAACTGATATAGATTATTAACCCGCATATAACTATGTTCCTAAAGAAGAAACTAATTTAAAAAATAATATAATTTAATATATCTATTCCCTAAATTTCATAGATATTATGGAGAGTACCTAGATAATAATTATAATTAAATTAATACTATATGATTAACTCTAAATCCATCTAAAATGATAGTATAACGTGAAAACATAGGGCTTTCTCATTCTCTTTGGAATATGTGGTAAAGGAAGTGATCGATTATATTAACACCCTGATTTGTGCCTATGTGTAAAGGAAATGCATTTTTATTAAAAAATATTTCCAATTATTATGTACAAAAATAATAATAAAATAAGTTTATGCAATAATACATTCATAATGGGAAATATTTTATGAATGTATGGTCATTCCATAATAGATAAGCCACCATCCATGGTAATTACATTCACTAGAAATATCATGTGAGATACTCAATATCTTGGTTCACAGTAGAATATGCATTCTAATTAAATTTAAGGTGGAATGAAGTTATAATACTGAGAAGAATGAGGAAACTGTGTTTTATGAGGTATGTACCCTTATTTAAAAATATAAACTTTAGGTGGGAACTGTACACCTATTTTAAATATAATTCGATAAACAACAATCCTTTTGATAGTGGGGGGTTCTAGAAAGCTATAGTAGTCATGGAATCTATCTAGAAAGGGTATTTATCCTACACCACCACCTAAAAATCCTCAAACACTATAAATTCCATTTAAACCGCTCTCTATAAAACATTTTCTTAACCCGAAATACCTAGTGAAAAAATAGAATTAAATAATCTCTAATTCAAACAAATGACCCATAATTTTTTATAATATTTAAAAATAAAATTAATCCAACTCTTTTAATTGGAAGGGGAAATTCAAAGAAAATGTCCAATTATTCATCCTTCTATATCGATTTTAAACACAATGGGAAATGTAAAGATTAGTTCATTCACCCTTTAAAGTGGTATATATCTTTAAATCATAATCAAACATTCATTATCTTCATCCCATACCAATGAAACCATCATTCTTACCTTCTATAAAAATCTAAATGTAGAATATTATTTTCGAGATAGAAACCCTATAAATAAAAGTGAGTGTCAATTGATGGGCATATTAACCTGATCATTCATTACCCATTTCCCCATAGGGTCTCTCAACTAAGGAAATAAAAAAGATCTTTATGTTGTTAAAGTATTCATTGAAATATTAAAAAAAATATTAATATTATATTGATCAATATAAAGATAGAAATTCATTAATATACCATGTTTTAGAAGGTAATGTATACCTACTGATGGAGACATAGAAGGGGGAAAGGGTGATATTAGTGTGAAACATCTCTATATAAATATAACAATCACATTATATCAAAGGATAGTATCTAGGAATTTCTTAATTCTATAAAACATAAGTATGTACTAGTTTTAAGATGATATTATTAATTTAGTTGCCATTATAAATATTCTACCTTTGTAATTTTTCTCTTCTTTTCTTTTTAAGAATATTAAGAATAAAGGAATAAGTTTTCAATTGGAGAATGAAAGTTAAGTACACCAAAATGGTGTTCATATAAGTGTCAAAAACAGAATTGTTTTACTAAATTTTATATGGTAGAAATAGATAATGGTTTGATAAATGGACATGGCATAGTAATTTTTTAAATAAATGTTTTCAAACCATAAGAACCAAAATTAATATACATAATGGAATATTATCTATGGTTTTTTAGGAGAAATTTCAACTTTAACTACCTCTCTTATAAAAAAATTAATTAGGGATAATTAATTTAATTTATATACTCCCCTTACCAATGGAAACATATCTTATCTCCCCTCATCACATATCTATGTCTTCATCATTGATATAAATTTGTGGTAATTTTTCATGTGTGATATATTTTAATGTTTAGTAAAAATTTCATGTATGTACGTTTTTTGATGTTTTCTTTTTCATCGAGTTCTAAATGACCACAAATTGTTTTTATTATATTTTAAAAGTTTGTTACTAATTTAGAGATATTACTATTAAGTAGTAATATTAGATCTTATACCTCTATATTTTTCACTCCCTCTAATAAATGAAAAACCATCTGGAATTGAAACTAAAACAGCTACCTTAAAAGTTAAAAAATCATTTACTAAGAATGGGGATGGGTGTCTTATCATAATTTCCAGTTCACTCAATTCATAGAATGAATTATGATTTATTTAAATTTTAAGGGATTTTATAAAAGTATATAGATGGGAAAAAATTATATTATCGGTCTTACACAATTAAATTTCATTCATCACATTTTATTGAATGATGAGGAAAAATGATGGGGTATATAATTTTATAAATAAACCCTAACCACCATGATATTTTTAAAAAGGTGGAATGAAAATATTGAGATATGAGAATAATTTTTCCTATATCGAACATATAACAGGTTAGTATAGTATATATAGATCCTATGATAATTGGTATAATGGAATTTATAATTAAAAATGATGAAATCATACCAATTCATGTCCATAATAGTTAGAGTTACTAAATAAAATATAGAAAAATAAACTATGATAGTAGGTAGGAGTATTTCATATTATCTTTCATGGACAATATACAAGACTGTTTAGTTGTGAGGTCCTATAACTATTACCTTGATAAGTATTGTAGATATTTTTTATATCAATATAACCCTTATAAATTCATAAAATATAAAATTTCTTTTCCCATTTATCACATTTTCATTTTGAATTAATATATTTTGTATGTATAATACCCTCAAAATATTCTATTTATGAATTTATAAAAGTTTTTAATGGTTTTCTTGATAATTTCGTAGATGTTTTCATTGATTATTTCACTACTTATGGGTTCTCTATTTATGGTTTTTTGAGAATCCTAATTGTTATTCTCTATTTTTATATATAAAAAATATCATATCAAAATATCATAAATTTCATTTAATTTTATTCTAAGTGGAAATTAATTGATATTTCATTTATTAATATGGTCTAAAAGTAGAGAAAATAAAAATAAAAGAAGTCATTTTTTGAGGTAAAATATTGTATTTTTATTTTTTCATATGTTTAGAAATATTTATCCTTCACTATCCTTTTTTCAACAAAAATAAAATTAATTTATATTAAATAAAATCTATAATTATGCTTTTATTATATTGAAACAGAGTTTCCCATCCCCTCGGTAATCAAAAAACCACCTTAAAATTATCCTTTATATGTCATTCCTAACAATTCAACTATGTTAATAATGAAACTATTTTGGGATACTTTCATGTTCCCAAAAAATTTCATAGGGTTATTGTTGAATAATACTGATTAGTATTGGGCTATTTTATTCTAAGGTACCATGATTTTTTATTCTCTCTCTGGTTGGTATTAATAGCTATAATAGGGAAGAGTACAATAGTAATGTGTGTGAATATTGGTGTAAAATTATAGAGGAAAAAACCAAGATAAGATTTTATATCCGAGAGGAGACACATCCCCTAGAGTGTCCACTCAAATAGAAATAATTTTAAATCAATCTAAATAACATATGTTACCTATTATATTTGGAATTTACTTGAGTAACTACCATTTATATCTATAGATATTCTCTCTCAATTCAATATCTAAAAATTACATATGAATGTATAGGTACTTGTTTCACTTCCTCACACTACTCACTAAGTGTAATAGATTTTTTTCCATGGTGTTATGCCACAACTCTTTCACTTAGACTGAGTGATCATATTTAGTATTTTATACCCTTTGTGGTATATTCATCAATTTCATGTGTGTAGAGTATCACTCTAATATATTTCACTTACTACGATTTATAGTGTCAGATTCAATGGGTGTATTGTCGGTTAAACTATTTTTTATAACATACACTCACAGAGTTCCACTTAAAAATAGTGGTACAACACTCATGTGAGTGTACAATATTATATTTTTACTATCTTTTACATATTAAATGTGTACCTATAAACATTCCACACTATTTGGAATCATGATATTAGAACAAATAATATAAGGAATAATTTCAATAAATTGAGAAATGTTAAAATAAAATAAGAAAAAAATACCACATATATAATATTCAACAGCCCAAGAAACACACAATCAAATATATAAATGAATTTAAGGTGTGAAGAAATCTCAATAGGTTATTTAATGTACCTAGAAAGTTACCCTAACAAATTATATTCTCCTCCAGTACCATCTCACTCTTGGGAATATTTTCATGTTTATATAAAACATCCCCAAATATGAGGTTCCATTGATCAAAGATCATTTATATTTCTATTTTTTGGTTATTCATGAAATAGAACTCTTGGTTGAGAATTTTATATTTTGGATCATGGATCCCTTCCAAAATAATTTTGGATTGAAATATCATTCCATGATGTTAGTGGGAATATGATTATAGTAATTATAGTACTTGGATCCATGATCATATTATTATGTCTCGTTGTAAGATCATCTTTCATATGGATGATTTGTTGTGGAATTACCTGAGTTGTTTTTGGAATTAATATAGGAAAATATTTATGACCCCCTTGATCTATACACACATATTGAATTGAAAGTGAATATATAAAATGATAGAGATCATTTTTATACATTCCAATTACAGTTTATTTTTTCTAATCTAATACCCTCTTCTTAAATGTCCCTATAATATGCACAATAGGTTAGTAATTCCATTCATTATCCTAGTGGGGTGGGATAATTTCATGCACTATAATGTGATAAAATTTATACGGAGAACAACTTTCCTTGATATTTTATTTTTCTTAGGGGTTTAGGATCCATAGGTAGATGGAATGATGTCAGGAGAGGACATGTGTCTATATTTTATCTCCCTTTAAATACATTAAAATAGTTCTTGAAATTTCCCATATTTAGGGCATCACAACACTGGTTACGTTGAAGAGGCTTTTTAAATTTTTTCCAAGCTTATCATTGTGTTGGTTGTGTGAAAAAATCATTCACTTGTACATGAGGATAAATTGGTGAAGTGACACATTATTAGGATTCTCTATGAATCAATGTTTCCATTAGATGTATTTATTGGGTGAGTGTAGGATATTTTTTCATTATGTCACCATCGAATGTTACGGTAATGAGACTACATTAGGGAGGTTCTATAATCTCATCCACCCAATGCATGATCTATTATCCTCAAAATATATTATTATCTTTCTAATGTATTTAATATATGTCTTTTTTTCCATTAAATATTAAACATATAGATTCCATTAATTATTAAACATCAATACTAATAAAATTATTTTCCATAAAATTTAATTAAAAAAATATCACATTTTAAAATAATTTCAAAACTTAATGCTGATTTCAACAATTATTATAAATTTTTGTAACAAATATATGAACTACTACAAAACTACTAAAATTAAAAGACAATTAAAAGAAAATACTTAGTGGAAACCCTAAAAACAATAATGAAAATATACATGTTCCATTCCTCTATATGTGAGTGATTACTTATCCTAAAGTAACTACTCACAATAAAAATTATAACCCCTTTTGATTTCACCAAAAATGTGAGTGACCATTCAATGAGGGTTAAATAGAAATAAAATACATGAATCAATATTTTAACTATAAAAAACTTCTTAAATTCTTCTATCTTAGGTTCCTCATCCATTATTCTATTATGTGCTTATCTGATTCAACTTATGAAATAACCTAATAAGTAATCTAACACTTCTTCATCTGAGTTAAATATTATTTCTACTATTTATCTCTCTTAATAACTAAGAACATGAATTTTTTTAAAATATTTATTATATTGTGTGAAATTCACCATAAAATGTATATAAATAATTCATAACCAAAACAACTGATAAGATATAAATTCCTAGATACTATTTATAATTTTTTGGTCATGTAATAATGTTAAGGGTATCCAACACTCATATTACCATTTTTACTATTATTTATGGATTTTAATTATCATGTACAAACTTAATGTCATGCTATACTAAGAAAACAAAAGTTAGTTACCAATTTCTCATTTTACACCACATCATATAAATTATTAACTAATCATTTATTTTGGAACCTTGAGCTTCCACTTTTTCAAAAAAAAATATTCATATAAGATTATGTTAAAAAAAATAGTACAAACATTCCTTAATTTTGATTAACTTAAAATATATTCAATTAAATTTTATTTCCTTAGTTATTCATGTTTTAGAAAATTTATTATGTATGATGTATGAATCCATATTATTTTTCTCATTACATTTTTATTATAATTTATTTGGGTTATTTAAGGTGTTGGAGAGGGATTGGGGGACGATTTGGGGGAAATGGCCTTAGATTCAGGCTAAAATGTTTCTCTTAGTTGAGGGTTATGTTGTGGTAATATTAAATCTTATAATGTGTAGAATATCATGTCATATTAGAGGTCATGTTTATAGTGTATAGGTTAAGTAATATTGGAACTTAGGCTATATAAGATTAAAAACTTTTGTAAGAGGTTGGTCACACTATAGACTATTTTTTTCTCTATGAATCCCTTCTCAAGGTGGTATGTGTCACATTAAAAAACCTGAGTTATGTACTATAATTCTACTGCATTTATGTTGTGATACGCTATGAATCATGATATAAATGTTGTGAAGTTGATCTAGCATGGGGTGATGCACTATGATGAGGGAGGCTACACTATGAATACTTAGAGCTCAGATTTCCAGTTTTTACACTAGAACAAGGTTTTGTGCCATGACTAGATGGTTCATGTTGCAACACATGTCCAATTTAGTTTTTAGGTTTTAATTTAATTTTTTTAAAATGTTTAAAGGTTATATTAAATGAGGATTTCCAACATTTATTCCAATAGTGGGATTGATCTCCTCTCCATTTCCTCTTTGTTTTTTTTTCATTCTATGTGTGTATCTCTATCACCAAAGCTATAAATCATGGGCTTATCTATTATAGTAATATTAAGTATAAATGTCTAATTATTTTTTCTAATATTTTATTATTTTATATAATTGTTTCACCCTGAATAATTTGTAAAGCCCTAATTGGGGGTATTTTGGTTTTGTATTTTAAAATATGGAGGCTAAATAAACTGGTTAATTCCAATAAGATGTACACTACTTAATCCAAGTATATTTTCCCCTCTTTTCCAATTATTTTTTACAATCATTTCATGCATTTTATGAAATTAAATAAATGATAATTTGTTTTATATTCCAATGAACTAAATTAAATTAGTTTCCTTGAATCTCAATGTTTTGTGTGTATCCCCAGAATTCCATGTGTGATATATGGGAGGTTTGTATTTCCACTAATGTTCATAGATTCCCATTTTTCATGTGAATTGAAATGTGAAATTTTTATTTCAACCAAAAATTGATTACAATGAGTGACAATAGACCCTATGATCCTATTTTGGTTACATAGGGGATACCTTGGATAGGATTTTCTAGATAATGTGCTATAATAGGGGTGAGAAGGACTATATGTAGAACATTGAGTGGGTTAATAGATTGAGATAACACCCATTGATTTATTAATTGGTTTTTAAATCATTATTTTGGTTTTACATTATTAATAATTCAATTAATTTATTATTTGGAATTTTAGCTGTAACTCATCCGCATTGAATTGGTTTGGTCATATTCCACCAACCTAAATTGATAAGGTTATCCATATTTCTCTATTAGTCTAATAAAATTGATAAACCTAATCCACTTTTGGTTTTTTGTTATCAGTATACCGTCCAGTTGATATTTTTTATTTGTTGAGAATTTTCCACACATGAGAGCTATCTCGGTGGTATATCATCTAATTGGGCACCTATTTTAGTGGTAACCAGTCCATCTAAGATTTCATACTAGTGGGGTATCAAACTATTTTGGTATGTTATCATTGTTACAACATTCACCTTTTTGATGGTATTGGTGATTCATTATCCATATATGGGTGTTTTCACAATAGTGTATCTTCCACAATGATACATGTAATGGTTGTTTATGTCTATCTTGTGGGTGATATCGGGGATATATCATCCACCTAGTTGAGATTTCGTAGTGGTGTTTTGTCTACTTCAGATCTGAAGTAGTGGTATATTGTCCACATAAGCATGCAATGTGGAAATGCTTCATATAACTTGGATTGGTGATTCCATGTTCATTCAGAGATTCCCCATTAAACCAATTTTTTTGTTTGGAGATGGATCACTAAACTATGTGTTCTATAAATGTTATATATCATTCACCTGGTAATTATCGATGATGATATATCATTTACCCTAATTTTCATACATTGATTGATTCATAATTTATCCTCAAGATGTGTTTAAACTATGATTTTTTCATCGGATTCTAGAACAGGACAAAGTAGGTATAGTAACATGTGGTTTGGTGGGAGTACACCATGGGGTAATATGTTATTTTCATATTTATTTATTATCACTTTATATTAAGCATTCAATTATATTTATTGGAATATCTAGGGATATTATTCATAATGTATTTCTGAGTTATTATCACACCCTTCTCAAGTTCCTCGATACCCAAGTAGACTTTATGTTTCATGACACAGGTAAGGGAATGGTCCCCATTACATTCGCTTGTTGATCTGGGATACATAGATACGATTGAAATATGGGACTCAGTTAGGACTCATAAAGATTTTTTGTATATCACCCTTACTTTTATGTACTTCTGGACACTATTATATATTATTGACTAATTATAGATTATATTTATGTTTTATTTCATGTATTACATGTATGGTTTTTTTTAATGATTATGGTGTTTATATTTACTAGTTGGTATATTTAATCCATTTTATTTTCCCTATGTTATCTTTATATTGGGATTAATTATTCACTTTAATATTTACAATATGATTTTATAGTTATATATACTTATGTTTCTCTTTCCCATCAATTATATGTCAACCCTCACTACTAGTCAACACTAATAGAATTTAAGAGGGTATGTTTGAGTTACTTACCAACCTGAATCAATCACAATGTAGATAAATTGGACCAAAGATGTTAAACAGTAGTATCATAGCCTTATTTTTCATTTTTAATTAAATTTGATATATTTTATATAAGATATAAGATGTTTTCATGTTTTGGCATAGATCATGACCCTATGAGTAATTAACCCACGTATAATCGAAGTCCATGTTATAAGTTTTGGGATTTAGTTCATGTATTTTTCTTTCAAAGATGGGTTAATTTTCCAAATATGATGAATTTTAATATTGATTTTTGGATTATGTAATTTTAATAATATTCTAGTGAATAATGAGAGCTCTAATTCATTCAGTATTTTGGAATATAGGGCTCACATGACATTTTAATTCTTGCTATGGATTGATAATTGTTTATATACTCCTTCTATATTCATGGTGTTCCATTTAATGTTTCGATGAACATTTTTAGAGTGTTTTCCTATAATAAATATTTTGTTTTACTCTACATAAAAACCCCCTGAATATTTACTATTAATGTGATATATGATGATTACTATGTAACATTGTGTGAGATTTTACATGACTAGGGAGTTGTTAGGCGATGATAGACTTGATCCTAGATTTATGAGACCCTGGTAATATAGGGTTTCTATTTAGTGTAGAGAGGTCTGTGTGCCTATTATTTATTAACCTAAACATTGATATTTATATGTGTAATAGAATTATGATATGAGTTATTACTTATGAATTATTGCGATAATATACTATATAAACTTTTGAGTGAGAGTGAAGAGAGTGGGAATGAGAATCCCATATGTCAATGAAGATGGAGTATTTTTTTCCTCTTCTTCCCATTAATCAGAAGCCCATAGTGGATTTTATTTGTGTTGTATTATTTATGTGGTGTGGTATATAAATATTTTCACTAACCATTACTCACATAACATGTATATTTTAACTATAGTTTCTTCCAATCAATGAAGGTGCGGTTTGACCATGTGATACTGAGTCATCAATAGAGTTTTTTATACTATATTTAATCATCTTTAGAACCATTTGAGTGGTAGGTAAATCTTTTCACATATATGATTTGAATACTAGTGATTTTCTATTAGGAAATTAATTTCAATAATTATTTTTCTAGAAATATTTCCTAGAGACTTTGAAGAATAATAGAATTTGGGATCTCAAAAATCTATTATAAAGAGGCATGTATGTGATAGTTTGTGCCACACGCTTTACTAATTTTTTCTGATTTACACCTACATTAGTAGATGGTGTGACTATTAGGTTAAGGAATTTTAAATACAATATTTGGATTGTATACAGATATAGGTGAATATCTTTTGGATAACATAAATTTCCAAGTTCATGAATTGGACTCCAATTATAGAGTGGAACTAGATAAATTATAAATCATTTGGGTGGTATATTTCCTATATTAGTTATCAGAATGGTCCATTGGGTAGTATAAAGTGGAAGTTTTAGGATTATTATAAATGAATATATATGATGAGTAACTTTTATAAGAGTCCATCACCACCTTTAATAGCATGAGACTCAGTCAACTATTTCAAAGGCCGACTTTGGGGAAATAATATTTCTTATTATGATTGGACATCAAGTGAGTTCAACTCTTGTGGAGAGGTAGTCCACCTATATAGGTATTCTGGTACCACTTCACAACTATCTAGGGAAATAGATATGATAAGACCTGGGGTTAGGAGTATGACCTATGATTTTTTGGTAGTCAGCTAATTGAGGATCATCTAGGAATTTGGTTTGTATCGAATTTCATGAATCCTATATTTAGGAGTAGTAATTATAGTAGGGTGATGTCCAAATGAATATTAAAAAAAAGAAAATCGGTTCAGATTTAGGCCTATATAACATCATTGTGTAATATTTTATCAGGATAGAAAAGATCCATCCATAATTTGATCTATTCATCTTATAGAATTGATAATAGCATCTGTTTTATTTGATATAGTTATTTTACAATCATTTTTATTATCTCATCTAGTAAGTATTATTGGGATTATGGTAATTTATTTGTATGAGGTGATGTCTATCTATACACGCATGTGAGTGTGTCTAGAGTGTACTTATAGAGACCCATACATTCATGAATAAATATGACATCTTATTAGATGAGTATTCATAAAAAAAGATTATTATCCACACCAAAATCATAAATGCTTATTCTCCTTACAAAATTTAAATGTATAATAATTTTTTTCATAAAATATTTATATAATCTTCAATTATTTTCTCCATAACAAGAACCCTACTTAGACATATCATACATAAAACCTATCTTCATATACTATGGAAAAAACCTAATAATTAAAATGATCTGATGCTCATTCAGGGTAAAAAAGGGAAATATAAACGTTCATAAAATAATTACATAAGAATAAGGGTTTGAGAACATGATATTTAAATTTGGAAACCATACCCAATATAACAAAGATCATAATCTTGATTCATCGAATAAATCATGGTATCTCATAAGAAAAAAATATTAAATGAGTCAAGGAACATTCTCTATGAGAGAATAACATAGGAAAATGTTCATATAATAAAAGATTGTAATAAATAGTTTCATAATTACAATCATAATAAGATTATGTCAAGGGTTCCCACTAGGACATTCATCACATATTAAGCTTGGTTTAACTACCTAGGTAATTGGTTTGGTCTTTGGATAACTTCCCATGTTCCCTCTTTCAGACATTGGATAACCGATGGTTAACCCACTTCAGGGATATAGATAACCTCTTGTGTACCCTCTTACGGTCTTTCAATAACCTCCCATATACCCTATTTCTAGATAAAGATAATCTCATGTGTACCCATTGATATCATAAAACAATATAATTTTACCAATTCATTGGAGGAATATATAATTCTAAGGCCACCCATCACATAATCATAATACATCTATGTGTATGCCAAAAAATCATAAGACATCCATCATAGCATCATAGCATTACCCGGGAAAAATAAGATTTTTAGTAAAAACTAATAAATTTATAACATCAAGATAAATAATAAATATGATATTATTTGATCACATCCCCATTATAACAAAAGTAACATTAAAGTGTGATATTATATATAAAAATGTCTTTAAAAGATCATTTTAATATTTCTTGAGGGAAATAAACTTTTCTTTTGGAATTAACTTATCTAAAATTTAAAAGTTTTCAAAATATTAAATAAATTTTTTCTTTAAATATAAAGTTATTTAATTGTAAAGGAATCTAAAAATAATTGATAGGTTATGACACTGGGAAATGATATTCTTTTAATGTAGATTAAAACAAATATTTGCTTCACATTTTCATTAAAAAGTGAAAAGTATCTCATTCATAAAATGATAAAATATTCCTTTCAAAAATTTCAATATAATTTAATAAAAGTGTAAAATGACTTTAAATAACCATAGGATAATATTAAAATCATTGTTTAAAATATTTAAAATAAAACATGGATATAGAATTAATATATTCTCGACCAAAGAGAAAATAAAGTCTATTTAAAAATCATTTTCTGTATCCTTTTAAGTGGAACAGAGAGTAAAATGGTAGTATTAATTTAAAACTAAATTAATAACTAAAAAATAAATAAAATAAATTGTTTTCCCATATAAATATAATATAATTTCCCTCAATATAAATCCAACCATTAATATTCTTGATTAAAATGAGATTGAAACACAAATCTTTTACCACTTTGGTAACTTTTGAATGGTGAGCCCCATGAATGAATAACATTAATTGAAACATTAAATATCATGAACATAAGGATATTAATTTTATAACAATTAAAATGGGAACTATATACAATTCATAAACATAAATATATATATATAATCAAACATGTGTCGACAAAATAATTTTCAGATGAAGAACCCTTACAACTTTGGTTGTCTCTAAATAAAGACCTCATGAAAAAGATGACTTTACATAGATTTTTAAATCCACATAATTTTCTTGAAAATATTCAAAAAATACATTAATGTTTATTATATATAATAAAAAGAGGAAAAAAATAATCAATGTGGCATATGTATCATGGAAATAAAAGTGATATTATAAACCCATACCTCACATTTGAATTTATTCCTAAGTTTTCTAACCTCCTGTATAATATATTTCATTTTAGAGAATTATATAATAGAACCATATAAAAATTATAAAAATAAAAATTATCCAATTAAAAAAATTCCTAAATAATTTATTAATAATTATTTATTAAAATCATCATTTTTGGTTGTCAACTCTTTCATTTTTTAGGTTAGTTTTGGTTCAGTGGTTACATTCCTTGTACTTTGTTCATTAACATAGCATGTACAGAATGTTAATAATTTCATTATTATCATATTTAATAATTATATAAACTTTTATAACCATTCATTTATATTAGAGAGGAAAAATAATTACATCACTCTACGGAGAATGTGGTATTTATATCTAAATGAGTAATGTTTCCATTTTTTGATGAATGTATTAAAATAAAAATAAATAATAATTAAAAAATCCATAAAAATAATAGTATAGTAAATATCATATATATTTATTAAATCCATAATTATAAATATCCTTGTGAGGGGGTTATGAAAAGTGAATTGTATCACTTTGTAGAGGTGGTAGTCCACATGTATGCAAGGGTGATACTTTCATTTCCCAGTTGATGGTAGAAGGAGACGAATAATGTTTTGAAATTTACATAATAACATAATAGTATATTCGAGATATTAATTTTATTATATTTTAATTATAATGATATAATTTTTGGAGGTTTAAAAATATGTAAAATGAAATAGATTGACTAAAAAGATTACCTCCTGACTAAGAGAACTTCTTTGGATTTATTTATAAGGACTCTAGGGATGTTAATTTAAATAGACAAGAACCTATTGAAATTTGATAATTATGTAGGAATTTTTTTTTTGTTATGGGTTTTTAGATCTAAGTGGCTCAATTTTTGGTGTATAATAGAGGACATGTGGTGTCTTTTTATAGTTAAGGGAAGAACACACTTGGAATTTCCTAAAATATTAAATTATAATAAATTCATTTTCTTATGAAAGTGGAAAAAGTTTTTCATAATTAAAAATATAATATAGTTTATGTTTAAATAATTTTTAAAATTAAAATTTGGATAGATTTATATGGATTTTTAATCTATATCTTTTGGTTTAACCCCTTAGTTAACCAATTTTAACCTTTACCTTAGTAACAACATTTTCAATAATGAAGGCTTTAAAATTTAGATATTAGGTAACAATTGGATAAAAATGGTTAATGAATAAAATTTTAGTCCATATCCCATTCACATTGTAAACTTTTATTAATTTTATCATTTTATAAAAATTAGTCATAGTTTCTTTAACAAAATCCATTAAGTCATTTTAAGAACTATTCACATGTGCTGACTGTAAAGACTACAATTTGCGTTTGAAATTAAAATGTAAACTATTTGACCATAAATTATACATTATTATTAACCATAAAATTTATGTGGCACCATTATTAATCCAAAAAAATCTTTCATTTTATGATTTTTAATTCATTTTGAATTTATTGTTCTTCTGTATGCACATGCTCTGTTTTTGTGTTGTATAAGTATTTAAGGTAATTAAACCTTCACTATAATTAAAATTAATTACCATCATAAAAAAATTATGATGAAAATAAATTTTAATTCATGAATAAAATATTCTTATCCCTATGAGAACATATAATATAAATTTAAATTAAGATAGTGACATTTTTTAATATTCCTTTACTTAAAATAACTTAAAGTTATTCATCAATGAAAAATGAAACAACACTTGTATATTATAAAATATGAGGATTTTTTGATATATTTGAAATCATGTCATTAAATATTTGAAAGTGAATGGATTATTGTTAAGCATTATCTCATAGTTTATCATTGTTCTACTTGTTTTACCATTACAGTGGTGAAAACATTTCATCCAAGGCTACTATTTATTATGATAAAAAATAAATTTGACATATTTAAAATATTAGATAATTATTATTCTAAATATGTAATATGTTTATCAAATTAAATCACAATATTTTTATAAATTAAAATTAAAATAATCCCATAAAATGTAAAAAAAAAAATTTATAAAAAAGCATTTTTTAGAATAAAAATATATTTATAGAAAAAATGAGCATAATGTCGATTAAAATGGGATAATTGTATTATGGTTAATCAAAATGATCTAATTAATTTTTTAATATAAATTCATAACCAAATTTAATTTTTTAAATACTTGAAAATAAAATACAGTTTTCCATAAAATCTGTATTTTTCACTATTCATTAAAAAATGAATCATTTTGGAAAATTCAAAATTTTCACCATAATATAATTTTCATATTCTTATTTGAAAAATGAAATCCTTTTAGGAAATAAATATTCTAAAAGTGGTATAAGTTAATTAATATATTCTCTGATAAAAATTAACAAAAATCATTTTTGAAGAGAATGTATTTTTGAAGCATAAAAAGTATTTACTAAACAGTGATTGTTTATTTTCTAAGAATTATTAAACAATTTTATATATAGTTATACCATTATAAATATAATTCATAATTATCTCACTCTTATTCATGACCACAAATTTAATGGCTATATTATATTGGTCATATTTAAATAATAATATTTTTATAGGATATCACAATTTTCTTAAAGTACTATGTTGCGTGTTAAGAAAGAAATCGTGATTATTATTCTTTTAAACCAAATTTTTGGGGTATTTTATTCTCTCACCCTTAAAAAAATTTCAGCCCTAAATTTTTTCTCATTCATCCAAGGATAAATATTTTAAATAACTTTTTTATAATCCCAGATCATAAAAAGAGACAATAAAACTTCCGTTGAAAATAGGAAGTGGGAAACATAATGGTTATCTGAAATAACACGTTATCTGAAAAAATCATCATTTCTTTGAAAAAGGTTATAAGAATAAAAAAACTAATTTTCAAGATCCTATTCCTAAAGTTTATGGATTATTTTATTATCAAAATAAAGTTCATGAGAAAATATACTTATATTGTTTCTTTCCATTTCCTATGCACAATTTCATCTATTGGTTTGGCATATATCAATTTTCACATATTCTATTACTACAACAAATGAATATTAAAGATGGATTTTTTATAACTAAAGAACTATAATTAACTTTTAATTGATCATAATATATATAAAATATTGAAAACTCATTCATCATGTCCCTGAATATTTATCAAAACTAAAACATTTATCACAGGTTACCCAATATCGATAAGTCTTTATATGATGAAATAATACATTAATCTCATAAACCTTAAAAATAACAATTGATGTTAAACATAACCCATTATATATGTATATGACCATAATAGTCCTTCAATATATATATAAAAAAATCAAAACCCACATTAAAATTTATAAATAAAGACAATAAATTTTAAAAATAATCTTAACATTAATACTCAAAATGACTTAAGGTACCACATAATGCCACGCACTAAGAACAAGAATATCATGATCTTATAATCTCTTGAATCATGATAATCATTTCCCAATATAACTTAAATCACTCTAAACCCTTAATTAAAAGACAAATGCTTCCAAAATTCACTCCATCATTATTCTTTAAGTAGAATCACAGACTATCAAATATATTCCATAAATCATAAAATGTAGTCAAATTAATTAAAAATAACATAAAACACATTAGTATCAAATCATTAATCATTTTCTGGGTGACAAATAATATCCCATATATATTATCAATATTAATCATCTTTTTATCTCAAATAATAATTATAATATTAACGTCAATCACAAATTAAGGATTATATATCCCCCAATTTTATGTTTTCTATAAAATATCACCTTACTGATAAATCACATTACTAGGTTATCAGTACCATTCAATATATGATTGAAATTCATTAATGAAAAACTATTGTAGAATAATCATGAGATGTTTATTTATTCTTATAATTAAAATGTCATTGATAAAAAACTTCTACAACATAATTCTCAGATCCCAAAAGATAAAAACTGAAATAATTCCACTTAAATAATTAGTATAGCTTATTCCCTTAAATGGTTTATGAATTATCCCTTACATTAGGGAATTGACTCGAATAATTCACATGTTCCCTATGTATAATTCATTTAACTATAATTGGTAACTTAGGATGAAATTCATATCCCTCTATTGAAATATTAATTTTTCCTCGGAAATTATATTCTCTATTTCATTATTTTACACACATAAAACATAATCCTAGTCCTCTAAGACACTTCCTTGGGCCCTTCTTCCTACATACATGGAATGTGGGAAGTTAAATCACCATCCCTCCATGGTATTCATGGAAATATAGTTTTCTCTATTTAGGTGTTTCAAGAAACACACCCATATTGATATTGTTAATCATACAAAGATATATAATATTTTTCAAAAACAAAAGGTTACTTATTAAAGATCTTATTTCACATGGTTACTCATGAGTACCATAATTACATTTATCTTCACATTAAATTTTAATACAATTAATCCTAGTTATTTTTATTAACTAAAACAAAAAAAGAGTGTGAATAAACAATAAATATAGTGAGAAATAATTAAATACCCCTCATAGTATATCTAAATATTGACAAATTATTTTCAATATATAAAAAACTAGGTTTAAACTAAGTAATCCATGATCATTATATATTCAAATAATTTATAATTGTTCTTAATGAAAATGTAAATCAGCCATGTAATATACCTTAAGAGTAGATATCTTGGTTTGCAGTCCTAGTCCCAATCATCATGCATAGGTGAAGATCATAGTAAAACCCAATATACCTCTTTCAATGTTTTTACTCCAAGGTTCATTAGTGTCATAGATAAATCCACTTCCCAATATCTAGAAAATTATTTATTTTTTAGGAAAATTAATAAATTTAGACATTACAAAATATTTAGTATGGTATCCTAGAAATAGACTTATCCACTGGGTTTTCACTATGTTTATTTAGCCCTCATCTCTAAATTTTGGCTATACCCTAATCTAATACCAACTATATACATCAATTTGTTTCATATATAAACGTTAAATATTATTAGATAAATGCTAATTACATAACATTAAGATCCATACTAGAACCATAATGGTTTAATTTCTATGGAAATTTGGATACATTATTATGGGGTTCATAAAAGATCTAAATAATTTCCCATTATTTTATTCAAAACTATATGTCCTCTAAAAATATAAAACTTGAAACATTTTTTCTTATCCTATGGAAATAAAACATAATAATAGGTTATATAAAAATCCTGGTATGAGTAAAAATGTTATATATTAATGATCATTTCAGAATAAAATGAGAATAAGGGTACGAGAACATGAGAATAACATTTTATAACCATACCCGACATATCATATATCATCATCATGAATTATGACATAAATATTGGTTGTCCATAAGACATGAATCCTAAAATAATCAAATAACGTCATCCCTAAGACCATAACATTGGAATAAGTTCATACTATAAAAGAGTGGAATAAACTATGGTATAATCATAAACATAGAAATATAATGTCAAGGATACCGACCATGACATTAAAAACTTGTTCGGGTTTGGTTAACTTCCCATGTTCATGTTTTTGGATTGGGATTACCTCTTATATTCCCTATTTCATGCATGGGGGTTTCCTCCCATGTACCAACTTTTCGGCTTGGGGTAATCTACTATGTACCCTATTTCAATCTAGGGATGACCTCTAATATACCCTCTTTAGGGCTTAATAAAACCTCTTGTGTACCCTTTAATATCATAAAACATTAATCTTTACCAAATTCATAAAAAAGATATATAATTATGGTCCCACCCATCACATTATCATATTCAATTCATGTGTATACCACATGATCATAAAAAATTCATCAAATAATCATATCATAACCTATGTAAAATTAATGGGTTTCATAAACATCTCTTCATCATAACCATAAACTATCCTAATAAATCATAAGGATGGTACTATTGAATAATATCCTAAGTAGAGAATAAGTAACATATAACTATTATATAATAAATGAAAAATTAAATTAAAAGTTAAGTTGAATATTTCTTCAACAAAATGACATTTTCATTTTTAATAAATTTAATAAAATTCTAAAAAAATATTAAGAAAACTATTTTCTTTGAAAAGAAGCATGGAAACCAATAAAGGAATCATAAAATAATTGAGTGTTCATGATTTTCACACCCCAACCTTCAAAATTATTTTAATTTATTTTTTTATTGTCTTTGGATATTTTTTGTTAAGGCTTGAGTTGAGCACCAGTTTAATTTTTTTTAATTTTGGAATCATTGGGTGAGTTTTTGGAATGTACATGGTTAGTGCACGGTTCAGGTAAACTGTTCATATTTTCCCAGGTAACAGTTTGGTTGGTTGTGGTGTTCATGGGTAAGATTCATAGGTTACGCATGGTTTTGGAAACTATGTAGAAACTATGTCAATGTTTTTTTCTAATTGGAATGTTTCTACCACTTTGTTTTTCAAACCATGCAAACTAACAATGTGAGTTTCACAGTTTCATCAAATTTTGAAATTCCATGTTTTCACCTCTATTTTTTGACCCAATTTCTATTTTTACTCATATCCTCTAACCTATAAAACCATGGGAATTCACCAAACCTCTCTACCTTGCTCCCTAACCTCTATTTATGCTCCATGAATGTTCCTAAGGCGAGTTATTTAGATTTTTTATGGTTTTTATCTTCTCTTATCCTTCCCCTATTAAGTTCTTAGTCTCTCGTGATGGGTTTTATCTTTTTGATATACACTATAGATTAGGGTTGATTTTTTGGGATGTTTTTATTTGGATATAGGGTCTATAGATTTTTTCCTTATGGCCTAATATTCATTCCCTTGATGTTTTGTCGCATCAGCACTCTTTTGACGTAGGTGTTTCCATCCATTTCCTTTCTATATCATTGCATTTTATGCTTCTATATTTTTTAATAAATTATAAATGTTTTTTCCATGATTTTAATATGATTTTTTGGATTATAATGGTGTCATTGTGTTGGTATAATTTTTTTTGGAATTTACTTAATGTAAAAGGGGTGTGAAATGGGTTTTCAATGATTTCTTTGGTTTTTCCTATATTTAAATTCCTAAAAGGTGTTTGATGAAATTAAAATTATTTTATAAATTTGAAGTTGAAAACTTTTACAGATATATTTATTTTTTATTTTGGTAGATTTTTTAGAAAAGTTAAATTGTGTATTATGTGTGATTTAGATTCCTCTTTATGTTTTAAAAAATTATTGTGAAATGTTTTAGAAATTTTCTTCTAATTCTTAATTGTTTATTGGTGATTTTGATATTGTTTAATTTTTTTGTTAGATTTATAGAAATTTATGTTATTATAAATGGTTTCAAAATGCTTTATTGTACCCCTGAATTGTTCCATTCGATGTTGGCACATCCATGTTTGCATGGGGTGCACACAAGGATGGGATTTCAAATGATGCTGCAATTCAAAAATGATATCTTATTTGAGCCTCATTTTTTCAAAAGGTTTATTATTTTTTCCCTTCATTTTTTACTAAAATGGTTCCCTGATTTATAAATGGTGGTCTGTTCATTCAAGTTATTTTAAATGTGACTCGAAATGTGTTCTAAAATCAGGGACCATTTTGTGTTTTGAGATATTCTTTGGTAAACAATTTACTTAGAGGCCTATTTGGTGTTGCATATATAAAATTGTTGTTTAAAAATTCTTTTCAAATGGTTTGTAATATAATTTTAATATATTGGAATTGATGGTTTTGAAAACCTGGTTAGAACATTATAATGTTCTGAAAATGAATTTTTGTTTTGAAATTACAACTTCCCAATTGGAATCTTAACACATTTTGATAAATGGATTGAGATATCATGTGATGTGATAGCTTAGTTGGCACTTGTGAATGGATTTTTGTGAGATGGGAACCCTTATAGAGTATTTCTCTATGTGGTTTATCACATGGGTGGTGTCAGTTTTTGGGGCATGCAATTCCAGTGGTGGAAAGTAAGGGGAGTTGTGCATGTGAGGACCTCCTCTTTTCACTATATACTAGTACCATGGATTTATTAAGAAAATTTAGAGTGTCTAGTTATGGATAGTTTTCAATCCCGATTAGATGGGTTGATACCCCACTTGACATTATAGGTCTTGGTGGGATGTTCCAATTGATTGGTAGTTAGAACAGACAGTTTGTTATTAACCATAGATCTTCACTATATGCCTCTAGGTGAGATCGAACCAAGTACATTGAGGGATATCATTAGGGATAATTATGAAAATTTTATGGTTTTCTATATTTATGTGCTTGTTTATTTTTCATGTTGCATTTTTTTCCTATTTTGTATCGTTTTATTTCATTTTCATCTAAGCCTTGTCTTATTTTCTTTGGATTTATGTGGGGAACATAGTTTTTGTAAGAATAAATATATAATAAAAATAGGAATGTGGTGTATTTGTATTCAGAAAGTGAAAATTGTGTTTGTTTGTTAAAATGATAAAAACCTATTTTTAGATGTTTATTTCAAACTAGGGTTTATGGACTAATTTTTTAAAGAAAATATCTGGATTCTATAGTGGATTCTTACTGAGTTGTTATATTCTCACACCCTACTTGTACCATTTGGTGTTAGTAGACCTGATTAGTTTTTCAGGTGATGGTTTTTGGTTGATTCATGTCTCATATCAAGTCGTTTTGTTGGTGGTGGTGTCCATGAGGCCACATGGAGGTCAGGTTGGTAGTAGATTAGTTTGGTTTTATTTTTAGATTCATCTTGGTTTAATTGTATTATATCTAAATCATTTAGTTTTTTTATTTATGATCTGTTGTTGGTTAATGATGTGTGATCAGTTTTTTTAGTTTATTTGGCTGATCATAGTTTTTTTGTGAAAAACTTCTTCCCAATGGGATTACATTGATTCTTGTAACTAGTTTTCAGCCTGTGAGGATCGGTAACAACCTTTATGCCTTCTCATGGATCAATTTAAAAGTTGAGTCCAATGGTATTCTGTCTTTGTTCATGAAAAGATGGAATCATAGGACTCCTTTATTATTTGGGGTGTTTGGTAGTTGGATATTAGGACTATCGAGGCTTGAGAGGTAGGTACAAGAAGAACATCATGAACCCTTACTCATACTAAACCTTGAGTTTCTAAGGGTAGTCTAGGATTTGAGTATTATTTTTGTTTTGGAATGAGAAATTACAATGGAGGTGATCTAAATAAATGTTTTGATTTCATATGGAGTAGAACCCATGTGGAATCTAAGTGCACAGTTTGAAGTTTTGTTAGTTTTCATGCCTACTTGGGGCATGGCCTATTAACCATGTCATCCAGTTAGTTATGGACACTAGTTTCTTATTCCAGTTGTTTGGTATGGGTTGTGTTTTGTTTTGGTTTATATTATTGTATGTGAAATTTTAAAATGAAAGTGGTTTTATAATTGGTTATTATTTCTTTTAAGTGTTTTTGGAATTTCAAGGAATGGGTTTTAAAAGAAAGTTTTTTCAATTCAGAATTTCGTGAACTCTTAGGTTTGATGGTGAAAGGGTTTTTCTGACCCCAGTTATTCCATATGGATGTTCACATATGTGTGGGTATGTTTTGGAAGTGAATATTGTCACATGTTCTTGGAATAAATAGAAGTGGACAAACATATATGTGATAGTTCATAATATTACATGGGTGAGTATTTGAAATTAAAGGTTTGGATTTGTTTTTTCGAGTTAGTTTTTGAAATGGAAAATGGTTACATAAATTCATTTTTGTTTAAAATGGCTCTTGGAATTTGGAATGAGGCCTTGAAAGAATTTGGTTTTGAAATATTAATGGTATTAGTGGTTTTCAGAAAGCAGATTTTGGTTTTAATTATACATGTTTGGTTAGTGAGATTTTTTTATCTTGAGATGCCATTCTCGGTTAATTTTCCGGTTGAGGTTGATTTTGGTTTTTTATTTTATTCTATTGAGAATTTGTCACCTAGTAAGTCCTTAAAATATATTGTGTGTCTTTAAAAATTTTGGGTTCTTCCCAATTGATAACTTTATATCGTGATGATCGAGGTATGTTAGAGGTAGTAGAATGGCTTCAAAAATTAGAGAGATTCTTCAGATCATTGGGATTCCTAAAGCTATTTGAGTGCATGTTTTTTTTGGGTTTGTTTGAGGTTCTATATTTGGATAAATATAATATTTTTTCTGTATAATCAATGAAATTTAGGATGAAATGGGAAGTTTTTATGACCGTTTTTATTTGATGTTTCATACCTGAGGAGGTGAAGATGGATAAAAAGGAAGAGTTAAAGAGTATTCAGCATGACTAGTGAACAAGAAAGGCCTATGTTGAACATTTAAAGGAGTTGGTTTCTTTCTCTTTGGAAATATTATCACAGGATATTATTAAGGATTTTCTTTTCATTATTTATATTCATCCATAGATCCAAGAATGATCACTCGCATTTTTGGATATTCATTTTTAGAATATTGTAGATAAAGCAATTTTAGCTGAGTTGGTTTATGGAACGTAAATTTTTTGAAATATCATGTCCCATGTTTGTTTTGATGGTTCCCCATCTAGTGATGAGTTCATGCCAGAGGAACCTATCTTTCTAGAGTCTCCATCATTGTTCTCAGACTCCATTTTATTTGACTATTCATTTTTGTGCCACCAGTGTGGCTATTTCGTGCATTTTAAGTTGCCGTGTTGTAATCGTCCAAAACTTGTCATCATTGTGTCTATTTTGGTCATGTAGAGAATTTTTGTAGGAATTGTTTCTCAAAGAATATTTAATTATAGTATTCCATATACTTGTTATAATGTTGTAGATGTTTCATCTAATAGGTCTCTAGCCATAGGCTCCATAGTGAATATCACATGTTGTCATAAATTTTCAGGGGTGTGTGGGTAAAAATTGCTTGGTTTTTCCCTAGAGTAAGAGTGGAGAAGGGTTAAATTCCAATTGTAGCACCTTACATTTTTTGAGTTTTTTTCTATCTTTACAAAAGTCTTAGTTGTTAGACCCCAAGCTTCCATGGTACGCTTCTCTTTAAATAATACAGTAGCGTGTGTTGTACACATCTTCGAATTCAAAAACACACTACAACCAATAAAACTAGTCATTGTGAATAGTAATACATACTTTTTGAAATTTTATAAATTTTATATTTTAAAATGGACTTCATTTTTAGATTCGGAATATCGAAATTTTCCTATGGTGAATTTTTGGTATTTTTCTAAAAACTGTCAATTTTTTATGAATACTGAAAAAAACAATGAGTTATAGTTTAAGACCGAATTTTTATTTAAATAATTATTTATTTTATTTAAATTTATTTTAGGTCAAAATAGGTACATAATACCTATGTAATTTCAATTTAATTCATTGTCATCATTTTATAATAATTTTAGATATATATAAAAATTTTCTTGAACTTTTCACCGTCTTTTACCCATCTCCTAGGAGAATTTGCAAATTCACATAAAACATAATTTTACTTCTTCTGTGATTGGAATTTCAAAAATCTGAGAGTCAAAGTTAATATCAATGAGTAAAATGTGGTTCAATAAGATAAAAATAATTTTTGGTGAATAGTAACTTTTTACTTTTATTTACCACTGTTAAAAGTAAATAGGGTAATTAAGGGTAAAATGGTATTATTATTACCCTAACAAATGTCCTATTTCTATTTACAAAGTATAATTCGACCAAAAACAACATTAGGAATAAAATATCAACCACTTTGGTTCACTTGGATTAGATTAGGACATTTATTATTATTTAATTCAAAAAATAGTTAAAAGAGTTAAAATAAAATTTTAATAACTAAATATTTTTTAATATAGGGTTATACATAAGATAAATTAGATTACAAATATTCATTAGAAAGATAAATATATTTCCTATATAATGGTATTTTATTTATAATTTTTAGACATTAAATAATTTAATTTATTTATGACACAATGGTGATACAGTAATTACCTAATTAATGAAATATTAAAATAATTGATATTATAAATATCCAAATAAATGTAATTGTTATGAATTCTACTAATTTTATAGGTTAATAATACATGTTATGATTGATTAAATGAATTTATTTTGAATTAATAATGTTGTTAGAACTTTATCAAAAATCAATTATTAAATAGTGTGAAAATTGACATAAAGGAGTATTTAAAACATATATTATATTATTAATTGATATTTTATTCCTAAAAATCTAAGGTTCAGCCAAAGGACTTATGTAATAATAGGTGTATAATTAATTAACCACTTGGGTTTCTCTTGGATGTATATAGTATGTTTATTAACCATATAATATAAAAATCCAAAGAGACGTGGTAAATGTCAAACTATTTAACTAAGAGTTAAATATAAATGATAAGGTTAATTTAGGGACCCAAGCCTGTATAAAATCTATTGGTTGAAAGGATTTCAACCCAACCACACCTTATCCTCAAAATAAGTCACTTTGGAGCCATTAGAAACAAAATATGAATTTATTATAAAATAATATTTCTAGATTTTCCTAAGGTGACCCTCACCCCTCTTATAAAAGGGAACTCCCCCTTCTCTCAAATTCATACCATCAAAGCCTTTTGGTTTGTCCAATACCTACGGTAATATCCTCTCAACTTCCCTCACTTCATCTTATAGGCCTTCCTTTAGTCAAAAATCTAACTTAAGGATCCCTTTTGATCAATTCAAAAAGAAGAACCCGAAGAAGTGGTAATGATTTCACCACCCTCTTTCAAACTTTTTTCTTCTTCCACTTCTTCTTTCTTTGTTATTTACATTCTAAAATAATAACTCCAGTATCTTCTATATATTGTGATGTTATTATAAATATGGTACAACCATATTCTAAATTATATCCATCCTTTGAATGACATGTCACCATACGTGTGTACATACGACCTACCGTCTCCACGTCGTGGTGAAATTGTTATTCAAAACATTATTATTTGGATGGGTATGATAATGATGTGTAATTGAAGTAAACAATAAATATAATATTATAATTATTCTATATATATGATATACCATCCAATTATATACAATTTTAATATCAAAATAATGATATTGTCACTCGTGCGTACGTACGGACTACCGTCTCCACGAACGCGATTAGAATCATTCTCCATCGTATCCATTAAAGAATAATTTTCATTTTATGATTACAAATAATTTTTAAAGACTTGATATAATTCTGGATATGAATATGATACATCCCATCCATAATTATTATGACTGAAAAAAAATAATACAATGAAAAATGAATCTGTTAACACCTGAAACGACGATAATACTAAGATATTATTAACAAAGCAATGTTAAAAGATAATATATGATATCATATTAATGTATATGATTCTTTTATAATTTAATAACAATCATTTCACCATTATACAGAAGGTTAACCTACCCTCCACAAAGGAAAAGTACAAGGTAAGGGTTAATTTCACAATCTCTTCATTATCAGAGGTTGTTTATAGGTAATTATCTACAGGGACCTCCTTATCATCCACATCCATATTTCTTAAAAATATATTTGAAAACATTTTGAATATTTACTATAAAATGTTTAAAGTCATTTCTCCCCTTATGTGTTTTGAAATGAATCTTTCTGTTATTTTCCAAACAAGGTACTTTTTGACAATTTCGATAAATTTAAGGTAAGAATGTTTTTTTAACTTATACGGAGGATCTGGCTATTTTCCGCCATTATAACAGCATCAAAGCTTCCCTTACAAGCTTATAAGAATATTTTGAAGATAATTTTTTTATTTATAATTATGTGACTCTTAAATGATTTCAAAATATAAAGAGATATTTCTCTAAAAAGGGTTTTTATTTCATCAATGTCAACATCCTTTGAGGGATTTTAAGTTTATTTGATGTTGATTTATTATAATACATAACTTCTATATTTTATTGAATGTTTTGTGATATTCTTGAATATGGATGTGCTATTTTTATACCATTCATTATTTATGGTTAAATTATTTACATTTTGTATGTCAGTTTTAATATGAATGTTTTTGATATGTTTAAACCTTTTCATATGAGGAATTTATTGGACTTAGTAAGTGATGGGTGGAGCATGAAATAGCTCATTGATGCATCGGTAGGTCTAACGAGACAACTAGATTTGGAATTGGCTGAGGCCCTTTCCCAATTTGATATATGGTTTTGGCCGAGACCTTAATCATTTTAATACGTCTTGGCTGAGGCCTTGAAAAAATGTTTTAGAATGTCCAACATTATACATTTTCTCATTATAGAAATAATATTGATGGTTCATGTGGTCATTCGACTAGTAGAATACCCATGATTATATTTTATTATGGATTTATTTACTCATCTCATACTCTTTCCATAAAGGTATTAATGTTAATTATTGGTAAAGGAATGTGGTTTCAATTATTCTCAATACTTATTATTTATTTTATCTTCTATTGTATTGCATACCCTTACTGAGCGTTTGAGCTCACCCCTATCCATGTTTTATTTTTCCCAGGATTCCAAGAAGTGTATTATGATTGATATGAAGGTTAATCTAAATGTAATAATGGAATTCTCCAATAACTATTTACGTTGTGTTTTATGTTTTAAATTATAATTTAATGTTAATGTATGTAATCTATTTTCCAAGACTGCTAAACTAATCGTTCTTTCGGGATATGATTTCCTTGTGATCATAAAAATGTATTAAAATAATGCACCGACTCTAGGTAACTAGTATTAGGGCATCACATTAGTGGTTTTGTTTAATTTTAACTCCATTTTTTCATTTGTTGTTGACCCTAAATTGGTTCTCCTCTCATAAACCAGATTCTTGTTTTCTACTTTGCTTACTAGGGATGTATGTTCTTGCAAAAATCAATGTTTGTGTCTTAACATTGAGTTTTTTGATTGGTTAAGGTTATTTTCATGGGTTTATCCCCTTGTGTTGGGGGTTTTGGATTGTGTGGAAATTTTTCATTTCCATTGACATCATTTTTTATATTTTGTAGAGAATTTATAGGGTTTTGGCTTGAGTTGGGAGTTCTCATTTAGGTGTTAGTGTGTTGGGAGTTTAAATGTTGATTGTGTTAGTTGATTTATTATGGTTGGGAGAACCCCCTAATGGTACCATGTGGTTATTTTACTTAGGATTCCTTTTTAATTTTTCATTTTCTACTAGTAAATTGAATGGTTTCCCTAAGGTTCATGGTTTTTTTGTATTGTTTCGGTTTTTTGACCAAGTTTTGTTTATCCTTTAGATTGGTTAATTTCTGGGGGAAGAAAGTGTTTGTAGTGGGGAAAATTTTCAAACCCTATCCTTTGAAATTATTTTATTTTATTATTGACTCATATTTGGATCTTTTTTGTTATGGTTCAGGTTTATCCCTAGTTTACATTTTTGAATTTTGAAAGTCTCATGTGAGTTGTTGGCCTGTGCACGGTAAGTGAACTATTTGGGTAAACCATACGACTGCGTCCATGTAACTGTGATGTTAGTTTGGGGTTCCAGGGTTAAGGATCATCCGTTGTGCATGGTTTGGGAAATAGTACGACAACTGTGTGAGAGGTTCTATCCATTTAGATAGTAGCTACTGCATGGTTTGTACACGGTTTGTCAAACAGTGCTAGCTTCCCAGTATCTTAAAATTTCGTAATTTAACATTTCCCCTCAATTTTTTAACCTAATTTCAAGTTTTACTTCCCTACACCCATCTCGGGACACTATGGAGCTTCACCAAACCCCTCTCCATTTCTTTCCAACCTTTATTGATTCTCCTTCAAGGTTCCTAAGGTGAGTTCTTTGGATTTTTTGTGGGTTTTCTTCTCTCTTCTACATCCCCTAGGGTGTTCTTAGTCTCTCTTGTTGGGATTTCTCTTTTGGCTGAACCATATAGAGTTCGTTTAATGTGTTGGGTTGTCTCTATTTGGATCTGGGTTGTTAGAATTGTTCCTTGGGGACTATTCATCCTTCCTTTTATGTTTAGTCGTATCTTCACACTGTTGAGGTGGGTGTTTTCTTCCATTCCCATTCTGACTCATTCCATTTGATCCTTGTGTATTTTTAAATAAATTATCAATGTATTTCACATCATTGTGGTGTGATTTTTTGTTACGACCCAAAGTTTCATTAATGAAAAATTCCTATTGATCCAGTTAAATGTCTCTTTCTGAAAAATGTTTTTATAAGATGTCAATTTCTTTGGTTTTATGTTAAGAATTGTGACCATTTTTAATATAGCCATTTAACAGTGATCACTTTATCAGTATAAATATAAGGCTTTAACGAAGCCAGTTCTATTCAGACAAAGGAAGCGATGGCCTCATCCAGTAGAATTGGCCCATACGAAGCCCATTTGTCGGTGCTCGGAAAAGAGGTGGACTCCTTGGGCTTCTCCCTTGACCAAGCCCAAGCTGAGCTTCACTATGTCAAGCTCGAACAGGACTGTCTATGGGAAAAGTAGAAGTTGATTGAAATTTCCACTCGAGCGATGTTATCTAAGTTACCCCAAAAGTCTGTCACCATCGCACACCTTACCTTAGGTCTTATGCAGCTGTTTTAAGGGGTTATGTAAAAAATAAGTAGTACTATATTCATGTACATTATTTTTTTATATAACAATGAATATAATTTCTAGTCATTTTTTATTCATTGTAAATAGTTTTTAAAGTAAAAATGGTGTTTTAGTTATTATTTAATTAAGAAATATATTTTATTAAATTAAGGGATTTTTGAATTAAATAATATTTTAATAAAAAAATAATAATATTATTAAATTAATTTTTATTAAATATAAATGATCTTATAATTTTATGAATGAAATTAACATTTTATATTAAGGTTTGAAATCCATTTCTGTCAAAACCAGTGAATTTTTTATAAATGTTTGTTTTTATTTTAAACGTGAAAATTAACATATTTAGAAATTTTTTTAGATAAAATAAATGTCATTTCTGGAATCAGGATGTCGAGATTATCCAACGGTGAATTTTTCATAATTTTATGAGACAGTCAAATTTTTGGTTAAAAATTAAATACCGTTTAAATATATAATGTGTTTTATGACATCATAATGTCCCAATGGTGATGTAATAAAATACTATAATACTTATGTTAGTCCAATATATGTTTTATCATTAAAATAAAGTTATTCTGGGTTTGTTTGACTTATTTTTCAAAGCATTAATGAACCCCTCAAGACTTATTCAACACTTTGCCTTTTTAAATTAATTTCCAGGGGAGTGTGACTCACCTCCACATAAGAAACCTTATTATTTGGATAAGTTCGGACTTGGGACTTATAAAATATTATTTTCCTCTTCCCTTTGTCAAAAACCATGGGAAAAAACCATGGGATGGTATGTGGTTTGGATTAATTTAATGTAAGGGGACCCAAACCTAAATAATAATGAATTCCCTCACCTTTCCTATATAAACCCACCCATGCTCCAACTTCCTCCTCACTAAAATCCCTTGGAGTTCGTCAAACCTATGCCCTACTCTCTTTAGAATCCTCCCAAGGTTCCCCAAGCTCCCAAGAAGCCTCTCACAAGCCTCTCTCTAGCCTTTGGAAGCACACTTCCATGTAAGGGTTTTTTCTTCCTTTCCCATTTTTGTCAATTTTATTTAAATTGTATTGCCCTTTTAGTTTCAATTATGAATGTTGGGGTATGGTTTCACACCTCCCCCATACTTCCCTCTTATTGTTTGAATGATGGGAGACCCCTTTCTCTCTCATTAAATTCCTCCCATGTACACCCGTTACTGTGCTGAAATTTCGAAAGGAACTTCTCTCTCTTCTTTTACATTCAAGAAATAATTTTGTATCATGAATCTAAATTCCATTAAAATTGTTGGGACATGTATCTATATGACCTCATTACTGTCCATTACATGTAAATATGATGAGAAACCCCATTATACCTCATCAACCTTTTTTATGAATTCTTATGTCACGCTGTTACGCTGCCGAAATCGCAACGATTTTCTAAGCCAATATCATTGTGTAGTGAATACCATGCCCATTTCTCCATAAAGGTTATTCATATTTATGCACATTTAATTATTTTTTTTAAAGTTTCATGTATGAATTCCACATTCCTTTATCTTGGAATAAATGATTATGTTTTATGAATCCATGTTTTATGATCCATGTGGCACACTTATGCATGAAATGAAATGTTTAAGAAGGGTGCGCCCTTATAGCGCTCCAATGCATTGGGTAAAGTATAGTATCATGATACGTCATGTGCAATGAGTGTTGACTCATGATAATTCTAGTGTAAGGAGGGTTTACTTGTGATTCATGTGCAATGAGGGTTTACTCATGCTTTATGTGCAATGAGCCTTGGCTCATGGTAAATCCATGTTAACTGGTGTTGTCACATTTCCATGTTATGATTATCATGCTTTATCATGCCTTTATGTTCATGTTTCTCTTATGCTCTATTGATATGCCTATTGCCTAACATGTATTGTACTCCTCATGTTATTCCATGTGTAGTCCCTTACTGGGCTTTGTAGCTCACCCTTTTCTTATGCATGTCCTCAGGTTATCCCATGTAATGCTAAGTACGAGGGAATATAGTGGTCATGTAAAGGAAGTTTTCAATAAAGATGTTTTATTTCATGTTATAAGTTTTTATGTAATGATCCTAATCCCCAAATACACTAAACCTCTCGATCTTCATTGTTGTATCATGTGAAGTTTTATGTAATAAAGCATGTTTAAGTTGTAATAAAAAGCAGGGTTGTCATAGTTGGTATCAGAGGATAGGTTTAGTTATTTTTGGGATTAGGAAACCCTAGTAAAGCCTTCGATACAAGACTAAGTATAATAAAAACATCCCTATGTTTTGGTAAATACTAAGTAAGTGGTTTATCAAACAAATACATCCATGTCTGGATACGAGCAGGTAGAGGCGGCTCTGGCACAAATGTATCCTAGGGGTAAAACCTGAAAACACCGCTTTGAGCTAGACTTGAACGGGAACTGGTGCACGACAACGGGCCTTGCTACACTCTTGGTTACGACACTTCCGGGGGATATGTTTTGATAAATTCATAATCTTAGTATGAACCCTTATTAAGGGAAAAATTCGCTTAAGAATGTATGTTAGAAATTAGATCATGAAAAGCCTAGATTGAATCATATAGACTCATGAGTTAAAGAAATTAAAATTTATTTATAAGTCATCAATATTTGTTTTTGGATTACCCTTTATGTGTTACCCCTAACTTTCCTTTTATTCTAGCCAATGGCCGGTAATAGGAGGACTCGGTCTAACAACCGTTTTGAAGATCAGTGTGATGATTGTACTAATGAGATGCCCAATACAATGGGAGCGGGAATCGCAAACTTTTTCACGCTTCTCTCTCAGTTAACTCAAGTTTTGAATAGAAACATGGGTCAAGAGGAACATTCAACCCTCCCTAAGAAAGAACAAGTCGCTATCGAGAGCTTCATGAGACAAAGTCCTCCTACTTTTAGTTGATCATCTGATCCCACGATCGTTGAACAATGGATCAACTCCATTGAAAAGATCTTCTACATCCTCCAATGTTCTGGACAAGAGAAGGTTCTCCTGGCTGCTTATCGTATGGAGGGTGAAGCTGATCAATGGTGGACATTGATCAAAAATACGAAGCCTGAGGAGGATATAGGGGCTTTGGAATGGAAGGAATTCCAGACAATTTTTTTTGATAAATATTTTCCGCGCACCCTCCGGCTTAAGATGGAAAGAGACTTCCTTTCCCTTAAGAAAAAAGATGAAGAATCTATTAGAGCGTATGAGGAAAACTTCACAAGGCTTGCAAGATACGCTTCTAGCTTTGTCGTTACCCCCGAATGCAAGGTCGACCACTTCTTTGGTGGGTTCAAGCCTATCTTGCGGAAAGCATTAGTGATCCATGACTTCAACAGCTATAAGGAAATTGTCTGATGTGCCCTCAAGGTCGAAATGTAGATCTGAGAATCACAGGGGTATCATGGGGATAAGAAGCGTAAGGTGGACTTCAATGCTGGTGGCCCGATGGATAAATCCAATGGTGCTAAGAAGATCCAGCACCCCACTTGCCAAAAGTGCGGAAAGAAGCACCCTGGAAATTGCCTTAAGGGGATGAGGAAATGCTTCAGGTGTGGAAGAGAAGGGCACCTAGCTGTAAATTGTTGGCAAGAAGGACCCGCGTCTACGATAGAGGAGAGGAACACTCTGTTCGAACCTCAATGTGTTGTTCAATGCTATAAATTCAAAGAACCGGGTCATTTTGCAAATCAGTGCCCCAATCCAAGGGTTTTCGGAGGCAACCAATAACCTCCAAGACAGCAAGGAAGAGCTTTTTCCATCACTTCTGCCGAAGTGAACCCCGAAAAATAAGTGGTGATAGGTACGCTTTTTATTCATTCAAGAATAGAGAACGTACCTTTTGATTCATGTTCTATTCATTCTTTTATATCTCGAAAGTTTAGTAGAACAATCCCAGCACCACCACAAATCATGGAAGTGAATATTTTGGTGAGTACGGAAAATGGGGCAATCATTGCATCCCATGAGTATAAGTCCTCCCCTGTTATAATCTATGGATTTAATTTCCCAGAAAAACTCTTCATACTCCCTCTGGTGGAATTTGATGCAATTCTTGGCATGGATTGGCTTCCCTTATATAGAGCCAACATAAATTGTCGGGAGAGGGAAATCACACTCCATATGGAGAATAGACCTCCGATTATTTACAATTGTCTGGAGAAAGATGAATCTACTTTAGCTCCATCATCTCAAGCATGGATATTACTACCCTATGAGCACGCGTATCTAGCTCAGATGATTGATTCCAATGAAGAAATAATCCTTGAAGAAATGCCTATTGTGAATGAATTCGCGGAAGTGTTTCCCAAGGAACTGCCTTGTCTTCCTCCTAGAAGAGATGTTGAGTTCTCAATTGAACTTATACCTGGGAAATTACCAATATCCAAGACTCCATATAGAATGGCAATTGTTGAGCTTGAAGAGCTGAAGAAACAACTACAGGAGAATCTAGATAAAGGGTTTATACGCCCAAGTGCTTCACCATGGGGTGCACCAGTCCTCTTCATCAAGAAGAAGGATGGGTCAATGCGGCTCTGCATCGATTATCCTAAACTTAACAAAATCACAATAAAGAACAAGTATCCTCTCCTAAGAATCGATGACTTGTTTGATCAGCTACGTGGAGCACAATACTTCTCCAATGTGGACTTGTGGTTGGGATATTATCAAGTAAGGGTGAAGAAGGAAGATGTCCCCAAGACTGCTTTTCGTACAAGATATTGGCACTATGAATTTATAGTAATGCCTTTCGGACTCACCAATGCTCCAGAAATATTCATGGACTTGATGAATAGAGTCTTTAGAGATTACCTTGACAAATTTGTGGTAGTCTTTATAGATGATATTCTAATATACTCCAAAACCAAGGAGGATCATGAGGAGCATTTAAGAACTGTACTAGAGGCTTTGCGCAAGGAGAAGCTCTATGAAAAGTACAGAAAGTGTGAGTTTTGGTTGAAGGAGTTCTCATTCTTGGGCCATATCATCACAAGCAATGGGATATCTGTGGACCCCTCCAAAACAGATGCAATTGAGGGATGGCCAAGGCCAACATCGGTAATGGATATCCGTAGCTTCTTGGGGTTGGCTGGATATTATCGATGATTTGTGAGGAATTTCTCATGATTGTCCAACCCTCTTACCAAGCTAACTCGAAAGGGAGTATAGTTTTCTTGGAGTGATGAATGCGAAGAAAGCTTCAAGGAGTTTAAAAGGAGGCTTATCACTACACACGTGCTCACTTTACCCACAAGTGGGGAGCTTTTTGTGGTATTCAGTGATGCTTTGAAGAAGAGATTAGGATGTGTACTGATGCAGAATGATAAAGTGATATCCTATGCCTCAAGGCAGTTGAAAATCCATGAGCGAAACTATCCAATGCATGATCTGGAGTTGGCGACGGTGATATTTGCCTTGAAAATTTGGCGGCATTATCTCTATGGAGAGAAATGTGAGATATATACTGACCACAAGAGTCTTAAATATATATTCACACAGAAAGAGCTTAATATGCACCAGAGAAGATGGATAGAGCTCATCAAGTATTATGACTGTTCAATACATTACCACCCTGGGAAAGCAAACAAGGTGGCGGATGCCCTAAGTAAAAAGGATCCAGCGATTCTATCAATGATGAGAATTGAGCGGGATCCAATCTTCTTAGACTTGATGAAGATGGACGTGGGAATCATAAAGAAGGGAACATCATCAATCCTTTCACAAATGATTGCTCAACCATCTCTTTTGGAAAGGTTAAAGGATGCTCAAAAGGATGATGTGGGAATTCAAGAAAAAGTGGAAGCTATCAAAAAGGGGAAATCCTCAGAGTTTAATGTTAATGAAGAAGGAATTGTGCAGTTTGGGAAAAGACTATGTGTTCCATCATGTCTGAAGCTGAAGAAGGGACTTTTGGATGATGTACATAGTTCAAATTTCTCTATTCACCTAGGGAGCACAAAGATGTATCGAGATCTCCGAGAAAAATTTAGGTGGGAAAATATGAAGAAGGAGATCGCCAAATATACATCAAAGTGCCTAGTGTGTCAGCAAGTGAAGGCAGGGAGGCAGAAGTCTAGGGGGGTGATGCAACCACTACCCATACTAGAATGGAAATGGGATAACATCACCATGGACTTTGTCACCAGACTTCCGAGGACATCCAAAGGCAACAATGCAACATGGGTTGTTGTGGATCATCTTACAAAGACTGCACAATTAATTTCTATTCGAGAGGATTTCTCATTGGATCAACTGGAACGGATATATATTAGGGAAGTGGTAAGGTTGCATGGAGTACCACTATCTATTGTGTCTGACCGAGATCCAAGATTCACCTCTAAGTTTTGGAAGAGTCTTCAACATGCTCTGAATACAGAACTGAACTTCAGTACAGCCTATCATCCTCAAACTGATGGCCAATCCGAGCGGACTATCCAAACACTTGAGGATATGTTGAGAGCGTCCTCAATGGACTTTAAAGGAGGATGGGATCAACATCTTCCTCTGGTTGATTTCTCTTATAATAACAGTTTCCACTCGAGCATCCAAATGGCACCATATGAATCCCTTTATGGGAAAAGGTACATAACACCAGCATGTTGGGATGAGGTCGGTGAACGTAAGCTTCTTGGACAAGAAATGGTTGAGGAGATAGTGGAGAAGGTGAAAACCATTCAGCAGCATATCAAGGCAGCCCAGAGTCGACAGAAGAGTTATGCAGATAATCGTCGATGATACATTGAGTTTAAAGTTGGAGACATTGTATTTTTACGCATATCTCCGTGGAAGAAGGTCATGAGGTTTGGAAAGAAAGGGATGTTAAGTCCAAGGTACATCGGCCCCTTTGAGATTCTTTATCATGTTGGGGCTGTGGCCTATCGACTAGTACGTCCACCTACTATGGCCAAGGTGCATGATGTCTTTCATGTATCCCTCTTAAGGAAGTACATACCGGACCCTTCACATGTACTCTTTTCCGAGGTGGTACAATTGGAAGATGATTTTCTTATGAGGATGAACCAGTGAAGATCTTAGATCGTAGAGAAAAAGTTCTACGAAATAAGACAATTCCCCTCGTCAAGGTGCTGTGGAAAAACCAAAAGTTTGAAGAAGAGACTTGGGAATTGAAGGATATGATGAAGCTGAGCTACCCACATTTGTTTTAGTGTGGGAAAAGGAAAATATTTAGGGTGGAACTTCTTAAGGGAGGAATAATGTAACGACCCAAAGTTTCATTAATGGAAAATCCCTCTTGATCCAGTTAAATGTCTCTTTATGAAAAATGTTTTTATAAGATGTCAATTTATTTGGTTTTATATTATAAATTGTGACCATTAATAATATAGCCGTTGAACAGTGATCACTTTATTAGTATAAATATAAGGCTTTAACAAACCCAATTCTACTCAGACAAAGGAAGCGATGGCCTCATCCAGTAGAATTGCCCCATACGAAGCCCATTTGTCGGAGCTCGGAACAGAGGTGGCATCCATGGGCTTCGCCCTTGACCAAGCCCAAGCTGAGCTTCACTATGTCAAGCTCGAACGGGGCCATCTACGGGAAAAGTGGAAGTTGATTGAAATTACCACTCGAGCGATGTCATCCGAGTCACCCCAAGAGTATGTCACCATCTCACACCGTACCCTTAGATCTTATGTGGCTATTTTAAGGGGTTATGTAACAAATAAGTAGTACTATGTTCATGTACATTATTTTTGTATATAACAATGAATATAATTTCTAGTCATTTTTGATTCATTGTAAATAGTTTTTATAGTACAAATGGTGTTTTTAGTTATTATTTAATTAAGAAATCTATTTTATTAAATTAAGAGATTTTTGAATTATATAATATTTTAATAAAATAATATTATTATTATTAAATTATTTTTTATTAAATATAAATGATCTTATAATTTTATGAATGCAATTAAAATTTTATATTGAGGTTTGAAAGCCATTTCTGTCAAAACCCGTGAATTTTCGATAAATGTTGGTTTTTATTTTAAAAGTGAAAATTAACATATTTAGAAATTTTTTTAGATAAAATAAATTTCATTTCTGGAATCAGGACATTGAAATTATCCAACGGTGAATTTTTCATAATTTTCTGAGACAGTCAAATTTTTGGGTAAAAATTAAGTACCGTTTAAATATATAATGTGTTTTATGACATCATAATGACCGAATGGTGATGTAATAAAATACTATAATCTTTATTTTCGGCCAATATATGTTTTATCATTAATATAAAGTGATTTTTGGTTTTTTTGACTTATTTTTCAAAGCATTAATGAACCCCTCAAGACTTATTCAACACTTTGCCTTTTTAAATTAATTTCCATGGGAGTGTGACTCACCTCCACATAAGAAACCTTATTATTTTAAGAAGTTCGGACTTTTTCCTTATAAAATATTATTTTTCCTCTTACCTTTGTCAAAAACCGTGGGCAAAAACCATGGGATGGTTTGTGGTTTGGATTAATTTAATGTAAGGGGACCCAAACCTAAATAATAAAGAATTCTCTCACCTTTACTTTATAAACCCACCCAAGATCCCACTTCCTCCTCCATAAAATCCCTTGTAGTTCGCCCAACCTCTCCCTTACTCTCTCCAGAATCCTCCCAAGGTGCCCCAAGCTCCCAAGAAGCCTCTCACAAGCCTCTCTCTATCCTTTGGAAGCACACTTCCAAGTAAGGGTTCTTTTTCCTTTCTCATTTTTGTCAATTTTCTTTAAATTGTATTGCCCTTTTAGTTTCAATTATGAATGTTGGGATATGGTTTCTCACATCCCCCATACTTCCCTATTATTGTTTGAATGATGGGAGGCCACTTTCTCTCTCATTAAATGTCTCCCATGTACACCCTTACTATGCCGAAATTTCGAAAGGAACTTCTCTCTCTTCTTTTACATTCAAGCAATACTTTTGTATCATGAATCTAAATTCCATTACAATTGTTGGTACATGTATCCATATTACCTCCTTACTGTCCATTACATGTAAATATGATGAGGAAACCCTTTCTATCTTATCAACCTTTTTTATGAATTCATATGTCACATCGTTAAGCTGCCGAAATCGCACCGATTTTCTAAGCCAATATCATTGTGTAGTGAATACCATGTCCATTTCTCCATAAAGGGTATTCTCCTTTATGAACATTTAATTATTGATTGTAAAGTTTCATGTATGAATTCCACATTCCTTTATCATGTAATAAATGATTATGTTTTATGAATCCATGTTTTATGATCCATGTGGCACACTTATGCATGAAATGAAATGTTTAAGAAGGGTGCGCCCTTATAGCGCTCCAATGCATTGGGTAAAGTATAGTATCATGATACGTCATGTGAAATGAGTGTTTAATCATGCTAATTAAAGTTAAATGAGTGTTTACTCGTGCATCATGTGCAATGAGGATTTACTCATGCTTTATGTGCAATGAGCCTTGGCTCATGCTAAATCCATGTTAAGTGATGTTGCCACATTTCCATGTTATGATTATCATGCTTTATCATGCCTTTATGTTCATGTTTCTCTTATTCTCTATTGGTATGCCTATTGCCTAACATGTATTTTACTCCTCATGTTATTCCATGTGTACTCCCTTACTGGGATTTATAGCTCACCCTTTTCTTATGCATGTCCTCAGGTTATCCCATGCAATGCTAAGTACGAGGGAATATAGTGGTCATGTAAAGGAAGTTTTCAATAATGATGTTGTATTTCATGTTTTAAGTTTTTATGTAATGATACTATGCCCCAAATACACTAGACCTCTCGAACTTCTTTGTTGTATCAAGTGAAGTTTTATGTAATAAAGCATGTTTAAGTTGTAATAAAAAGCAGGGTGTCATATTTTTTGTCTTCTTATGGTGTTTTTGTTTTTTATATATTTTTTTGGAATTTACATGATGGAAAATGGGTGAAAAGTGGGTTTTAAATGGTTTCTTTGGTTTTATTATATTGAAATGCATGCAAGGTGTTTAATAAAATGATTATTATTTTCTAAAAGTTAAATTGAAGAATTATGCTGATTTTTGACCTAGTTATATTTTTGTAGCTTGATTTTAATGGTAAAATTGGGCATGATGTGTTATTTATATTCCTCTTTATTTCTTGATAAGTTATGGTGAAATATTTTAGGAAGGTTCTTACAATTATCAAATAATGATGGAATTCAAAAATTATATCTTCCTTGAGCATTGATTTTTTAAAAGTTTTCTCATTTATTCAAACTTCCCTTTTTCCTAAAATGGTTCTACGATTTCTAAATTTTTCTTTGGTGGTTCAAGTGATTTTAAATATGACATAAAATGTGTCCTTAAATCTTGAATAGTTTGGCATTCTGTGATATGTTTTGGTAAAAGATTGTCTTAGAGGCTCGTTTGGCATTATACATATAATAGAGGTATTTAACATTATTTTGGAAATTGTTTGGAAAATGTTTGTAATATATTGAAATTGATGATTTTAAATGCCTGGTTTTATGTTTATAATTTTTTGAAAATGAATTTTGGTTTGGAATATAAAAATTTCTGGTTAGCATCATAGCATGTTTTGATAAATGGTTCGAGAGATCATATTATGTGACAGTCTGGTTGGAACTTGTGAAAGGATTGTTGTGATATGGGAACCCCTATAAAGGATTTCATGTTGTGGGTTATCACATGGATGTTGGTGGTGTTTCTAGTATGCTAGTGTAGTGGTGGAAGGTGTTTATGCTCCATTCCATCACAGAGTCTAGTGAATGGAAAAGGGTAATACCTTAATCCCCAAGAGAGTCACCCTTAGAAGAACATCAAAAAAATTGATGAAGGCATGGACTAAGTGACCATTTGGAGTGAGGCATTCAAGTCACTTGCACGCCACCTATGGGCCGCGTAGCTCACATGTGTGACCTATTTGGTTTTTCTCCCATGGTTCAAGGTGGCCTATAAATATCCCCTATGGGCCCCCATTTCAATGACGGATTTTCCAAAAGTCAAATTCAAACTCTGGTCACCCTAGTCTTCAACTCAACTCTTCCAAAATCTTTTAAGGTAACTTTTTTCCTAGAATGGAAGACCTAAAAGAGTAGAATAAGGCCTAAGTGTTTAGAATTCATCAACACTTGTGTGCTTAAGTGTCCAGACCTCCTTAAAAATGGAATCAATTACGTTCCACCCTACCCTTTTGATGAAACTTACATGCCACCCTTTTGGAAACATCTTAGGATAATACTAATGGCTTGAGTTAAGTCTCAACCAAGAATTACCCTACAGATTATTCATCACCCATGTGAACCCATGCCGCACAAGTACACTTTCATGGCCAAGACTTGCACGCCAACTTCATTTGTGTTCCTCTCTCCCTTTTACCTCTCCTCTTCAAGATATTATCCCTCGAACCCCTTTTCAAAGACATTCATGGCATGGTTCCTTTTTTTGGCTTCCTTATCTGAAAGGAATTGTGTGAGAACATCTCCCAAAACCTTGTGACTTAAAAACTTTATGTCTCTACGGTTAGAGGTTTCATCTATATAACCTCATTCTTTAAGATGAGAAGATCTTTTGATTTAGTGAATCCTCCTCACGAGTAAGTCCCAATTTCCCTTGGTTTGGGCCTCCTTTTCAGGAATAATCCCGATTCATAATTCCTTTAATTTGGGCTCCTTCTTAGGAGTAAGCCCCAATTTATAAGTCCCCTTCAATTTGGGCATCCTCTTTAGTAGTAAGCCCCAGGTTAAAACTCCAAATCACTATAAAGTACAAATACATTTATGCACCCTACTCCTGGGATTCTTTCCTGAAGTAAGTCCTGGTCTTCATCTACTTGGTTAGTCATACATACGTAAGCCCCACATCATTTCTTGTTAATGCATCTTTCATGGAACAATCATCATGTTTACTGATACATCTTTTCACTCACACTGATCATGACTCACATGATATGAGAGTGTAAAAGTAATCACAAAATCTCTTTTTGGGCCATTAACCATGCATAAGCCCATTATTTCTTCACCCAAACTACGTGGACTTTGATCCCTATCTTAAAAGTAGAGTACGTAGGAAGCCTTTCTAAGGTTCAATCCCATGATTCATTAATTCTTTTCCATCCCATATGATGTTAAACTATATCCTTCTTATTGAACTAAATGGGTTCTAATTCCTTTTTAACAAGGATACGTAGGTAGCCCATCTGCGGGTACGATCCCAACTTTGAAATAATCCATGTCTTTCTGAATGACAATAAACTTCAAGTGCCTCACTGAATGGCTTTAAAACTAGTATGGTCATCATATTGACCAATATATTTCTATATAATTTATTAAAGGATACCATTGACTAAGAATCTCTAATACATATAGAAAATTCTCCATTGATTAATAACCTCTAATACATATAAAAGATTCTCTAAATCCCATATATATCAATCATCGATTTCCAAATCTAATGGAAATCTCAATTTCATGCTTGGTGAATTAATAAGGATTCATGAACATAACTTAAATCTACAAGAGAGTCCCGGAGTAGGCAATAATTCCCCCCAAAAAGGTGTGATGATCCTGACCTCCCGTCCTCTTGACCAATGCAAATTCTTACGCCTCATCGGTCCACAACTAATGAGCACCTACCTTTGTAAAGTAGGTCCAAATGGATATAGAATCATTGGGTGTTTCCAGTTCTACTAATAAACCCATTAGAAACCGATTGGAATTTTTTGAACCTTAACCAAACAAGGTCATCCCCATTTTCATATGAAACAAGAAAATGGTGAACCCAACGTGAATCCTTAACCAAGTTAAATGATGTTTTACTTATTTTTTAAGCCCCTATTAAACTCAATATGAGAGCCAATAAAGCAACCAATAATATATGTGATCATCCAAAAGATGTAATCTAGCCAGACCTATCTTGATTATGTTTGTTATATCTAAGGAACTCTTTTCTAATATATCTCTGCAACAAAAAATGGCTTCATTAATGTTCACATCTATGAATTCCTCGGCCGAAACTACTATTGTATCCTCATCCGCTCTGAGGACAAAATCACCTACTCAGGATCTTCAACGCTGGGTCTCAAATGCATTGGTGAGAGAATATCATCAACATGATACCATCTTGACTCTGGAGGCTGCTCGACAAGCCCTCCAAGTTAACAACTCACCATGGTTGTCCAGATAGCGACGACCAGTGGCCAATAAGTAGGTGGTTCCAACCGACGTCTCCAACCGTTTTGGGTCTTTATCCCTGGAACGCAACAACTAGTCCCTCCCATATTACATGGAGGCGAATCGAGAGGTCACTCAAGGCCTTAGTTTAAGAAGATACGGGTCCTTCATAAGGACTCCCACCAACAATTGCTGCTAGACACGTGAAGTAGTGAACCCTCTACATGATGGGGGTATCGCCTCTAGGCATCCGGCTCAGGTTCCTCAGACTCGAGCACACAAGACAAACCATCAGAGGTGAAATTCGGCCAACAGGGAGCAGGTTCTTACCTATACCCCATCCGGAGAAGTCCATAAACCTAACTTGATGGAAAACATTGAGTGGGAATATACACTCGTCCGTCCTAATTTCAATGCCCATCAGACTCGTCTGGCAGTAACACACCAATCCTGCCAGGAAATTCTAGCAAAGTACTATAGGCAAGCACATACACCTGTTTATAAATCATCATCCAATCAGCAGGCTCATCTGAATACATTCAAAGAAGCCCGCCAACCAAATGTGGTGACCACCTGTAAATAGGAACATACACCTGCTTACACTAATCAATTTTGCCTGCAGTCTTGTCTGCTAGTACTGAAGTAAGTTCATCAATCATATTCGGTGGTGAACAATTAGTAGGAACATACACCTGAAATTCATCAATCTAGTCAACAGTATCATTTTCTAGCACCCAGAGATGTCAATAGGAAAGCTCCAATGAAAAGCAAGAAGCAAACACAACTTTCTACCCCCACACATGAGAACAGATAGAATTCACTGATAGGAAAAGGAGGATAGAAGTAGGAACACACACATATTCCAAACATAGAATGGACATGTATTCCCATTCCGGCAGCTAAAGTCACCCAACACATTCTGATAATGGTGAAAGAGCAGAAGAAAATCCCTATACATATTCTGGATACCTATCAGAAAATTATAACAACTTCAGTGACATCACAGAGAAAGGAAAATAAATATATCACTATCAGTGGATTGACTCATAAACATGTCACCCCAGAGCAGATTCACACCTTTGTTCCAGTCTAGGAGGGTCGTGGGGCATACTCCCCCATTTCATACGGACAATCAAGTAGGGCACATACACCCAATTTAAATGGAGATATTCATCATAACCTGGCCATTTCTCTTGTTCAGGCACATAAACATACCCATAATAACCACTTTTTTCAACAAGTGGTTTAAAAAGTGAGTAAAAAGGCACCCAAGAAAAAGACCCATCAAGCATAGTTAAAAAATCAAGAGTCAATCTGCAATAAGGCCTTGCTCAATGCTAGAGTTCTTGAAGCCCTCAGAAAATTATCTTTTGCAACTCAAGATTATACTCTCTCATTGCCAAATTCAAGAAATAACAACAATAATTCTGATGGTCTTCATTAGACACTTCCTCATGAAGTCTTGATTCATGAAAATTCGTTTAATCTCAAAGCATCATCTTCATATGAGAGCCACGATAACCCTATGCGTGGCCAGAAGGAAAAGGACCAAAAGGTTTCATCATTTGGTGTAACCCACTATGGTGGTCTTCCCCATGATAATGAATTTAGCTATTAAAGTCCTCTCCACAATAGTAATTCACATTGCATGGAAAATTATTCAATGGACAATGCAGTAATGAGAATGCCCTCTTATCTTGAGGCGCTTGCAAATGTGAAGCCAGTCATGTCTGATGCCTTACCGCTAGCTGGTGAAATACATTATCAATCAGAAGATATACTGGGATGTAGGTCATTCTCTAAACCGTCCCTGGGTCATTCATCTTCTAATTTGACAAATAAATTCTCTACCTATCTTGTTGAATCTGATGAAGCAACAAAGAAGCACCATCTTTGGTCCAATCAGGTAGAAGAATATTCATCAAATGACAAAGATAATGTTATGAATATGAGAAAACAATTGGAAAAAATTGAAATACCAGTCATGTTTTGGCTTTTGGCTGACTCTCGGTATGATATTCCAAAAACATTGGTAGAAGATTATATTCACGATATTCGTCTCAACATATGGAAAACTCTATGTCACTTAAAAGAGAAATCATTACCTTATGATGAATATCAAAATCATGTTAAGGTAATAGAAGGGTTGCAATGCCAAATTAACATGTCATATCTCTTTGTTTCCCAACATCTAAAGGTTGAAAAGTAGTAGAGAGCCCTTCAGCATACATACCTTGGTGCATTAAAAAGGTTCCGCCAGTTAGTTACCAATGCCCCATCTGGTATTCATATCAGGGGATGGGGTGTTCATGGAGCATTTCATTTCACTATGCTCTCAAGTTAACAAAGCCCGCCAAAAGTGGTCTCATGCAATGTTATTACCCATGGCTAGCCACAACTAACTGGTTTTGTGTGTAATCAAAGCCTTTCTCTAGAACAAGCCTTAACTAGTTCTTCCCAAAGTAAGGCATATAAAGAACAAGTTTTTGAATTACTATTGCATAAAGAAAATGAGAATATCAAACAGGATTCTCATTTAGAGCATGCCATCATTAGGTGACAGAGGTTTCAGAAATAATCCAATGATCATCTGAGCCATGTGATTTGAGTGGATGTCGGATGATTCATCCAACTAATTTCCAGACCAAAATCTGCAAAACCAGGAGATATTTTAAGAAAGTTTCAGATGTAGATTATCAAGATCCACCTAAGCTTTCCATTATAGGGAATCGTTTAATCCAACCCTCAGGATCAATAGACCGGATTTGAGGAATTAAGCAAGAAAAACAGGAACAGACCCAATCCACGGGACTGGGGACTTTTTCAAATTCTCAATCTCTTCCTCAGCAAAAGTCAGTCTTCTCTCGATTACAGAAGAAGCCACAAGAGGAACGCAGAGCTGATTTATTAGGAAATTCCCTCCAAATTATGATTCATCAAGAAGTTCCCGAGGGATCAACCAAAAAATTCAATGTCTCATAAACGACATGGAAGAAGACAATATTGCAGAAATGCTGATAGAAGGGTTGTAATGAGTTATGGATTGATAAATTCCATTAATTCCATTATCACTGATCCCCCAGAACATGAGGCTCACATATAGGAATCAGATGAAGAATTTCATGTTCAATAGGTTCTATAAACAGAAAAAAATGAAGGAGGTGTGCGTACCAGAAGCCACAGAGTTTCCTAGAGGCAAGGCAATCCTTCAGGTAATACCCTTCCATACTTCCGAAAGGCACATGCCTAGGAAAAGGGCAAAAGTCGGGTTTCATCCCACCCTACCTCTGGAGAAGGCCAATCAATCTCATTAGAGGAAAGGTTCAAACAACAAGAAGAAGAAATGAAGGAGTTAAGGAGGTTAAATGTAGAAATACTTCAAGGTAATCCTCCTCCTAAGCATGTTGGAGTTAATAAATTAAGGGAATTTGTTGAAACTATTGGGATAGATCAATAATATCCCCCTTTACAAGTACACCATCATAGGTCCAATCCTATGGGTCATATAGGATAGCAGCTGGCAATACTACCATTAGTGGAAGTACCGGTCGCCACACCCATCCAAACTCTAGTTATTGCACCTGCTCAGGTCCAAGCTCAACCAGATGTTTCTAAAACATTAATGACTAGCATTGAGTCATTAACAGATCGGTTGGAAGCTATAGAAGGACAATGTGCACCAGTTCAACCGGAAAAGAGATCCTACCCAGAATGGGTGGATGCAATTCCTCCCCCATCAAATTTTGTGAATACCACATTCCCAATTTCTAATCGTTCAGGAGATCCAGAACAACACATTACACATTTTATTTCTCGTTGTGATCCAATGATGGGAACTCCTCAACAACAATAAGTAGTTAAGCATAGGTGTTTTTTACATCATTATAGGGACCTTCTTTTGTCTGGTATACATGTTTTCAATCTCATTCAATTACTGGGTGGGAAGATCTCCGTAAAAAATTCTTTCTTCTATCTAGCTCAATATTACCAAAGATGACAGTTTTTTATCATAACAATTGTAAACAAAGAAAAAATGAAAGAGTTTCAGATTTCATTACTCACTAGAAGGGATTAAAATATTATTTAAGTTTATCACTCCATCAAGAAGATTTTCTACCAATCTATGTGGAAAATCAGTGTGATAAATTACACAAACCATTGATCCCTATGAAATACACAGGAGGGTTTCAAGACCTTACTTCAATATATTTGTATATAGAAAACTCTCTTATAGAGTGTAGGGCTCAAACTTGTGTAATTCCATCAACTCCAAGAAGGAGAATAGGGAAATCATATACTGCTACAGTTACACTTAAAGAAGTACCTATACCTGCTTCCATTTCAAAACCTTCATCATATCGAAGGGCTCCACCTCCCGAGCGTCAAAAACAACAGCCGCCTCGTCAAGATGATCAAATAGATCAAAGACATAAATAATTTGAGGATTTAAACAAAAAAATTTATTCTTTACAGAATGAAAAAGCTCCTGGTTACTTCATCTGGGCTCTGGAAAACAATCTGGTTCAATTGCCAATGCCCAAAAGGCTGAACAAGGAAGGAGATGAATACCTCCCCAACTATCGCGTGTTTCATCAGATTTTGGGGCATTCTATTCAATAGTGTTTTGTCTTCAAAGACCTCCAACAAACGATGGTGGACTCTGGACAAGTAAAACTGAATGTTTTTTCAGCCTAGGTAACATTTGTTAATACTACTTTTCCAGAGGAAGAAGGCGAGTGTCACGAAGTCAAAAGAAAAAATGCGTAGAAATATGATGATTGGATGGTCAGGAAAATGATCAAACAAACTCGTGCCATTTTACAAACACAATTGAATCAACTAATTGTCTCTTCTTCTATATCTACCATAGCAAAACCCCCTTCATCAGAATGAAAATCATCAAAAGAAGCAGCATAATTTGAAGAAAGAAGAGAATTTAAAAGAAGATGATATCATGTCAAATCCTAAGTTGTCTTTTACTCTAGAAGATTTTATACCATCTGCTTAAAAACCACAGGCACCACCCCACCAAATGGAACAACCTGAACAGGTTCATCAGGCATAATCTTCTTCAGATGAAGAATTGATATTTGGTTATGTTAACATGATTCATTTAACAGATCCCTATGCCAATGACAGTTTCAATCATGATGAGCCTAAGTTCCCTGTATATAACAAAAGAATTAGAGGAAGAGACATAGGTCTATGATACAGAGGAATACGTGGATATTCCAGAAGCCACTATTTCAATCCTACCACTTCTAGAACTATATATGCGGCAGAAACTATTGGAAAATCCCTTTAGCGGGCTCAATAGGAACAAGAAAGTTCTTCCACACATGGCAGATTAGGTCCTGACACAGTTATTTTGGAGGACCGGTTAGTGGTTACACCTTCTTCCTCTCATCAAATAGATATACCTAGTCAGTCTAATCTACTAAAGTCGGGAGTGTTTCCAATTCTTACCCTGATACGGGATGCATCTACTGCCAAAGAAACAATTTCCAAGGCACCTGCAAAACCACATTTTCATGATAGGAAATGTACACCTTTGGACCAAAAGTATGATGTCTTGAAACATTTTTCCCATTTACCAGCCACGTTATCAATTCTGGATGCCTTGAATCTATCAAAAGATCTCCAGGAGGCACTTATTGAGGCTTTTTCAAGTCCACAAGAATTCGAAACTGAAATTGATGCAGCTACGGTCTACCGTAAAGATAATGATCCTACATAATGCCATTCCATGATATCTTTTACTGATGAAGATGAAGATGATGTTGTACATGGACATATTAGACCTTTGTATCTATCTGGTAAAGTCAATGACATAGACATCTGATGAGATTTCATAGATAATGGATCAGAAGTCAACCTCATTCCTATTCCTACACTTCATCGATTGGGCCTCACTGAATCTAATTTATCTCCTTCTACTTTGATGTATCAAGGATATTATAAGAATGAACAAGAACCTCTGGGTGAGATAACACTCAGAAATCAGTTTGGAGAAATTGTGTTTAATTCAGATTTCATGGTTGTTTGTATAGTCATAGCCTTGAAAATGTTTCTTGGAAGACCTTAGCTACATCAACATGTGGTCGTACCTTCTTCATACCATCAATGTCTCAAATATTGTTTCAACTGTCAAATTGTATGGTGATAAGGCCCCATTCAAAATGTGTGAATATCAATACATTGAGGAAGGATTTTATCACATGGAGGGAAAGGAAAAATCCACAGTAATAGAGGTCACCAAAATAAATGCTCCAAATGGTTTGAAAAATATTACAGTAAACCGATTCATACATGTGAGTCCAGATTATGTGTTGCATATCAGTCAAATTGACAGGATAGACCTAAATCCAAACACTCTTATGGAAACTTCCATAATGTAAATTACGGAAATAAATCCATACAGCATGGGACAAATTGTTGATTCTCCAAGTAGTGATTAAAGCTTAAATGGAGATGTCTTTATTTCATCTGCTAAAATCCAGCAATTCTATATTTCATCACCAAGGCCAGAAGAAGTTATAGCAATACCAGAGTAAAATAATGATGACAATTATCAATCCATCATCTCCTCTTTATCACCCCCGGAAGACCCTTTATCATCAATAGGGTTAGAAATGGAAGCCTCTTCTTCAAGATGTTCAAATTTTAACTTCTCCCCTGACCGTGGAAATTCTGCTTCATCATCTACTATGAAAGTAGAAATAGAAGAAGTAACACATATTGAAGAAGAAGAAGAAGATCTCAGTGATGCTCCTCCAGCATTTGAAGATGGTGCCTTTACCACTATGGATGAACTTAGAGAAATAAATATGGGTACAAAAGAAGATCCATGCCCCACTTGAATTAGTACAGCCACAACCCTTGAAGAGAAAGAAATGTATACTTCATTTCTAAAGAAAAATCAAGATGTATTTGCTTGGAATTATACAGAAATTATAGGTCTTAATCCCGATGTTTCCACTCAGCATTTGGGTTTTTCGGAAGAACATCGAGGATTTAAGAAAGCAGTAAGAAGAACACACCCAGCTTATGCCTCCAAAATTAAAGCTGATGTTGATAAGATTATCAAGGATAACTTCGTCAGAGAAGTTCAATATTCCAAATGGATGGATAATATTTTCCCTATGAAAAAGAAGAATGGACAAATAAGAGTTTTCATTGAATTCAGAGATCTTAATCGGTGTAGACACCGAAAAGAGCTCAAAGGTCGAAGAAGGCTTCGGAACAACAAAGTGAATTCATATTCGGACCCGGGGACCCCATCTGGAGGGTCCGGAGGGGCTGCGTAAAATAAATTCATAGGCGCACGAAAAATTTATGCCCCGCATGAAATGTTCTAGGATTTGCGAATGGTCAGCGATGGGGGAACAAAATATTTCGTGCCCCACCCCGCGCAGCTGAAATTTCGTGTCGCCGCCTCTGTCATGCAATTATTTCGTGCCCACCTATTTTCTGTGCAGCTAGATTTATATAAATATAAGGTTACCCCCTTCCATTTCAGGGTAGAAAAATATGAACCATCTCTCGTGTGTGAAATTCGTCTTTCGCACGTTCAAAGATGGCCTTCAGGTACGGTTCTTTTCGTGCCAAGTTACCCTAGGTTCTCCCTTAGCGTGAGATCCCCATGATTTATACTGAATTACAATCCCTTCGTTGTCCTCCCATTGTGAAAAATCCCTTCCACTAGCACACAAGCCCTCCAATTGCGTGCAAACCCTTCCATTGATCGCACCACTTCCAATTGCACGCACTCCCAGAAATCGCGCGCACCCCAGTAATTTCGCGCAGCCTCTTCTAATTGTGCACCATTGGTATTCTCTACTCGCAATCATTTCAGTTGAGTGCAAAACCTTGGCTCCAATTCCATGCAAGCATCATCGATTTTGCACCAGCCCAATGTTTTTCACGCAGGTCTATTTATTTCGTTCAAACCATAAAGGTTGCGCACAATCCCCCAGGGACATCTCATATCGGTGCTCCCCAGTCGCCCCCTTGCGCGAGCGCCTGATTCTCTTCTTATGGGTTCCATTCATGGGTGTCTCTCATGCACCGGGCATCCACATCATGCACTGTCTTCCCGACCGACCTTCTAGGATCACACTATGTAACTTCAAAATCCCATGGATGACACCGCCTGTTGCGTTTCTTTTCCTCATGCTTCATCGCATATGGTCACTAACTGCTATTTCTTCTTCACATAGCCACGCTAACATGGACCCCTTGATGGTTTTCTCCAAGACACCCCCTTGTGATGGCCTTGCCAATTCCTTCCCTCCCACAAGGAGCAGAGGGTACCAATTTTGTATGCCCTAGGGGTGCGGAGCGCACCCACCTCGTCTGAGCTGCAGGAGGTTAAACTGCCAAGCACCCTCATCCTCATCACCTGACGTTAAACTTTGACCTCGCCCCATGCCATGCACACAGCCCCCCTGTAACAGCCCGAGATTTTATGAAAAATATTCTTTTTAATTTTATTAATGTCTTGTGTTGTACGCTACACCAAAAGGAGCTTGCACAACACGCATCCTTGACTTGCCTTGCATTACACGCAATCGCAACCTTCTTCGATAGCGTGTGTAGTACGCAATACTGAGTTTCACGAAACAATGATATGCTATTAAAATATTATTAAAACTAGCCGTTATGAATAGTAATAATCACTTTTTGAAATTTTATAAATTTTATTTTTCAAAATGGACTTCATTTTTGGATTCGGAGTATCGAATTTAGCTTAAGGTGAAATTTTGGTACTTTTCGGATAACTTTCATATTCTGATGAATAGTGAAAATTACTAAATTATAATTAAAAACAACTTTTTTAATCGAAATAATTAATAGTGATAAATTATTAATTTGAGTGTTTTTAAAGTATATTTAGAATATATTTTTACAATTTAATACAATGTTGGTCATTGGTTGTAATTTCACATTTAAACCAGACATAATCAAGTGTCAATCTTTTGATAGATATTGTTTCTTAAAAACACGCTATTTGTTTTAACAGTGGGATTTAATTATAAAAATAATTAATGAAACTTCTATGTTATGAATTTGGTAAAATAGAATTTATATTTGAATTTGGAATATAAAATATAGCTTAGGATGAAATTTTGGCATTGTTCTGAAAAACATCAATTTTTGATGAATAGTGAAACTACTAAGTGGTAGGTTAAAAACTGAATTTTTCATAAAACTTAATTTTACCGCTTCTATGAATGGAATTTCGAAAATCCGACAGACACGGTTGATATCAGTGAGTAAAATGTGGTTCAATGAGATAAAAATAATTTTTTGGTGAATAGTAACTTTTTACTTTTGTTACCGCGGTTAATAGTAAAATAGGGTAACTAAGGGTGAATATGATATTATTATTACCCTAACACATGTCCTAATTCTATTGGATAAGTGTAATTCAACCAAAAACAACCTTATTATTAAAATATGACCATTTAGGCCCACTTGGATTAGATTAGGACATTTATTATTAATTTATTTAAAGAAGGGTTAAAATAGTTAAAATCAAAGTTTAATAAGTAAATCATTTTTAATATGGGGTTATACATAAGATAAATTCGACTATAAATATTAATTAGAAATCTAAAAAGATTTCCTACATGATGGTATTTTATTTTTAATTTTTAGAAATTAAATAATTTAATTTATTTATGACACAATGATGATGCAGTAATTATCTTATTAATGAAATATTGACATAATTGATGTTATAAACACCAAAATAAATGTAATTTAAGACTTTTTATGAATTCCACTAATTTTCTAGGTTACTATGATATATTAATGTTGATTTAATCAACTTGGTTCGAACATATAATTCTGTTATGACTTTCACAAAAATCATATATCAAATAGTGTCAAAATTGACACAAAATAGTTTTTTAAATCAAATATTATATTATTAATTGTTATTTTATTCCTAAAAATCTAAGGTTCGGCCAAATGACTTAGATAAGGATATATATATTAATAATAAACAATTTGGGGTTCGTTTTGCATGTTATAGTAAGTTTATTAACCATATAGTGAAAGAAAACAAAAAGGCACGGTAAAAGTTAAATTATTTAACTTAGAGTTAAATCTAATTGATAAGGTTAAAATAACACCCTAAACTTGTATAAATCCTATTGGTTGATAGGATTTCGACCCATCCCCACCTTATCTTCGAAATAAGACCCTTTTGAGCCATTATAAACCGATTTTGACTTTAATATAAAATAATATTTTGAGATATTCCTAAGGTGCCCCTCTCCTCCCTTATAAAAGGACACCTCCTCCCCCTCCTCCTCACACCAATTTGAGCACTTAAGCTCGGCCAACCCCTGCCAAAATCTCTTCTCCACTTCCCTAGAAACATCCTAGAGGTTCTGGTCTTCCTCAAAGACCAATTTTAGTTTCCTAAGAGGAGGTCTCAAAGAGGCGCTTCAAAGAAGAGGTAATTACCGTTACCAATTCTTTCATCTTTATTTCTTCTTCCACTTCTTCTTCTTAGGTTGTTTCATTATGAAGTAATAACATAAGTATCACTCATATACTGATATGTTATTATAAGTATGAAACAACCCTATTTCACCATCTATCCATCCTACGGAAAAAGAAATCACTGCGCGTGCGTACGTACGGAATACCGTCTCCACGCCGTGGTGTAATCTATTTTCCACCACCACCTTACATGGATGGGTATAATGGTGTAAAGAATAACTATACATAGTTATTAAGACATCATATTGATTCTGATATATTGTATAATCCACTCCGATTCAATTCAATATTTATGAAAATGATATCATCGCTCGTTAGTACGTACGGACTACCTTCTCCACGACGCGATGAGATTCATTCTCCATGTTAACCATTTAAGAATGATTATAAAGTATATATAAGAATTAATAATTAAATATATGACATTATAAAGCTACTGGATTATGTATATATATATATATGTATGTCATCTACTTACTTTCATTTCAAGACAATAAGGAATGGAAAACAGCGTTCATGCGTACGTACGGACTACCGTCTCCATGAACGGTGTTTTTAATTTTATCTATCTATTATATATATATATACTGAATATATATGATATATAAATAAAATTTTATATTCTGGAAGTAAGTAAATCATGATATAAGTAATAATAATGTCAAGAACAACAAGTCAAAACACCTACGATAAATGAAACGATTTTACCCAAAACGCTTCTTTAACATGGAATTTACAAAAGAACGGGTAATATAATGTCATAAGTGAACCATATATGATAACAATGAATATGATTCTATAATAAGTCAATGACATTATTTAAATCATTATACAGGAGGTTCGGACACATACGAAGCAAATCGGACCTAAGGTAAGGGAAATATCACAATCTCATTTTTATCCGAGATTGTTTATTCATAAGTATTTACTGGGGTGTATTTTATCATCCACATCCATGTTTACTCAATATGTAATATTATTTCCATCCACCTACAATTGTTTAAATCCATTTTTACCCTTCGGTGGGTTTTTAGTAAAAGAAATGAAAGGAATCTTTTGTCGTTTTTCGTACGAGGTACTTTTTGACTTTTCCGGCAAAAGTACGAAGAATGTTTTTTTTAACTTATACAACATGAATGGATTTTTAAAACATTATTTCCAAGAAGCTTCCTTTACAAGTTTTCAAGTTTATTTTTAATCAACTTCTTTTATTTTAAAGTTGTATGACATATTATGAAAGGAAAAATGTTTTTTGAAGAAGAAAGGATATTTTCCTCAAGAATGGAGTTCAAGTGTTTATCAAAATTATTTTCCATCTAAGATAATAAAGGGTTCTGTTTTTTATCCCTATTATTACATTGATTTGATCATGTTGTGATGGAATTATTTTTATGAATTCCTTTATCTTATATGAATTGATTTATGATGTCATGTTGTTTAAGAATCCCATTTTTATTACATGGGTTATGATATGATGTATGTTTTATGAATATGTGGCAGACATAAGAAAGGATTCATTATAAGATGGGTGGGACCTATATCTCCCTCCAATGCATTGGGTAAAGATTTTATATCTCATGATATAGACATGGCTGAAATGGTAGGTTATACCGGTTCCGTGAAACAGGACTGAAACGAGGGTTACTCGATTCAGAAAGGGACTTTGTCCACTAAGATAGTCTTGGAAATGAGTCTTGACTAACAAGAAATGATTCTCTATGATTATGTGTGAATGCCACAAAGTTTCATGTTTTATGTTATGATTATTGTGATTACATTTCACTACCATGATTTACCCCATGTTATGAAATTATGATCTCTTTTGCAGGTTAAGATTTCCAAAAGTTATGTGCTTATGTATATGATGTGATTGATATTTCTTTTGTTTACCTTTACTGAGCATTTGAGCTCACCCTTTTATGTTTTCTTTTCCCCAGGATATAAATAAAGGTTTTAGGTATAAAAAAAGAAGAAGATCTTTGTGGGAGATGTTGAATATCTTTCACCACGATTAGAAGATTGTAGTCCGAGTTTCCAAAGACACTAAACTATTACGGTCCTTGTGTGTGTGTTTTTGTTATGTACTAAGTATTCCGCAAAAGTAATGTAATGTCCATGTACGTCAGGCTTTGGGTCTATACACCCCCCCCCCCCCCGCCTTGGACATTCTCCATGCCCACTTGTCTCCATGGGGATGGGATCACCCCTCACAGGGGATGATATCCTCTTTATTAGAGTGGAGTTTGTCCATGGGGAAAGGGAATCCACCTTGGCGTAATCCCCTAATTCTACTTGCTGGAGGCAGCATCCCTACTCCTTCATTCATCTTCGGTCCCCATGGCCTGTGAAGGGCATGGTAGGGAATGGGAATCCTCATTTCTTCAGTCCCAAATCCCTCTCCCACTGCGCTTTCTCATCTAGCGGCCTCCATCATAGAGTAATCCCTGACTTCTTGGGATGCTAACCACGCGTAAGCCCCCATTTCCTCTTTGGGCCACTCCATGGGTAAGCCACACTCCACTTTCCATGGACGCACCTTTCAAAACGTGATCGCCATGTCTCTATTATCTCTTTCTTCTCACACCGAGCATGACTCATGTGATCTTAGAGCATGCACAAAACATCACCCAACACCTTTGGGCGCCTCAAGGTGTAAGCCGCATTCCATCCCGAACTATGTGGACTTTGATCCATGTCAAGGCATGGTACGTAGGAAGCCTCCATGAGGTTCAAGCCCCAACACCTTTGGCCGCCTTAGAGTGTAAGCCCTATTCCATCCCAAACTACAGGAACTTTGATCCATGTCAAGGCATGGTACATAAGAAGCCGCCACGAGGTTCAAACCCCAACACCTTTGGCTGCCTTAGAGTGTAAGCCCCATTCCATCCTAAACTATGGGTACTTTGATCCATGTCAACGCATGGTACGTAGGAATCCTACATGAGGTTCAATCCCCAACACCTTGGGATGCCTCAGAGTGTATTCCCCATTCCATCCTAAACTATGGAGAATTTGATCCATGTCAAGGCATGGTACGTAGGAATCCTCCATGTGGTTCAAGCCCCAACACCTTGGGCCACATCAGAGTGTAATCTCCATTCCATCCCGAAGTATGGGTACTTTGATCCATGTCAAGGCATGGTATGTAGGAAGTCTCCACAAGGTTCAAGCCCCAACACTTTGGGCCACCTCAGAGTGTAAGACCCATTCCATCCCAAACTTTGGGGACTTTGATCGATGTCATGGCATGGTACGTAGGAAGCCTCTTGAGTTTCAAGCCCCGACACCTAGGCCCACCTCAGAGTGTAAGCATCATTTCATCCCAAACTATGTGGACTTTGATCAATGTCAAGGAATGGAATGTAGCAAGCCTTTATAAGGTTCAAGCCCCTACACCTTTGGCTGCCTCAGAGTGTAAGCCCCATTCCATCCCAAACTATGGGTACATTGATCCATGTCAAGGCATGGTACGTAGAAAGCCTCCCTGAGGTTCAAGCCCTAACACCTTGTTCCACCTCAGAGTGTAAGCCCCATACCATCCCGAACTATGGGTACTTTGATACATGTCAAGGCATGGAACATAAGAAGCCTCCACGAGGTTCAATACCCAACACCTTGGGCCACCTCAGAGTCTAAGCCCCATTCCATCCTGAACTATGAGGACTTTCATCCATGTCAAGGCATGGTATGTAGGAAGTCTCCACGAGGTTGAACCCCAACACCTTGGTCTGCCTCATAGTGTAATCCTCATTCCATGTCGAACTACGGGGACTTTGATCCATGTTAAGGCATGGTAATTATGAAGCCTCCATGAGGTTCAAGCCCACCAACCGGTCGTTACGACCCCCTTCACGTCGGTTCACCCCCATCCCGCATGATGTTAAACTGTATTCGCTATTTGAACTAGGTGGTCTTTGATTCCCTACCACGGGGATACGTAGGAATCATCTATGAGGTTCAAGATCATCACTCATGTCTCATCCTGACCTGTCCCTTGAGCCCACGTGTCTTGGGAAGCTCATTCCCTAACTTAATGTTTCCACTTCCTCTAGTTCCCATCCATGCATCCATTCTCACGGGTCGCCTCCTCGGTGTCCCATCATCCCATCGAACTACGCGGACTTTGATTCCCCACCACGGGGATACTTAGGAAGTCTCTTTGAGGCTCTATCCCAAAGTCATCATCCATCCAGATTCTTACCCCATCCTCCACATCCCATAGAGATCACACCACCCCATTCTCCATTCCATCATAAAACATTCAGGAATCCACCCACATGTTGGCCCTGATATCGGTGTTCCCTTAAGGTGGTTCCTCTATCTGATCCACAATTATCAGTGTTCTAATCAGTCTGATCCATCTTCATAGGATGTAAAACCTTCATCCTACCCTTTGATAAACACGGTATGCTAAGGAAAACCTCAGATACATGCCAATGGAATATGGTTCCCCGCGTTTGATGTGGGATTCCTCGGGATTCTGAGCCCTCTAAAAGCCCTATAACAAGGGATAGAAGATAGACATGCCAATCCCCTAGCATCAAGACACGCCAGTGGTTCCCAATATTACTACTCCCCTAACTGAGGGTTTCTTGCCTAACCGGACCTCTTGGAGTGCCCTGACTGAAGTAGCGTAATTAACTGGTGTCCATGAAGATATGGCACCACGAAGAGTTTCACGAACAATGTCTTAAATCTACGAGGGAGACCTGGACTAGGTGATTAGCTTTGAGGAGGAATCCATAGAAGGAAGAACCAGCATCCCATCATCCCATATTGATCAAGGATTAGACATCCCTAAATAAGGAGTGAATGCCGCCCGCCTTTGGAAAATGGGAATGCGGGGCAACACCCGCATGTCCTCTGCATGACGGATGCGCGCACCCCGGTGAAAGTGTCAAAAACAGAAATGGTGAACCCGATGTGAAATTATTCTCCTCAATATGGAGACTAGAAACTTTTGAGGCACCGATGGATTGTCTTTTCATCAGACCCACTCATTCGGCATCAGGTCCCCATAGCAAATAGCGGGTCTAACGTGAAACTCGCCAGAATTTGGGACTGCTAGGATGTTGAGCATTCCACTCTGTGTTGTTATCAGTGTGGATCCCTCTTACCGGCCATGGAAGATGTAACAACGCTGGGAAACTGGTTGTCAATTTCATTTCCTAGTATTATTAAAGAGTTTATATCCCTACTTTTAGGAACCAAGTTGTTGCATCTGGAGCCCGATCACTAGCCCACCGACATAGGGGCATGGGAAATATCGGTGTGGCTACTCTGCGTGGTTCTGCCTCTTCCATGACAGCTTCGACCACCCCGACTACTAAGCATCCAAGTCCCCTCTACCCATTGGAAATTATCCAACAAAGGGTAATTAATGACCTATTACGTAGGTACAAGGAGGAGGGGATCATTCCCACCAGGGATATGGAACACTTGGATCTTAAGGCAGTTGTGCCTCACCATCAACGCCGCCCTCGAGGGCCATGTAGGGAGCCGCCATTCCCCATCCCACCATTCAATTGTTTTGGGGGCTTGTCCCCGGAATGCCGTGACACCTCCCTACCCAACGCTGATGAGGTAGGGGATGTCTGGGTTGGCCCAATCGGAGTCCCTCTTCAAGGGCTCCTAGTGAGGGCTCCCACCAGGCTGCGCCAGCGCCGCCACCCTGTTCCCTGAGCTAAGAAGGAGGTAAGTTATGCACCTGCACCCCCAGATCCAGTTCATCTGACCCGATGCCAATGTCGGGTGCAAATAGAAGAGGACGCCCACCATGGGGAGTCAACATTAGCAACTATGGTCACCCGAGCCACCGCTGACTCATAACCCCAACTACTGGCATATGTTGAGCGGGGGCAGTTATACGACCGGCCTCGATCGAGGCCCCAACAGCCCCACGGTTAGGCTGGAATGACTCTCCCGGTCACCGGCACAGGCGATGGCCACTGCGGACCAATCCGCGGCAATGCCACCCAGTGCGGAGGCCTACTTTGTACCGCCACTATAGAAGGTGTGGGTCCTCCCTGTTTCCAACCCCTGCTTGGAGGTCTGCCTTGCGCAACCTTCAACCAAAGTGAGTGTCTTCCCCGTGACAACAACACTCTGTATAGGAATCACTCTCGCTCTCACTACACTAGGTACGGGTTCATTCACCCTTCCACAGACTGTGGGTATGGAGACATTGAATGTCCGGTCGCTTTCCATCATGGAGGTCCTCCCCATGTCCCTGTGATAGTCGGCAAAGGTCCTCCCCGCCCCAGCGGTCAATGAGGTGGAGGCCATCTTCACTTCCCCAATGCTCTGCATGGAGGTCCTCCCCATGTCCCTTTCAATATTTTCCCCAATGATCCTCCCAACGTAGCCCACCCTGGCGGGAACTCTCTCCACCCTAACACCAATTTGGATGAAGGACCTCCTCGTGCCGAAAGTGGGCCTTGCCCCAAAGAGCCACCCAAGGGCAGGAGAGTAGGTGTTCATCACTGCAAGAGGAATTCTAGGGATGGTTGGGTAGTAATCAAACTAGTCTGCTTCTCAGACTCCGAAGCGGATTGCAACTCAGTGCAGGAGCCCTCTCCTCGGACCTCTGAGTCAAGGGATGATGTAGGAATGAGGTGCATCATCATCGTACTCCTGTGATGTGAGGTCCATAGGATCCATGTCTCCCTCTGAAAGTATATCCAGGATGAATAAAACCTGACACATCCCCAGGGACTGACCACACAGTCACCACCATCATCTCTGGAAGCGCCCTCTGTCTCACCTAGAGATGGCAGAGATATTTTTTGGGGGTCAATAGCGGAAGAGCCGCATCATAGCCCAAACTCGGCAGATTCTGATGCTATGTTAGGATCCTTGGTCACCAGTCCATCCTATCATGATATAGCGGCCAAGTCACTACAACCCTCAGTGGACAACCCAAGATTCAGTGGTCAATCAACCTGGTCGCTATATTCTCCATTGACCATCCCATCGTCCCAGCGGTCTGCCTCAGTGCCACCAATTCCTCATCCACCCTAAGTTGACAAGTGGGGAAGTCAAATGCCAAACCCTGAATCTAATCAAAGGAGCTTCCAGACTATCCTTGCAGCATGCCACTTCCCTGAGAAGTTTTGGCCAGTCGCAGGACTGAGTTTTTGTACGCCAGAATCTCTCACCCTAGAGGAGTTTGAATGTTTCCGCCAGACCCTCCGGGTGACCCACATCTGTCTTCACCACCATCGGGTGAGTTATACAGGGATCCAAGAGCACCTCAAAAGCATTGGTGAACAATGTTGTCCAGTTGACAGGGCTACACTCCCCGTGGTCGAGCACCCTGAGTCATCTAGTCACTAGAGGGCCCTGCAACAACAATTCGTTTAGAGTTTCCAAGTACACTACAATGTTATTAAAGAGTCTACCTCCACATGTATGTCAGTGGCTGGGGGAAGTACGCTACCATTTTATTCAGTTGTATTCGCCGGTAGCCTGACTCACTAGGCGACATTAAAGACATGCCCCTGAGAAGATTTGCGATCAATATGACCGATCTATAGGGAGGGGAAAATGAGATGGGGATTTTTTATGGGAACATCCTCCCTAAGGATTTACCACCACTACTGGACCCATCGGGGATGATTAATCATCATCAGAGAAACCTCCTAGGTCTCCCTCTGACCATTGAGTCATTGGTACTCAGCCGGAATGCCATTAAGGGAAAAGAGCACGTCAGAGCTGTCAAGCACTCCGACCCGTTGGTATCAGTGAAAAAGACGGAGGAGGGCCCTGAGAAGGCCGCATTGGGCCAGCAGCATGATGAGAATAAGAATTTAGTTGATGAACTTCTGGATGAATGCATTTCAGAGCGAAGACCCGACTATGGTGATCCCAACCAAGTATAGCAGGGGCAGGAAAAACTACCCCTTGGCGAGCTACCCCCAGGAAACCATGATCATGAAGCATTTACTGATAGGACGGAAGCCAAAGCACACATAAAGAGGGCACAGTATGTCTCCCCAAACCCTGTTGAATGGTGTGACAAACTAGGGATCCTTGCTCAGGCTCCTCCAGCTGCCCTGCAGGCCACTCCACCAGCCGCTCCACAAGCCGCTGAGCCTGCCCACCGCATTGACGAACCTGACAACATGCTCGTGGTTAGGTATCCCCATCAAGATAGGTACCCCCATCTAGATGATCCAATGGAAACACTCATCGCGCACCTGGAGGCATTGGAAACATGACAGGTGGAAATCCCACCTGATGGTAAGCCATATCGGGCATTGGTGGATGATATGCCAGCACCCCCAGGATTTAGAAACCCCACCTTGTCGCCCTTTAATTGGATGAGGGACCCGCTGCAGCACCTGACCCAGTTCAACTCAAGGTGTGGGACTATTCTAGGGACTCCAGCACAGTAGGAGGCTACCAAGCTTCAATGTTTTGTTCAAACACTGGAGGGGCCATCATTCATCTGGTATAGTCAGCTCCCCGTCAGATCTGTGACCAGCTGGGAGGACTTTCACAGGAAGTTCCTTTACCAGTTCAGCTCTAGTTCCCAGAAAAAAAACATTTCAGACCTCTTAAAGTGCAAGAAAAGGCCTGATGAAAGAGTCTCGGACTTTGTCTCCCAGTGGAAGGGGCTCACATAATCCCTTGACATGTTGCTGAATTAGGAGAAATTACTTATGATGTGCATAGGGAACGTCAATACAGAAATGGTTCCCTCCCTAATCACTTAGAACAATCCCATACGGTTCTGAGACTTCTCAAATAAGGCCCAGCACCTCGAAGAATCCCTACAATAGGCCAGCTAGGCACGTCCGCTGCCCCCTATGATCCCAACAAGGAGGGATGTCAGAGCTGAGCCCACCGTAGTGGCCTAGATAGAGCCCCCAGACAGCTAGAGTTACTACCAGGGGAGCCAGCTCCACAGACACACAGAGGTCCACTGCCATAAGTGTAGCTTCCAACCCAACATCACCCTCCTCAGAATCAGCAGGTGCCTCCGCGTAACGCACTGCCACCACTTAGGAAAGATAATCAATTTCTGCCTCCTCAGTAGGCTCCTCCAGCCCCCCTTCAGGGTCAGGCTCCTAGAGCCCCCTTTCTAGATAGAAGAAATCGGACCTCCTCATTCAATGAGGCATAAGTCCCTGGTTACTTCCACATTGCCTTAGAGCGGGGAATTGTACGGTTGCCTGAGTGTAGAAATCCAGAAGAGGAAAATATCACTGATCGCCCCAATTACTGCCCTTATCACCAGATCCTAGGGCATGCCATCAAGAAATGAAATGTGTTAAAGGATTGTAACCAAGACAATATTTAAAATAATATAGTCAGGTTGGGCCTAGCCTCAGCATAAGTGGCGGGTGTCTTTGTAAGATTAGATAGTAGTAGCGACGACGAAGGCGAGTGGCAGCAGGTTTCTTACCGTGGGTCCCATAATTATAACGACTGTATGGCTTGTAAGACGTTCGCCCACACCCATGGAATTATCTATGCATCTATAAATTAGTCGAAGCCTTCCGAAGCTACGGCCACCACTTCTGTTTCATCATCTTAGTTGGCCTCTTCTAAGAAGAAAAAGCATCAGTGACGCAAGAAAAAACACCGTGCCCTACCAGTGCGATCATTTTCCCGCACTCTCGAAGAATATATTCCCTATATAACGACCCATACTTTACATACATTGTTAATACTTCGAAATTGAAGCACACTTATTAAAACATATGACAAAACCACAAAGGACCGTATAGGTATAGTGTCTTTAGAAACTGGGAAACATAAACAACTGGTTCATAAATCTTTTACAGTGTCTCCCATTTATTTCATCATATCTAGGGTCCCTTTTAGCATATTCAACTTAATATCCATCTTCCTGACCTGGGGAAAATAAAACATAAAAGGGTGAGCTCAAATGCTCAGCAAGGGATAATAAAGGAAATAAAAATCATATCATATCTTTATGAAAATCAAAACCTGCAAAAGAGATCATAATATCTTAACATGGAATAAATCATAGAAGTGAAAATGAGATCCCCATAATCATAACATAAAACTTGAAACTTTGTGGCATGCACACATAATCATGGAAAATCATTTCTTGTTAGTCATGACTCATTTCCAAGACTATCTTAGTGGACAAAGTCCCTTTCTGAACCGAGTTCACTCCTCGTTTCAGTCCTGTATCACTGAACCGAAATAACCTTCCGTTCCAGCCATGTCTATCTCATGAGATATAAAATCATTACCCAATGCATTGGAGGGATATATAGGTCCCACCCATCTTATAATGAATCCTTTCTTATGTGTGCCACATAATCATAAAACATACATCATCGCATAACACATGTAACAAAAATGGGATTCTTGAAACATCATGACATCATAAATCAATTCATATAAGATAAAGGAATTCATAAACATAATTCCATCACAACATAGTCAAATCAATGTAAAAATATGGATAGAAACAGAACCCTTTATTATCTTATATGGAAAATAATTTTGATAAAACACTTGAATTGAATTCTTGAGGAAAATATCCTTTCTTCTTCAAAATCAATTTCTTTTCACAAAACATCATGCAATTTTAAAAGAAAGATATTTTATTGAAAATAGTCATGAAATCTTTTAGAGGAAGCTTCATGAAAATAAGGCTTTATAAAACAGTAGAAATCCGTTCGTGCCGTATAAGTTAAAAAAAACATTCTTCGTACTTTTGTCGGAAAAGTCAAAAAAGTACCTCGTACGAAAAACGACAAAAGATTCCTTTCATACATATTACGAAAAACTCACCGAAGGGTAAAAATGTATTTAAACAATTGTAGGTGGATGGAAATAATATTACATATTGATGAAACATGGATGTGGATGATAAAATACACCCCAGTAAATACTTACGAATAAACAATCTCGGATAAAAATGAGATTGTGATATTTCCCTTACCTTAGGTCCGATTTACTTTGTTCATGTCCGAAGCTCCTGTATAATGGTTTAAATAATGTTATTGACTTATTCCAGAATCATACATATTGATATGATATCATATATGGTCATATTATTAGCTTCTTGTTAGTAATATTTCATTGTTACTTGTTACTCGGGTCTTTATAACTTTTTGTTCTTATGCGTGTTTTGTCGAATAAATTATTATTCTTATCTTTAGGTTATATATAATTCATTTACAGAATGGTATTAGTGTATTATATACCATATTCATTCATTCAATTCATTTATATAATCATTATGAAATGAAGATCATGTAGAACGAGTCGCATCACATCGTGGAGACGGTATTCCGTACGTACGCACGAGTGATGATATCGTTCCTATGATCGTGGAATTGTATTGGAGTATATATATATATTATTTCAGTATCAATATTACTTCATAATAATCATATATAGTCACTCATTACACCATTATACCCATCCTTGTAAGGTGATGGTGGAAAAATAAATTACACCACGGCGTGGAGACGGTATTCCGTACGTACGCACGCGCGGTGATTTTATTTTTCCGTAGGATGGATAGAAGGTGATTTAGGGTTGTTTCATATTTATAATAACATATCAGTATGTAAGTAATACTTATGTTATTACTTTATCATGAAACAACTAAATAAGAAGAAGTTGAAGAAGAAAGAAATTGAAAAGATCGGTAATGGATATTACCTCTTCTTTGGAACGCCTCTTTGAATCCTCCACTTAAGGAACTAAGATTGGTCTTTGGAGAAGACCAGGACCTCTAGGATTATTCTAGGGAAGTGGAGAGGAGAAAATGGCAGGGGTTGGCCGAGCTTGAGTGCTCAAATTGGTGTGAGGAGGAGGGGGAGGAGGTGCCCTTTTATAAGGGAGGAGAGGGGCACCTTAGGAATATCTCAAAATATTATTTTATATTAAAGTCAAAATCGGTTTATAATGGCTCCAAAGGGTCTTATTTCGAAGATAAGGTGGGGATGGGCCGAAATCCTATCAACCAATAGGATTTAGACAAGTTTAGGGTATTATTTTAACCTTATCAATTAGATTTAACTCTAAGTTAAATAATTTAACTTTTACCATGTCTTTTTGTTTTCTTTCACTATATGGTTAATAACCATACTATAACATGCCAAACGAACCCCAAATTTTTTATTATTAATATATATATCCTTATCTAAGTCATTTGGCCGAACCTTAGATTTTTAGGAATAAAATAACAATTAATAATATAATATTTGATTTAAAAACTATTTTGTGTCAATTTTGACACTATTTGATATATGATTTTTGTGAAAGTCATAACAGAATTATATGTTCGAAACAAGTTGATTAAATCAACATTAATATATCATAGTAACCTAGAAAATTAGTGGAATTCATAAAAAGTCTTAAATTACATTTATTGTGGTATTTATATTATCAATTATGTCAATATTTCATTAATAAGATAATTACTGCATCATCTTTGTGTCATAAATAAATTAAATTATATGATGTCTAAAAATTACAAATAAAATACCATCATGTAGGAAATCGTTTTAGCTTTCTAATGAATATTTACAATCGAATATATATTATGTATAACCCTATATTATAAATGATTTACTTATTAAACTTTGATTTTAACTATTTTAACCCTTCTTTAAGTAAATTAATAATAAATGTCCTAATCTAATCCAAGTGGGCCTAAATGGTCATATTTTATTCCTAAGTTTGTTTTTGGTCGAATTACACTTTTCCAATAGAATTAGGACCTGTGTTAGGGTAATAGTAATATCATATTTACCCTTAGTTACCCTATTTACTATTAACCGCTGTAAAAAAAATAAAAAGTTACTATTCACCAAAAAATTATTTTCATCTCATTGAACCACATTTTAGTCCTTGATATTAACCGTGTCTCTCGGATTTTCGAAATTCCATTCACAGAAGCGGTAAAATTAAGTTTTATGCAAAATTCAGTTTTTAACCTACCACTTAGTGGTTTCACTATTCATCAAAAATTGAAAGTTTTCAGAAAAATACCAAAATTTCACCCTAGGCTAATTTCGATATTCTAAGTCCAAAAATGAAGTCCATTTTGAAAAATAAAATTTATAAAATTTCAAAAAGTGGTTATTACTATTCATAACGGCTAGTTTTAATAACATATTTTTGTTTAGTGAAACTCGGTATTTCGTACGACGCAAGCTATCGAGGAAGGTCGCGATTGCGTGTAAAGCAAGCCAAGCAAGTGTTGTGTAGAAAAAGATCCCTTTGATGATTTATATAACATAAAAGTCTCGGGTGTTACATTCTACCCCCCTTAAAAAGAATTTCGCCCTCGAAATTCGTCACTTTGTAACAAACAGATGAGGATACTTCTCCCTCATCATATCCTCAAGCTCCCATGTAGCTTCTTCAAGTTGGTGGTTCCTCCATAAAACTTTCACCAATCGAGTGGTCTTGTTTCGTAGGACTTTTTCACTACGATCCAGAATCTCTATCGGCTGTTCTTCATAAGAAAGATCTTGCTTTAGCGGTACCACTTCTGAGCTGAGTACATGTGAAGGATCTGGTATGTACTTTCTCAGGAGAGATACGTGGAACACATCGTGAACTTGAGAGAGATTCGGTGGAAGCGCCAATCGGTAAGCTACCTTCCCAACACGATCCAGTATTTCGAAAGGACCGATATATCTAGGGCTCAACTTCCCCTTCTTTCCAAATCTCATAACCCTCTTCCAGGGAGATATTCGTAAGAACACTTTATCACCCACTTCAAACTCTAGGTCTTTTCTTCGGTTGTCGGCATAACTTTTCTGTCGACTCTGAGCTGCTCTTATGTGTTGTTGAATAGATCTGACCTTTTCTGCCATTTCATCAACGAGATCAGGTCCTAATAGATTTCTTTCCCCAACTTCATCCCAGCAAGTTGGAGTCCTGCATTTCTTTCCATAGAGAGCTTCATAAGGAGCCATCTGAATACTGGAGTGAAAGCTATTATTATAAGAAAATTCCACCAAAGGTAGGTGTTGATCCCAACCTACTTTGAAATCCATAGAGAAAGCTATCAACATATCTTCTAGGGTTTGAATTGTTCTCTCAGACTGACCGTCTGTCTGGGGATGATAAGCAGTGCTGAAACTCAAATCTGTATCCAGAGTATGTTGAAGACTTCACCAGAACTTCGAGGTAAATCTCGGATCCCGATCAGATATAATAGAAAGTGGTACTCCATGCAATCTTACCACTTCCTTTACATATATCCTGGCAAGCTGATCTAGAGGGAAATCCTCTCTAATAGGAATGAAGTGTGCAGACTTTGTAAGACGATCAACTATGACCCAGATAGCATTATTGCCTTTGGATGTTTTAGGAAGTCCTGTGACAAAGTCCATAGTGATGTTTTCCCATTTCCATTCGGGTATGGGTAATGGTTGTAACATCCCCTTAGACTTCTGTCTCTCAGCTTTAACTTGTTGACAAACCAAGCATCGAGAGACATATTCAGCAACATCTCTTTTCATGCCATCCCACCAGAAGTAATCTTTCAGGTCCCTATACATCTTCGTGCTTCCAGGATGAATAGAGAATGATGAACTATGAGCCTCATCCAGCAGCTCATTCTTTAATTCGGGGATGGGAGGAACGCAAACCCGATTCCTGAACTTTATTATCCCATCACAATCAAGGTTGAATTCAGGAACATTTCTCACCTTCTTTTGTAACTCGACATCTTCTTTCTGTGCCTCTTTAATCTTCACATGTATAGATGGTTGAACATTCATTTGAGAAAGATAATATTTTTCCCCTTCCATTATAATTCCAAGATCAATCCTTTGTAAATCCATAAATATTGGATCCTTTGTGATCCTCATCATGGATAAACTAGCATGGTCTTGTCGACTTAATGCATCTGCCACCTTGTTTGCTATCCCAGGGTGGTAATGGATTGAGCAGTCATAATCCTTAATCAGCTCCAACCATCTTCTTTGACGCATATTCAGATCCTTTTGTGTGAAAATATACTTTAAACTTTTATGATCAGTATAAATATCACACCTTTCACCATAAATGTAATGCCTCCAAATCTTTAATGCAAAGATTACCGCAGCCAACTCCAAATCATGTGTTGGGTAATTTTGCTCATGGATTTTCAACTGTCGTGAGGCATAAGCTATCACCATATCATTTTGCATAAGAACACACCCCAATCCCTTCTTGGATGCATCACTGTAGATCACAAACCTTTCTCCACTACAAGGCAGTGTGAGCACAGGTGCACTGGATAACCTTCTTTTCAACTCCTTGAAATTCTCTTCACATTCCTCTGTCCAGACAAACTTAACTCCTTTCCGAGTCAACTTGGTGAGTGGATTAGATAATCATGAAAAATCCTTTACAAAACGTCGATAATATCCAACCAAACCAAGAAAACTTCGGATCTCAGTTACTGTTGTTGGTCTCGACCATCTTTCGATAACCTCTGTTTTTGCTGGATCCACAGATATCCCCTCTTTTGAGATTATATGACCCAAAAATGCAACTTTTTGAAGCCAAAATTCACACTTGGTAAATTTGGCATAAAGCTTCTCCTTTCTCAGGGTCTTCAATATAATTCTTAAGTGATCTTCATGCTCTTCCTTGCTCTTTGAATAGACAAGAATATCGTCTATAATGACTACCACAAATTGATCAAGATAGTCTCTAAAGACTCTATTCATTAGATCCATGAAGATAGCAGGGGCATTAGTAAGACCAAATGGCATCACTATAAATTCATAGTGTCCATACCTTGTACGGAAAGCCGTCTTTGGTATATCCTCCCTTTTGACCCTTAATTGATGATACCCTGAACGAAGATCAATCTTGGAAAAGTATTGAGCTCCGCGTAGTTGGTCAAATAAGTCATCAATGCGTGGGAGAGGATATTTGTTCTTGATAGTGATCTTGTTAAGTTCTCGATAATCAATGCAGAGTCTCATTGATCCATCTTTCTTCTTAACAAATAGAACAGGTGCTCCCCAAGGTGACGCACTAGGGCGTATGAATCCCTTATCAAGATTCTCTTGGACTTGCTTCTTCAATTCCTGCAACTCAATTGGGGCCATTCTATAAGGTGTCTTTGAAATAGGCAAAGCACCCGGTACGAGTTCTATTGAAAACTCAACTTCACGATTTGGTGGAAGACCCGGTAATTCCTCCGGAAAGACATCATCAAACTCCCGTACAATGGGCATATTCTTAATCGTGAATTTCTCACCAACCATTTGAGATAAATAACCTTCATTTAGTGGAATCAATACCCATAAGATGGAAGAAATTTCCACTGGAAGGTTATGTTCATCCTTGCATTGATATACGATCGTAGATTGATCTGGAATATGAAATGTGACTTCCCTTCTTTGGCAATTGATATGAGATCCATGTAGGTAAATCCAATCCATGCCAAGAATCACATCAAATTCCACTAAAGGAAGGATCACAAGATTTGCAGGAAGCACTTTCCCACAAACTTCGATCGGAGAAGAATTATAAACTTTTGATGCGACTGTTGTTCCATTAGGTGTTGTCACAGCTAACTCAACATCTAATTGTTGAGGTAATACGGTGATACCCTTAGAAAATTCTTTAGAAATAAAAGAGTGGGTGGATCCAGAATCAAATAAAACATTTTCTACTTTAGAGTGGATGGTAAGTGTACCTTTCACCACTTCGTTATCGTACTCCACATCGCTGATAGAAATTGCATGTGACTTTCCTTTGTCTTTAGCCTTAAGATTTTGTTGACGTCGACCATCATCATCAACCCTTGGATTTGGGCATTGATTGGCATAATGCCCCATCTCCTTGCACTTGAAACATTGAAGTGTAGTAGGTTCATTCTGTGTATCCCTTCCTTTGTTTGCGTCATTAGACATCTTCTTCCCATTATCACGGCATTCAAATGCCCGATGACCTTCTTTTCCACATTTAAAACATTTACTTGTCCCTTTAAGACAACTCCCTCCATGTTTCTTTCCACACTTTGAGCATAAGGAAAAGCTCATCTTCTTTTCCGTGTGCTCTTTAGATTTTTCTTTGAATTCCATCTTCCTCTTCTTATCAAACCCATGTGACTGATGGGTTACTCCAATCTCGACTTTGAGAGCACATCGAACGATTTCCTTGTAGCTATTGAAGTCCCTTATGGCTAACGCCCTTCGAAGACTTGGTTTTAAGCCACTAAAGAATCGATCGATCTTACTCTCAGGTTGGATAATAATACCAGAAGCGTACCTTGCAAGTCTTGTAAAATTTGCTTCATAGGTACCAACAGATTCATCATCCCTTTGCTTCAGTTCAAGAAACTCTTTCTCCATCTTTGTTCGGAGAATACGAGGGAAGTACTTATTGAAAAATAAGTTCTTGAACTCGTCCCATTCCATAGACTCAATTTCATCCCTTTGCCTCGTATTCTTAATAAGATTCCACCATTGGTCAGCATCTCCTTCCAAACGATACACTGCTAGGATGACTTTATCATGTTCAGAACATTGAAGAACTGAAAATATCTTTTCAGTAGTACTAATCCATTGTTCAGCAACTAATGGATCAGTAGACCCACTGAAAGAAGGTGGACGCTGCCTCATGAAGGATTCAACAGAATGTTGCTCCTTCCTTTGCTCGTTTGGAAGTCCTGCATGATTCATAGCTTGAGAAAGTTGTGTGAGCATGGCTACAAGATTTTTCATTCCATCTCCCATATCGTTTGGTTGCTCAGGGGGACAATCATTGCATTGCCCATCGCATTCCGCATTAACACGGTTCCTTCGGGTTCCAGCCATTGACTAAAACCAAGAAGAATAGTGTGAGCAACACTAATTATAATAGGAAAACACATAATTCAAGAATAAAATTTTCATGCTTAAGGTCTTATCCTAGGTTATTCAAGGCCATTTCTAAAACACTAAGATTGTGTTCTATGCTTACACTTATCCTTAGGGTTCTTACTAAGGATTTCACATCCTAGTTTCCAAAGGTTGACTATACCTTTCCTCTGATAACAACTATAACGACCCATACTTTACATACATTGTTAATACTTCGAAATTGAAGCACACTTATTAAAACATATGACAAAACCACAAAGGACCGTATAGGTATAGTGTCTTTAGAAACTAGGAAACATAAACAACTGGTTCATAAATCTTCTACAGTGTCTCCCATTTATTTCATCATATCTAGGGTCCCTTTTAGCATATTCAACTTAATATCCATCTTCCTGACCTGGGGAAAAGAAAACATAAAAGGGTGAGCTCAAATGCTCAGCAAGGGCAAATAAAGTAAATAAAAATCATATCATATCTTTATGAAAATCAAAACCTGCAAAAGATATCATAATATCTTAACATGGAATAAATCATAGAAGTGAAAATGAGATCCCCATAATCATAACATAAAACTTGAAACTTTGTGGCATGCACACATAATCATGGAAAATCATTTCTTGTTAGTCATGACTCATTTCCAAGACTATCTTAGTGGACAAAGTCCCTTTCTAAACCGAGTTCACTCCTCGTTTCAGTCCTGTATCACTGAACCGAAATAACCTTCCGTTCCAGCCATGTCTATCTCATGAGATATAAAATCATTAGACAATGCATTGGAGGGAGATATAGGTCCCACCCATCTTATAATGAATCCTTTCTTATGTGTTCCACATAATCATAAAACATACATCATCGCATAACACATGTAACAAAAATGGGATTCTTGAAACATCATGACATCATAAATCAATTCATATAAGATAAAGGAATTCATAAACATAATTCCATCACAACATAGTCAAATCAATGTAAAAATATGGATAGAAACAGAACCCTTTATTATCTTATATGGAAAATAATTTTGATAAAACACTTGAATTGAATTCTTGAGGAAAATATCCTTTCTTCTTCAAAATCAATTTCTTTTCACAAAACATCATGCAATTTTAAAAGAAAGAGATTTTATTGAAAATAGTCATGAAATATTTTAGAGGAAGCTTCATGAAAATAAGGCTTTATAAAACAGTAGAAATCCGTTCGTTCCGTATAAGTTAAAAAAAACATTCTTCGTACTTTTGTCGGAAAAGTAAAAAAAGTACCTCGTACGAAAAACGACAAAAGATTCCTTTCATACATATTACTAAAAACTCACCGAAGGGTAAAAATGTATTTAAAAAATTGTAGGTGGATGGAAATAATATTACATATTGATGAAACATGGATGTGGATGATAAAATGGACCCTAGTAAATACTTACGAATAAACAATCTCGGATAAAAATGAGATTGTGATATTTCCCTTACCTTAGGTCCGATTTGCTTTGTTCGTGTCCGAAGCTCCAGTATAATGGTTTAAATAATGTTATTGACTTATTCCAGAATCATACATATTGATATGATATCATATATGGTCATATTATTAGCTTCTTGTTAGTAATATTTCATTGTTACTTGTTACTCGGGTCTTTATAACTTTTTGTTCTTATGCGTGTTTTGTCGAATAAATTCTTATTCTTATCATTAGGTTATAGATAATTCATTTACAGAATGTTATTAGTGTAGTATATACCATATTCATTCATTCAATTCATTTATATAATCATTATGAAATGAAGATCATGTAGAACGAGTCGCATCACATCGTGGAGACGGTATTCCGTACGTACGCACGAGTGATGATATCGTTCCTATGATCGTGGAATTGTATTGGAGTATATATATATATATTATTTCAGTATCAATATTACTTCATAATAATCATATATAGTTACTCATTACACCATTATACCCATTCTTGTAAGGTGATGGTGGAAAAATAGATTACACCACGGCGTGGAGACAGTATTCCGTACGTACGCACGCGCGGTGATTTCATTTTTCCGTAGGATGGATAGAAGGTGATTTAGGGTTGTTTCATATTTATAATAACATATCAGTATTTAAGTAATACTGATGTTATTACTTTATCATGAAACAACTAAAGAAGAAGAAGTTGAAGAAAAAAGAAATTGAAAAGATCGGTAATGGATATTACCTCTTCTTTGAAACGCCTCTTTGAATCCTCCACTTAAGGAACTAAGATTGGTCTTTGGAGAAGACCAGGACCTCTAGGATTATTCTAGGGAAGGGGAGAGGAGAAAATGGCAGGGGTTGGCCGAGCTTGAGTGCTCAAATTGGTATGAGGAGGAGGGGGAGGAGGTGCCCTTTTATAAGGGAAGAGAGGGGCACCTTAGGAATATCTCAAAATATTATTTTATATTAAAGTCAAAATCGGTTTATAATGGCTCCAAAGGGTATTATTTCGAAGATAAGGTGGGGATGGGCCGAAATACTATCAACCAATAGGATTTAGACAAGTTTAGGGTATTATTTTAACCTTATCAATTAGATTTAACTCTAAGTTAAATAATTTAACTTTTACCATGTCTTTTTGTTTTCTTTCACTATATGGTTAATAAACTTACTATAACATGCCAAACGAACCCCAAATTGTTTATTATTAATATATATATATCCTTATTTAAGTCATTTGGCCGAACCTTAGATTTTTAGGAATAAAATAACAATTAATAATATAATATTTGATTTAAAAACTATTTTGTGTCAATTTTGACACTATTTGATATATGATTTTTGTGAAAGTCATAACAGAATTATATGTTCGAACCAAGTTGATTAAATCAATATTAATATATCATAGTAACCTAGATGATTAGTGGAATTCATAAAAAGTCTTAAATTACACTTATTTTGGTATTTATATTATCAATTATGTCAATATTTCATTAATAAGATAATTACTGCATCATCTTTGTGTCATAAATAAATTAAATTATTTGATGTCTAAAAATTACAAATAAAATAAAATCATGTATTAAATCTTTTTAGCTTTCTAATTAATATTTACAATCGAATTTATCTTATGTATAACCCCATATTATAAATGATTTACTTATTAAACTTTGATTTTAACTATTTTAACCCTTCTTTAAATAAATTAATAATAAATGTCCTAATCTAATCCAAGTGGGCCTAAATGGTCATATTTTATTCCTAAGTTTGTTTTTGGTCGAATTACACTTGTCCAATAGAATTAGGACATGTGTTAGGGTAATAGTAATATCATATTTACCCTTAGTTACCCTATTTACTATTAACCGCGGTAAAAAAAATAAAAAGTTACTATTCACCAAAAAATTATTTTCATCTCATTGAACCACATTTTAGTCCTTGATATTAACCGTGTTTCTCGGATTTTCGAAATTCCATTCACAGAAGCGGTAAAATTAAGTTTTATGCAAAATTCAGTTTTTAACCTACCACTTAGTGGTTTCACTATTCATCAAAAATTGAAAGTTTTCAGAAAAATACCAAAATTTCACCCTAGGCTAATTTCGATATTCTGAGTCCAAAAATGAAGTCCATTTTGAAAAATAAAATTTATAAAATTTCAAAAAGTGGTTATTACTATTCATAACGGCTAGTTTTAATAGCATATTGTTGTGTAGTGAAACTCGGTATTGCGTACGACGCAAGCTATCGAGGAAGGTCGCGATTGCGTGTAAAGCAAGCCAAGCAAGTGTTGTGTAGAAAAAGATCCCTTTGATGATTTATATAACATAAAAGTCTCAGGTGTTACACCCTTAGAGATGGGGATCCCTCCCATAATCATCCTAGTGGTGGATGGCACTTCGATTGGTAGTCAAGGGTACGCTTTAATTAACACCGTCGAGTTGGTAAACTCCTATATGATTCCCGATGAGTGGGAGTTCCAGGAAAACATCCCCAATGTCCCCAGCCGACGCCAATATCAATGGAGTCGTGATCATATGGGTCATCGGGGTATATCAGTTGGCACCCCCATCCAGGTCGTGCATGCCACTAATACTAGATAATAGGTCCAGCGTAGAGCTCAACACTTGGAGCCTCTTCATCAAGGGTTGACAGGCCCTCCTCCCCCACCGTTTGTGCTACTGAATCAGGCATAACCACTTCGTTCATGCCACGACCAGCTTCACCCCACCATAGGCCAATCCCAGCCATTCGGCCCTTATCTGATAGTGACTCTCCAAGCATTGACTAGTGAGCAATGGGAGGCACCCAGTACCAGTCAGCCTCTGGTCCGACCGACAGGTCCCGTAATTCCTTCTATCATAGAGCGTCTTCCTCCAAGCAGAATATTTCTCCTGGAATGGAAGTATGATGTTCTCAAACACCTTGATGGAATCCTAACGATCCTTTACATACTTGAAGCACTTCGCCTATCACCAAATATGCGTGAGGCCCTCAGTGAGGGTTTAAGAATCCCCCTCTTGTTTGAGACGGAGGTAGCAGCTACATAAGCCTTTCTTGTTGAAGTGGTTCAGAACGTTGAATGTCAGGGCATCAATTCATTCTTAGGAGAGAATAAAGGCTCCCCCATATAGGGGAACATCCACCCAATGTACATCACTGACCAATTTAACGACATGGAGGTTCATCGTTGTCTCATTGACACCGGCTCCAGGATCAACCTTATCCCGACACGGACACTACAGAAGTTAGGGCTATCTAAGGATAACCTGAATCACTCTAATTTAAGAATCCAGGGATACGATAGGATAGAGCAGACCCTGGTTGGCAAGATCTTTTTGACGACCCAGTTCGGCGGCCAAGTTGCCAGCACCGAATTTATGGTTGTCTCCCAGGACACTGCGTACAATGCATTGATGTGCAGACCATGGATCCACCTGTACGCGACGGTCCCCCCATAATATCACCAATGCCTAAATTACTCCCTATATGGTCGAGTAGGCATACTCCATGGTGATGCATCTCCTTTTTCCTATTGTGAAGACCATTATTTGGATGCTGACTATTATAAGAGCAAGGATAAAGAAGTCCAGGAAAGTGAAGTTGATCTCGTCACCATTACGACTGACCCTTGGGCAGGCCTGAATGACATATACATCTTCTAAATCCACCGGTTGGAGGCCATGAACCCCGATACGGGGCAATGTTTTTTCATTTATAGGACAAGGTGAAACTATTCTCCCAAATATAAGTGGTGTCGGAAGATCACTTCGTATTTTTATATGAACCAGGCTCCAGTGATCTCAGAGCCTCCCACCCCAATCAGGTATCGGGACGTCCGACTCATTGCAATAGTAGTACGTCATACGTGTCTATTCATCCAGGGTGGAATAAGTTGTCTTTGGCCGATGCGCCACTACTGCTTTGATATTGTCAAGTGTGGCCCCTTAGGTCAGAGACCAGATGGGATCAGGTCGACAGCCTTCGTCACTATAGTTTCAGCAGTGCTGGAGTTCCCCAATGCAATATCCACTGCCGGGAATGCTGGTACCAGCCTCCCATCAGGGTCTGGTAACTCAGAAGTAACTTCCCCCATGGAATATCTCTTCATAAGGGGAGAAGTGGATATAGAAGATTCCCCCTACCTTTGAGGAAGGTGTCTCTGCCACGGTCGATGAGTTGGTACATGTGAGCCTCGGAAGCAAGGGAGACCCGATACCCACATTGACTAGTTCCGCTATGTCCCCCGAAGAGTAGCAGCAGTACATAGACTTCCTTAAACAGCACCATGATGTGTTTTCCTGGAGTTACAACGAGATGTCAGGACTAGATCCTCAGGTAGCCTTCCACCGTCTTGGTCTTCTGACAAATCATTATGGATTCAAGAAGCCTCCAAGAATGATTCACCATTATCACGGTGCCATGGTCGAGGACGAAGTTGAAAAGATCGTCAGGGCCAGCTTCTTTAAAGTGGTCTAGTACCCTATGTGGCTGGCCAACATCGTACCGGTCAAAAAGAGGAACAGACATATCAGAGTTTGTATTGACTTCCGAGATCTCAATCGTCGTTGTCCAAAGGATTATTTTCCCCTTCCAGTTATATAGTTATTAATCATTGCTACGACTGGGATCCAAGCCCTCTCCTTCATGGATGGTTACTCCGGGTATAATTAGATCTGGATTTCCCTTGAGGACGAGGAGTACACGGCCTTCATGGAACCCCAATGTACTTTCTATTACTAGGTTATGCCCTTCGGCATGAAGAATGATGGTGCCACCTATCAGCGGGCCATGCACCGCATATTCAAGACAATCCTAGGGACATTGGTGGAGTGCTATGTGGATAATCTTGTGGTCAAATCTCTACAGTTCCAGGACCATCTCAAGGATCTTATGAAAGTGTTCAGCTTCCTCTGTTCCCACCACCTGATGATGAACCCATTGAATTGCGCCTTAGAGGTCACCTCCAGGAAGTTTCTTATCTTCATTGTCAGGCGTTGGGGCATCAAGATCGACCCGGAAAAGATCAAGGACATCAGATAGATGCCTCCCCCGAGTAATATTTGGGAGCTTCTAGGTTTCCTAGGCCACTTAGCCAAAATATGTCAATTCATTGAAAATCTGGCTGGAAAGTGTAAGCCCTTTTCTCTGCTAATGAAGAAGGGCTCTGGCTACGAGTGGGATGTAGAGTGCCAGACCGCCTTTGAGGAAATCAAGCAGTATCTCCTTTAGCCTCCGGTCTCAATGCCACCCATCTCCAGGTAGCCACTGGTCCTCTATGTCACTGCCTTGGAATGGTCCCTCAGTGCCCTTCTCACCTAGAAGAACAATGAGGGGATGGAAAACAATCTCTACTACCTCAGCTGCATGCTCCTCGATATGGAGACCAAATACTCCCCCATCGAGAAGACCTACCATACACTCATGTTTTTCATGTAGAAATTGTGACATTTCCTGCAACACCATGAGGTACGGCTGGTGTCTCTGGTATACCCGTTGAAATATATTCAGAATCACCCCATATTGATCGGTCGTTTTGCACGATGGGTGGTAATCCTCCAGCAGTTCGATATCAGGTTCGTCCCTCAGAAGGCTATCATGGGACATGCATTGGAATACATTCTAGTTGCCTATACAACTCCCGTGGACCAATACCTAGACTTGTATTTTCCTGATGAGGTAATACTCTCAGTCGATCAAGCCATCCCATGTTGGAAAATGCACTTTGATGGTGCCTCCTGGATCCCCATCAGTGGGAGTTTCAATGATCCTAGGCTCAACAAAGTAGGCATGGGTATCATCATCACCACCTCGGCGCAAGCCATTCTTCCATACTCATTCATATTGTTAGAAGTATACACCAATAAAGAGGTAGAGTATCAGGCCCTCATTACTAGCCTCGAGCTGGCCCTCGAGATTGATGTTCCCCATTTTCATGTGAAAGAGTACTTCGAGCTAGTCATTAAGTAGGTCAGTGGTGACTATGTTGTCAGAAATCCATAGTGCATACCATTGTTGGGGAGCACTCTTAGGCTAATGACCCAGTTTCCTTCTTGGCCAGAGGTTACCCATGTCCCTCTGTCACACAATGTTCGAGCATATTCTTTGTCTAGCTTAGCTGCATCACTTTTAGATCCTGAATAGGATGATCTAATTATCCATGTGGCGCATCGGAGATTCTTAGCTCATGTTACCCCGGATGGCGATAAAATTTCATAGGTAAGCCATTTTACTGTCGGCGCCTCAACGTCAGGACCCCCCGGGTCGTCCGGATGCAGTAATTGAAATAATTTATGATTTGAGGAAACCCTTGGTTGAATATCTCTAACATGGTAATATCCCATCATATCGGGCCAAGCGCGAGCAAATACGACGACGCGTGTAGCAATTTACTTTCTAGAGCAGTCCCAACCTTGAGCCAATCGACTATAAGAACAGGTTTGATGATGTTCTCCTCCGTTGCATTCAGGGGGTTGAGATTCCATAGGTCATGCAATGGTTAATGCCGGATCCTACAGTGCCCATTAGGCTGGGCCAAAATGGTCTCACCAGATCTGGAGATTAGAGTATTTTTGGCCCTCCATGATCCATGAATGCGTCGTGTTTTCTAGGAGGTTCCATGCATGACATGTTCATGATAACTTTGTGAATTTTCCACTAGAGCCTCTCCACACTACCAAGTACTCAAGGACCTTTGCATTCTGGGGATTAGATTTCATAGGACTATACCCACTGGTAACAGATCGCCTATTCTGATTCATTCTGACCGCTATAGATTTCTTTTCCATGTGGGCAGAGGTTATTCCACTAAAGTAAGTCAAGGACCGTTCTATTTTTGACATTGTAAGTTCCAATATCATCTATCAGTTTGGATTACCTCACACCGTCCTCCCTGAAAATGGCACCAACTTCCGAGAATCCTAGTTAAAATAGTTGTACGCCAACTACAACATCCACTCTAACCATACCTCCCAATATCACGCATAGGAAAATGAGCAGATTGAGGTGTTCAATGAGACCCTCTCTAACATTTTGCATAAAATGGTTGTTTAGAACAAGAAGAGTTGGCCGGATAGGATCCCCAACACCCTCTGCGCCTATTGGAAGATGACTCGTAAAACCACCCAGGTGACCCCATAATCCCTTATGTACGGAACTGAGGCCATCCTGCCCACTGGGATTTAGTTACCCTCATTGCACATAGCAGTCTATGACCAGAAAGTGCCAGATAGGGTGGTAGAATTCCGTCTAGCTGAATTGGGAGCACTGTATGAGAATAGGGTTTGTGCCCTACCCAACCTAGAAAGGCATCAGAGTAGGATAGATCGAGCCTTCAACAAGAAGGTTCGCATCCGCTCTTTCCTGCAAGGCGACTTGGTATTGGCGCTCAGGGTGCCAATGATCTCCGGTAGGAAACCACCCATGTTGGTGCCCAAATGGGATGGACCTTTCATTGTTCATAAGGTTTACCGCCAATGTTGCGTACTCTCTAGTAAGCATGGGTGGTGAGCATATAACTCCCCCCACCAATGCCATGTTCCATAAACAATACTTTTCCTGACCCATTTTCTGGGTCTGACATGACCATAAACTGAATTACGGTCCTACACGACCTTAAACTATCGGTCCTGTATCACCCTAAATAGCACGCTCGGTCCTGCATAACCCTAAACCACATGCTCATCCCGAATGACGTTAAACTATATGTCATCTTACATGACGTTAAACTGTATGTCGTCCCGCATGAAGTTAAACTGTATGTTGTCCCCCATGATGTTAAACAGTATGTCGTCTGACATGACAATAAACTGTATGTCATCTCGTACGACGTTAATCTGTACGTCTTCCCTCATGAAGTTAAACTGTAAGTCGTCTCGCATTACATTAAACTGTAAGTCGTCTCGCATGACGTTAAACTGTATCTTCAAGAAATTCATGTGGCTTGGTTCTCATCCTTATGGGATTTGTTAGACTACCCAAAAACATAAATTTTGGGTCCATACCTTCCCAGGTCAAGCCCCTCGACCCTTTGCAGTGGTTCACTGATGTTACTATGAGTACTCTAGTCTAGGACCTGGAGTGTCAGATTCAACTTGGGAAGGTTTCAATCCACTTATCAAGCTTTGTGTTCTCTTTCATTTGGGCCCTCGTTACCTTTCACACCCGGAGGGACCCCCAAAACAGTATGGATACTTGGCCTAAGGTCTCTCCTAATATTTTGGGCTAATTCCCCCGAGGGTTTTAGACAAAAAATTGAAACAAGTCCCGCATTGTGAACATGGTCAGCGGTCGACGCTCATTTGTTTGTCTCCATTTTAGACTAATGCAACAGGTTGTTGTGTTGCGAAAATGGTCAGTAGTAATCCTCTGTCGCCACACCTTCCCCTTAAAGCTTTGAATTTCGGTTACATAACTCACATTACATTCCACCCCATTACGCATGGATAGAATCTTGAAACACATGGCACTATCCCTCAGTGCACCTCCGCATGTCAGGGGAAAAAATCTGCAATATGGCGTCATCCAGGGCTCGTGCAATCCGAACGCTAAGGGCATAAACTAGGATCTTCTCTAGCAGCTCTGTGCGACTCGATTCTCATCCTCATGGGATACATAGGATCACTCGAACATCGTGCTTCCTGGTCCAGCCCATCTAGGAGCTAGCTTCTGCTGCCCCTAATACTCTTGGATCGAGGCTCCTCTCCCGGAATTGCGCAAGGTGATGATGTGGACCTCATCCTCGTTCACTTTGGGTATTCTCTATCGCGTCATGCGCATTCCTTTAGTTCCAAACTATATGAACTTAAACTGTGTTGTTGGGTCCAATCACATGACCCTAAACTATGACAGTATCGTCATGTCTGTACGACGAAAAATGGCACTGCATTGTGATTACCTCATCGTAGGGGTCATCACGTTGGGTGTCGGTTATTCACCATACCATTTGTCAACACCTATATATGGCTTGATTCTTGTGGCGATGCTGGGAATTTCTACCCTAGGCTTGTTGTTTCACAAAAAAAATCATTAATCTTCAGGGACAAACAAGATGCATCAAATACCGCTTCTTTTGAGGTGAGGGTTGGACCCGCACACCCCTTTCTAGAACTACATGTAGCTTGATTCTCATTCTCATGAGATACGTAGGAACACCTAGGCACTTCCCCATGGGCCCAACATAACTTTCGTGTTCGGTCCCTTGACCTAAACACTTCCCCAAGCATCACATGGTAATTTGGACTTATGTCCTCATTCATGTCAGGTTTCATGAACACCTTACCATGTGTCCCCTACATTCCTTACCGATCCCTCGTCCGAGATCTAAGACCTTAAACTAATACCCTTTCTAGAACTACGTGTGGCTTTATTCCCATCCTTATGGGATACGTAGGAACACCCAAATATTCTGTCTCGGGTCCAGCCCTGGGAATCACAAATCTCATCCTTCCTCACCATTGGCCCACTGGCCTAACCCCTCAGGGAGTTTTGTAATTGCATCATTTTCCATGAACAAACTCAGGATTCCCCATCATCACATTGGGAAGCAATGGTTCCCTCACAAAAAAGGTCCTATCTCAGAGAAGGAATGATCCATGATCAGATTAATGCGCCCGCCTAATGTACTTTTACTACAGTGGGGTAATTTCAAGAGTGTTGGACTCTGTTCGAACAAACCATCACACCACCTCATGCTTTTCATGTCCTTCATTTGGATCTTATTCCTCTACCATGTCTAAAGGGACCCCCTAACGGTTTGGTCCCATGCCGCATCGGCTCACCTACCATCCTGGGCCAACGCCCCAAAATACTTTGGACGACACTTTGAGTTAGGTACCATGTTTCGAACATAGTCAATGGTCGAACCTCATTTGATGTCCGCGTTTCAGGATAATTCAATAGGGACGCTATGTTTCAAAAATGATCAATAGTTGTCCTTTATTTCCATGACCCTCCCACATTGTTTCGAATTTTGGATAACGTGATTCACATTCTTCATTCTCCTATTTTCGGACTAATTCCAATGCCCCTGGAATTTCTCTACGTGTTCACTAGATCACATTAAGAAGATGATACATTGATCAGTCTGAGGTCCTCTTCCTTTGATCGGGGCTCCCTCTTCTCCTCGGAAATACAGATTCGAATTTCGAATACCCGAAGCATGGTTGATGCTCCCATGATCAAACAAAGTAATAGTACTAGCATTCCTTATTTCTCACAACGGGTATGGACCACGTGCGGTTAGGAATGGATTTCTATTTATTTTGGGATTATGGTTGAGCACATTAAACTAGAGAGACAAGTAAATAAATTTTTCCATACAAACAGTTCAAAAACAAGAAGCTGTAAGGTGACATAAGTTTATGGGTTCGACTAAAACATGGCCCTTAAGGGTCAGCTTCTTGGATAGATCTTTCCAATTTTGATACCTTCTGGCTAGTGGCCTCCAGAACTACTTCCCACCCCCTGAGGAGTCTCTGTTCATCAGCATCCATAGAGTGTATTTCACTGACTCTAGCCCGTTCCCGCGCATGTTCAGTTTGCAGATCAGTTATCTGGTGACTCACTTCCCCTAGTTTCTCTTGGGCATATCCTAGCTAGGCCCTCAACTACTACATGATCTGAGAACAGTTTACAATGAATATCTCTTATTCTTTTACTTGTTCATCAAGTCATTGAACCTCTTTCTCCACCCTTTTAAATGCTCGGGCACACCCTAACTCCTCCCAACACTGGGTGACGTTGGAGTGCTGGCTGCTCTCGTGAACCTTCTCTGCCTTGTAATCATGGACCGTCAAGTGAAGGCGTTGGGAATCTTCCCCTACAACACACCAGAAACATAGCCAGGTGTGGAGTGATCCCATCTGCTTCATGCATTCTGTCTGAGGCTGTTTGAGAAAACACTGGATGCACTTCCGCCCCTTGTGCCACATCACCCGACTCTACTTGGCCGCTTTCGAGTATGAATCATAAACTTCCTTGGGGTCAATAGACCGATAAACAGGGAAAGCATCTAGAAGGATAGCAGTAGGGTCTTCCTCAGAGATTCCTCCCATGGTGTCAGGCTCCCCAGTGTCTGAGTGACATTCCACTCTCACCTCAACCCTGGTGGCACCTCTGTCAACTTTTGGCCCTACCCTGACAGGAGTTCCACTGATATACGCCACTCCCTTCTCATCAATTATTGGGGCCAACTCAGTTTGGGAGGCATGTCTTGGATTGGTCAATATGATTTCCACTGGTTCACTCACGGATGGTTCGAGTTCCGCAACCTGACTAGCCTCCAATTCCATAATCACAGTATAGACAAGGAGTGCCCTAATTAGTTGAGTCCTCTGACGGTAAGTACTAGTATCAGAGCAAGGAACTTACAGGGTCCTAAGGCACCAGACTTTAGTGTTTTGGCCACTACAGGAGCTGCGGGGGATCGTTGAGTTCTCATCAGCTCTATAATGGGCGTCGGTGCCCCACCTTGTTCCAATGGTGCTTCTCCACCTCCTTCGACTAGAGACTCTTGATTAGCACCAGTGTGGTCCTTTAAAGATGAGGAGGGTGTATTAAGGATTGTAAATGAAATCGGAGAGAATGAGGAGGATAGATAAGGGTGGAAGCGTACCTCAAGCAGTTCAGTCACATCCATATCGGACCTGAAGATCTCAACGCTCTCCTGGAGACTCCCTTGGTGGGACGCCCCTTGAGACCCTTCACCTCTGGGCTCCTCTTCCCCTTCACCTTCTCTTTATGCATCTTCCTCTTCCATCTCACCATTGTCTGGCTCATCACTTCTGTCATCATCCCCCAGTGGCATCGTTTCCGGATCATGCTCCTTGCCTATCATCACTTTCACCTAGAAACGTGGCTCCACACACCGACCCCGTTGGAATTAGTACATGTCTATGGCTGTCAGGTATGCATGTCATCGATGGAAGTTTACTTTGTCGAGAACCCGAACAAGCATGACTTCTGGAAGCTAGATCCCGTCTCGCACTATCTTCTTCCAGAGGTCTTCAGTGCTCACCGACCGCCACAAGGTTAGCCAAGACGACCATATTGTGGGGAATATTTCATCATGAGAAGGTTTAAGAAGATATCTTATTTGCTTCCCGGGAAGTTCTATGGATTCTCCATGGGACCCACCTCCTCTAGGAAAAGAGGGTGTGGCCACACCATGCGACGTCCCCACCACTAATGCTCTGGAAGTACTCATTCTTCTCTAGTGATACTTTCCCATTGTCTATCATCTAGATAGTTGGGGTGGGGAATAGGATGAAGGAGAAGTTGACATGATTACCAATTTTGATCCTCACTCCCTCCTCATTGACCGTCAGCGGCATGAACCTGGAAATGTTTAGAAGAGAGGGTCACAGGTCGTTGCCTGGAGGACGAATGAATTTTGTGAAGGTGTATCCACTACAATGATCCACAACCTAGCCATGGAAAATCTGTAAGGGGTTGTAGAATCTCCTAGGTGATCCCCCTCTCAAGATGCATCCCAAAATGGAATACAACTGAGATAGCACAGGGAATCCCAGATTGAATCTTTTATTGGATGCCAAGATGCTAGCCATCACCAGGGTTGTTGGACAGATGCCCATCCTTGCATCCCACATTGGTAAGAGAAATCCACTTAGAAATGTAGAGATATATCTGGGGTACTGAAAATTCGGGTCCTGACTCTCGTTTATGTTGTAGCCCCATGACTGGTAGTGCCCCACCTCCAAGATCGTCTAGTATGATCCGCTCTTGATCCTTTGTGCCGCGGTTGGGAACTGTCTTCCCGGTCTTGGCATCTTGACATCTAGATCCCTCTCTAGGAATAGATTGAACTAGTCCTTGTAGGAGCTGTCCTTCAAGAATTCCTAGACCCCCCAACTTCTCCTTGGCCAGCTCCAGCAGGTGCTATGTCAGTATGGGGGTTCGTGATCTGTTTCCCCTGGTGTTCATCGGCAGAAGGAATTCGGCATATTGGTGGACCTTCAAAGGGATTCCCCTAATGTAGTGAATGTCCTATATACTAATGACGACTTCCCCATGATGGAGATGGAATGTGTTGGTATCAGGGCACCACCGGTTGAACAGCTGGGGCCCGAGCTCGTGCTAGTGGTAGATGAGGAACTACGATGTCCATACCACCTAAAATAAACCAATATGTCGTAGCTCGGCCCCAAATTGTTCACATGTATGGTGAACCCAGTATTCCCATCCCATTCGTTGGTGAAGTTGCCTTCGGATCACAGGTCCCAGTCCTACTGCCATCCCTTAGTCTCGTCAGTGATGCTCTGATGAAAGGTGCTTGCATAAAGGTCCGGGGAACTCTCCGCGATAGGGTCTCCCTCGGCAATGGTCCTAGTCTTGGGATTCAAGACATATACATCCATGTGCCTGGTTTCTCCCTCATCATCCCGGTTTGCAGCTATCTTCTTCAAACATGTGTTTGGGTGGTTGGTAGGAAATAATAGTGGGAAATGCATAAAATCAGTGGGTGTCGCAAAATTTCAGACCACGGTGCGAAAAACCACAGGTTTGCACGTAAAATGATGCCTGATCTCGGTGGAATTATGTGCAGCCAGAGTGAGTTTCCGCATAGGTCCAAAGAAAATTTCATGCACGAGAGCATGGAGCCTTTCATGTAAGAAAATTCATACGGAGATTAGGGCCCGCAACCGATTTTATAGGAAAATCATGGTTCACACGCCCACGTGAAAAGAGGATTTCGCGCAATCCCAAGTTTTGCGCACCACTTCATATTTTTGTGTGCATGAACCCCATGGAGCCATACATTTCATATTTTCCTTCAGAATTTGACCATTGCGACCCCTTACTGATAGAATTCTGAGGGATGGAATTTTTAGGCATCGAAATGTGGTCAAGGGATGAAGAAGGTTTCAGAACAACAAAGAAAAGTCATATTCGGACCCAAGGACCCCGTCCGAAGGGCCCGGAGGGGCTGCACGAAATAAATTCATATGCGTGTGAAAAATTTAGGCCCGTGTGAAATGTTCCAGGATTCGCAAAAGGTCAGCCACAGGGGAAGAAAAAATTTCTCGCCCCGTCCCGCGCGGCCGACATTCCACGCCGCCGCCGTCATCACGCAATTATTTCACACCCACCTATTTTTGGTGCCTCCATATGACTATAAATAGAAGGCGACCCCCTTCCATTTCGGGGCTGAAGAATCCAGACCTGCTCTCATGCGCAAAATTTGTCTTCCGTACGCGCAAAGATGGCCTTTAGGTATGGTTCTTTTCATGCCAAGTCACCATGGGGCCTGCCTTCGCGTGAGAACCCCATGGTTTAGACTGAATTCCAATACCTTCGGGGTCTACGCCTTTCATGAAATACCTTCCACTTTTTCACAGGCCGGCCAATTGCATACAAAACCATCCATTGTACACACCACTTTCAATTGCATGCACCCCTGGAAATTGTGTGCACCCCGTTCATTCCACACAGCCTCTCCTAATTGGGTTCCATTGGTATTCCCTACGCCCAATCCGTTCAATTGAGCGCAAAACCACACCTCCAATTCCACGTAAGAATCACCGATTTTGCACAAGCCCAGTGTTTTTCATGCAGGTCTATTTATTTTGCACAAACCTCAAAGGTTCCACACAATCCCCCCGAGACCTCTCATCTCAGTGCTCCCCGGGCACCCCCTTGCACCATCACCCGATGCTCTTCTTATGGATGCCATTCATAGGTGTATCTCACGCCCTGGGCATCCACATCATGCACCATATTCCAGTGTGACCTTCTAGGCTTTCATAAAGTAACTTCAAAGTCCCATGGATGACACTGGCTGTTGCCTTGCTTTGCCTCATGCTTCTTCGCATAGGCATGCTAACGGCTATTGCTTCTTTGAAAATCCACAAAAATATGGAACCCTTGATGGTTTGATCCAAGATTCCCCCTTGCGACGGCCTTTCCGATTCCTTCCCTCCTACAAGGAGTAGAGGGTACCAGTTAAGTAATCCCTACGGGTGCGGAGCACAACCACCTCATCCAAGCTGTAGGACGTTAAACTGCCAAGCACCCTCATCCTCAACACATGATGTTAAACATTGACCTCACCCCGTGCCACGCACACCACCCCCTACCTTGGACATTCTCCAAGCCCACTGGTCTCCATGGGGATGAGATCACCTATTATAGGGGATTATATCCTCTTTATTGGAGTGGCGTTTTTTCAAAGGGAAAGGGAAGCCACAATGGTGTAAGACCCGAGTTCTTCCTGCTAGAGGCAGAATCCATGCTCCTCTTTCATCTTCGGTCCCCAGGGCCAATGAAGGGAATTGTAGGGAATGTGACTCCTCCATTATTCTATCCCAAATCCCTCTACCACTACGCTTTGTCGTCCACGGGCCTCCATCCTGGATTAACCCTAACTTTATGGGGTGCTAACCACGTGTAATCCCCTGTTACTTATTTGGGCCGCTCCATGCGTAATCCCCACTCAACATTCCATGGACGCACTTTTCACGACATGATTATCAGGTCTCTACTATCTCTTGTTTCTCACACCAAGCATGACTCATGTGAGCTTACAGATAGAACCGACCATGACCCAACACCTTGGGCCACCTCAGAGTGTAAGCCCCATTCCATTCTAAACGACAGAGACTTTGATCCATTTCAAGGCATGGTATGTAGGAAGCCTCCACGAGGTTCAAGCCCCAACACCTTGGGCCGCCTCAGAGTGTAAACCCCATTCCATCCTAAAATATGGTGACTTTCATCCATGTCAAGGCATGGTATGTAGGAATCCTTCAGAAGGTTCAAGCCCCAACACCTTGGTCCACCTCAGAGTGTAAGCCACATTCCATCCCGAACTATGCAGAATTTGATCCATGTCAAGGAATGGTATGGAGGATTCCTCCATGAGGTTCAAGCCCCAACACATTGGGCTGCCTCAGATTATAATCCCCATTCCATCCTGAACTACCTGGACTTTGATCCATGGCAAGGCATATTACATAGGAATCCTCCACGAGGTTCAAGCCCCAACACCTTGTGCCGCCGCAGAGTGTATGCCCCATTCCATCCCGAACTATGGGGAATTTGATCAATGTCAAGGCATGGTACGTAGGAGAATTCCACAAAGTTCATTCCCCAACACCTTGGGCCGCCTCAGAGTGAAATCCACATTCCATCCTGAACTACAGAGACTTTGACACATGTCAAGGAATTTTTTGTAAGAAGACTCCATGAGGTTCAACCCCCAACACCTTGGGCCCTCTCAGAGTGTAAAACCCTTCCTTCTTGAACTACGAGGACTTTGATACATGTCAAGGCATGGTACATAGGAAGCCTCCATGAGGTTTAAGCCCCAAAACCTTGGGCTGCCTAAGAGTGTAAGCCCCATTATATCCCAAAATACGGGGAATTTGATCAATTCCATGGAATGGTACTTAGGAAGCCTCTACAAGGTTCAATCCTCAACACCTTGGGTCGCCTCAGAGTGTAAGCCCCATTCCATCCCGAACTATGGGGACGTTGATCCATGTCAAGGTATGGTACGTAGGAAGCCTCCACGAGGTTCAATCCCCAACACCTTGGTCCACCTCAGTGTGTAAGCCCCATTCCATCCTGAACTACAGGGACATTGATCCATCTCATGGCATGGTATGTAGGAATCCTCCATGAGGTTCATTCCCACCAGCCAGTCATTCCAACCCCCATCACGTCGGTTCACCCCCATCCCACATGACGGTAAACTGTATTCTCCATCCGAACTATGTGGTATTTGATTCCCAACCATGGGGATACATAGGAAGCCTCCATGAGGTTAAAGACCATCACTCATGTCTCATCCTAATCTCTCCATCGAGCCCATGTGTATTGGGAAGCTCATGTCTTAACCCATAGGTTCCACTTCCTCTCGGTCCCATCCAAGCGTCCATTCTCACAGGTCACTTCCTCAAGTGTCCCATCATCCCATTGAACTACATGGACTTTGATTCCCCAACATGGGGATACATAGGAAGTATCATCGAGGCTCAAGCCCAAAGTCATCATCCATCCTGATTCCTACCAAGGCCTCCACATCCTAGTGAGATCATGCCACCCCATTCTCTATTCCATTTTACAGCATTCGGGATGCCACCCACGTGTTGGACCCGGTATCAGAGTTCCCTCAAGGGGGTTCCTCCATCTGATCCACTATAATCAGTGTTCTGATCAGTCTGATCCGTCTCTCCTGGATGTTAAACTTGCAGCATACCCTGTGTTAAACACAAGAATCTGAGGAAAACATCAGATAAATTCCAATGGAATATGATTCCCTAAGTTCAATGTAGGATGCCTTATGCTTTCGCTCCCTCGAGAATCCCTATAACAAGGGACAAAATACAAACATTCCAATCCCCCAGTGTGAAGACATGCCAGTTGTGCCAAACGTGACTACTCCCCTAACCAAACATTTCTACCCTGACCGGACCCCATGGAGTGCCCTGAAAGAAGTAGCATATTAACTGGTGTCCATAATGAAATGGTACCGAGAAGAGTTTCACGAACAACATCTTAAATATATGAGGGAGACCCAGACTAGGTGACGAGCTCCGAGGTGGCATCCACAAAAGGAAGAACCAACATCCCATCATCCCATTTTGATCAAGGAGAAGACATCATTGAATAAGGGTTGGATGTCTCCCACCTTTGGAAAGTGGGAATGCAGGTCAACAGCCACGCGTCCTCTGCGTGATGGAGGCACGCGCCCCGACGAAAGCGTTGGAAACAATCTGCATTGTCCCAAGGATGATTTTCCAGTTCTGATCACAGAACTCTTAATTGATGCAACATCTGGCTACAAATATATTTCCATCAAGGATGGTTATTCTGGGTACAATCAAATATGAATGGCTCTAGAAGATAAGAAGTCTACTTCCTTTAGATATCTTCAAGGTGTGTTTTTCTATCAGGTAATTCCCTTTGGCCTGAAGAATGCAGGTGAAACATATCAATGTGCCATGCACCCTATCTTCAGACTCTTTTTAAGGAAATTATTTGAATGTTATGTGGATTATTTGGTGGTTAAATCTAGACAACATTCTGATCACTTAGCCGATATGGAAATCATATTCAACAAACTTAGACAACACAATTTGAAGATGAATCCCTTGAAATGTGCTTCTGGGGTAACCCCGGGAAAATTTCTCAGCTTTGTTGTACACTATCCTGATATCAAAGTTGATCCTGAGAAGAAAAAATCAATCCTTGACATGTCACCTCCTAGAAATTTTATGGAATTAAGAGGACTTCAAGGAAACATGTCCTATATTCGGTGTTTCATTTCCAATTTGGTAGGAAAGTGTTTACACGTCACCAGATTAATAAAGAAGGGAGTCACCTTCCAGTGGACTGAAGAATGTCTAGAAGCATTCGATATCCTCATGAAATGTCTCTTGAGTACACCAGTATTAATTCCACTTATTGAAGGGAGACCACTTATTTTCTATGTGACAACATTAGAGTGATCATTGGGTGCCTTCCTTGCCCATAAGAATGATGCTGGGAATAAAAACAGCCTTTACTATCTCAGTCGAACTATGCTTGAGGCAGAAACTTGATATTCATGTTTTGAAAAGTGCTGACTAGTGTTAATATTTTCAGTTCAGAAACTAAGACACTACCTACAACATCATGAGGTCTAATTGGTATCTCACAATAACTCTCTCAAATTTATCCTTAGTCGTCCAATGCTTATAGGACGTCTGGCAAGGTGGGAAGTTATTTTTCAGTAGTTTGATATCTAGTATGTGTCTCAAAATGAAATGAAGGGCCAATCCCTAGCCTATTTCCTTGTTGAACACCCATCTGTAAAAGATACATCTTTAAATACTGAACTTCCTGATAAGGAAGTCTTCTTTATTCAAGATAATACTCAAACATGGGAAATGTACTTTGATGGTGCCTCCAGATGCCAAATAGGGAAGAAAATGGAAGATCCTAAATTCAACAAAGTTGTATTAGGAATCATGCTTATTTCCCTAGAAAAGGCAGTGCTACCCTATTCCTTCTTATTGTTGGAAGGTGGTACAAACAATGAAGCAGAATATCAATCTCTCATCGCAGGCTTGGAATTGGCGCTTCAGGCATAGGCGAATCACTTGAAGGTAAAAGGTAATTCGGATTTTGTAATCGAACAAATACATGGGGATTATTCCATCAGAAAGGAATAGTTAACCCTTTTGTGTGATTATGTTAGAGATTTAATGGCAGAATTTCCCTCAGAACTGCCATTTTCTTATTTCCCGTAATCATAGAATGCCCAAGATGATGCCCTGGCTAATGTAGCCACAGCCCTGAAATATCCAAATCGGGACGAAACAGTCATCAGTATTGCCCACTGATGTATATTTTCACCTTTTTTTCAAATTAGAATTGAGGAAATCAATGAAATCAGTCCCATTTCTGAACCATATGGTCATACTACATGATGGATGACACCTATCAATGAATACCTTCAAAATGGAACACTCCCACCTGATAGATCCAGGAAAGAACAAGTTCGGTGACATGTGGTCAATTTTACACTTTATGATAGCCCAGATCACCAAAAATTTCTCTACAAGTGAGTTTTTGATGGAATTATCTTCAAATGTATTGATGGTGAACAGACAATGGCTATCATCAATGAAGTACATGCAGGAGTTTGTGGTTCCCACCAGTCTGGACATAGACTTTCTGGTCAAATTTGAAGGCTTGGATACTTCCTACCTTCAATTATGGAAGATTTTGTTAATTTCACTAAGAAGTGTAATTCTTTCCATGTATGTTCCAACTTCATTCATCAATCCTCGGAGTTTCTTCATATGGATAAATAATCTTGGACATTTTCTACATGGGGAATGGATGTAGTAGGACCTTATCCTCCAGCTACAGCTAAGCAGTTTAAGTATATTCTTACTGATACTAACTTATTTTCCAAATGGGAAGAGGTGATTACTCTCAAAGAAGTTGTTGCTAAAAGCATTGTTAGCTTTGTCAAGACCAACATCATTTACAGATTTTGTGTTCTTCATACCATATCAATAGATAATGGCACCAAGTTTTGTTCAACTGAGGTAAGAAAATTGTATCAAGTATACAATATCAGATCCAACCATTCATCTCAGTATCATGGAGCGACCAATGGTCTAGTAGAGGCTTTCAATAACACTCTTTCAACCATAATTCAAAAGATGGTGGATAAAGATAAGAAGTCAGGGACTGATGAAAATTTTCATGCTCTATGGGCTTATCAGAATACCACCTTCACTACTACACAATCAGCTCCATATTCATTGGTATATAGAACAGAAGTAGTATTGCCTATTGAAGTCCAATTACCTTCACTTAGAGTCACCATTTGTGATCAGTTATCTACATAAGAACCATCTCAAAAGAAGTTGGATGAATTGTAACGCCTAGATGAAAAATGATTGTGCACACTACACCATTTAGAAGTCTATCAGAATCGAAAAGAACGAGCTTTCAATAAAAGTTTTTGTCTTCGTTCATTCATTCAAGGAGAATTGGTATTGGACCTCAAAACACCAATGATACCGAGAAAGAAGCCTCCAAATCTTGATCCAAAGTGGGAAAGACCTTATTCAATACATAAGGTCTACTCAAATAGATCTTATTCTTTAATCTCAATGGATGGAGAAATCATTACAACTCCAACCGATGCTAGATTATTGAAGAAGAATTTTTTGTAACACAAATACACCCATTTTCCTTGCTGCAGGACAATAAACTGCATAGACCCCTCTATCGTCCTACATGACGTTAAAATATGTCCCCCTATCGTCCAACATGATGTTAAATTGTGCATTGTTAAAGCCGCAGGATGTTAAATTATCAAGCACCCCATTTCGGTGTCACATGATATTAAACTGTGATCGCCGCATGCACAATTGTCTTTTAAACTCTATTTCCATGCGTTCCCAAGGCAGTCAACCATTCATAAGCCCCACACTATCCTTTGTGGTGGCATCATTCATGACACGATTGCCAGGTCTGTTGTTGCCTCTTGTTTCTCACATTGTGAATGACACACGTGAGATTAGAGTAATCTTCGACCATGCCATCTTCTTTGGGCCGCTAAACACACTTAAGTCCCAACATCATCTTCGGGTCATTTTCCTCAAGTACACCTCGATCACCGAGTCCCTCTCAATTGAACTATATGGACTTTGATCCTTGCCTCCTAGGCCGGGTACGTAGGCAACATCCTGAGGTTCAAGCCAAAAACCAATTTCTTTACATCGATTCACCTCCATCTCATACGATGTTGATCTGTGAACCCCCCGTCAACCATCTTATTAATATCGGTTCACTTTCATCCAACATGACATTAAACTGTGTACGTCCCATCATCCTAGTTATATGAAATTAAACTATAAAGTCCCCTATTGTCCTTGCTGCAAGACATTAAACTGCATAGCACTTGTCCACACATATGACCTAAAACAATTTTCACTTTTGTCCTGTATGAAAATATACTGCAACAATCTCTGATACCCTCACTTGAGAGGAATCATCATTGACATGGTCACTAACCATGTCATATTTCAAGATAAATGTATGTCGTGATTCTCATCCTTATGAGATACGTAGTGATACCCAAGTATTTAATCGTGGGTCCAACCATAATTGTAATAAAGTACTCTTTACCCCTCATATGTATGAACCAAATATGTAAAAAGGGTATTTCAAGAACTAAGTTTAGGTTGATTCCCATCCTTATGGGATACGTAGGAACGCTGGAGCATTCCTCGAGTCCAGCCTTGAGCCTTTGGGCCTAACCCCAAACTCCACTTTCGGTCCCTTGGATGAAAAGTCCCCCTGGGAGCACATGGTGTGATATGGAACACCCTGGTCTTTATTAACATCAGGTTTATAACAAATGCACGTTATGTATCCCTCACTATGTTCCGAGGTCTACGAACCTAAACTAAGATCCTCCATGCTCTCATTTTTCATGAAGTTAAACTGTATTTCAAGAACTATGTGTGGCTTGATTCTCATCCTAATGAGATACGTAGTGATATCTAGAATCTCATTTCAGGACCTAGATGCAACATTATACAAATAATATTCATGGTCTCTATAACCCTTTTCTTGACTTCTTGTCATAAAATGTCTGATACCTGAGAGTTATTTTTTGTGACTATTCAGTATGTGCCCTTAGGTGGCCTTGCATAAGTTGTCTACATAATGGACCTGTCAGCCAAAAGATTCTACTATTTGACTATTCAGCTTATGCCCCAGTAGGCCCTGTATAATTAAACCTCCATAATGGGTTTGTCAAGTAATGGTAACTTCATTCTTAGAAGAACCCTCTTTTTCCCTATTGGTCTTAACAGTGATATGTAGGGACCTGCAAAAAAACTGCCATCGTTAACATATTTGTTCCATACTATTTTTCATGATCTGAAAGTATTTAATTCTATTGTTTACATTTTCCTCCTCCTCCATATGTTCAGAGAAATATGAAATAACCTTGGACCACTTGAACATATGTTGTATAATGTTTCTATCTCCGGTTTTAGTCATATGATTTAGAACCACAGATACCGTTTTTTCCTATGTTTGGGTCAAACCTTCATACAAGCCATATTCCTCCAATTCTTTGGAAAATTCTGATTGGAAATAACCTCTCCATATTCCAGTAATTTCTCCATAAGGATGACTCTATTATATGGAAAATTTGAATCTCCATAAAACTTTCTTCGACTTTTAGCAATAGAAATTCAAATTTCTGAGAGTTCTTTTTCCCGACTATGCAGCTCATGCCCTTAGGTGGCCTTGCATAAGTCATCCAAAAGATACAACTATTTGATTATGCAGCATATGCCCTAGTTGGCCCTGCATAATTCAGCTCCCATAACGGGTTTTTCAAGTAGTGGTAACTTCATTCTTAGAAAATACTTCCTCTAATGCATTTTATCTCTTTTCCTATGTCATTCCTCAGATTCAAAATTTCTCAAGTCATAGTTTACATTTCCCCCGCTACATAATTGAATATGGTAATATGATTCCAATAAATATTATCACGAATTGAGTCAATATCATCAATTCTTTCAAAGCAATTCGATCATAAATATTAGCCTTTTTATAGTCCAACATGCATGAAATTAAACTTCCAATAACAAAATACATGGTACTCATTAAATTGGGAACCTATAAAGGGTACTCTGAACAAAATTCTAGTCTCATCTCACTAAACATACATTTTGTATGATTTAGGAAATATTGAGCAATTAAAAGATGCAATGTTTGTGGGGATGTTTATATAACCCTAGTGAAAATCAAACTATTTTTAATATTCTCATTGTCTTAGGTAAAAATAAGAGAAACTTTCCAGAAAATGATGGTACAAATTATTGAAGATGAACTATTTTTCATTGATGAACAAGATTAGAAGAACATCCACAAATTGGAGTCTCTTCCCTTTTTTCAGAAATTACAAAAGACTTTCCACATGATTTTGCATCTATTTCACAGCATCCCGACCTTCATCAGAAGCCACTTGAAGTTCATTTACTCAACCATCTTCACTCTCTTCAGTGTGACAAATTTTTTCTTTGGCATCTATGATGGATTTTATACCATATGTTTGGACTTCTTCCAAAAAATTATGAAGATGGTCAGGCTCCCCAGTAACAGCATCTATCTCGTGAAGAAGGTGCAACTACTGGAAAATCTTCTCCTTGCTCTTCTGCTTCAGTTCCTTTAGCTTTGCAGCATGATCAGCCTCAACTCGGGACACTGCAGCCTGAAATTCACTGATATTGGTTAGCAATCTACCTCTGATCATCTCTTGAGGACATCATTGCTCTTGATCCCTCCTTTGAATGACTTATTTCACTACGACATGGATTTCTTGATATCCAAAACCACCAAGTCCCAGCATGATGAATAGGGATGAAAGTCATAGAATTTTTGAAGGAAACTCTTCAAGAGTCATTTCAGGTATTATCTTCCATATATTTTTCCATGCCTTGTGATGTGTGAATTAGAGCGCCTTTTGTACCTCTGGGTCTGATTCGGCATCGCTATCACATGGAGGAACATAGTCTGAGATTAATGCACTTAATGAAGTGCCATGTTCTGCTCCTTCCCTGACCCTGGTTGCATCACCTTTTTCTACTCTTTAGGTTGAGGCTGAGGGTTCACCTCCAGATCTATCGATTGAAGTTGACTACTATGTCTAGTCAATTGAAAGTATGGTTAGTTTCAAGGGATAGTAAAAGTTTATTGATTGTCTTGTAGGTTAAGTAAGCCACAAATATAATCATCTTTTACCTAACATTAGATCAGCAACTTGTGAAAACTCCTCCCCATCTTTCCTAGCTTCAATAGTATTCTTAGGATGGGTTTCAAGAGGGTCTTCCATGCTAAGATCAACCTGAACCAGTGTTTCTGCAATTACAGGGTTGACATAAATTTCTACACCCCTTTCAAGAGCTGTTGGTATAGAAGTTTCTTCAAATGGAACTATACATTTTTTAACCAGACATGGTTAGATGTGTAATCATGAGAAGATTAACATGGAAGATGATGAAACTCACATCCCGTTGATTCTATAAATAGATCTCCAAATTCATCTAAATCAAGTGTAAAATTAACATGTTCTAAAATTTCATCAAAGGATATGCCAAGATTCATCATTTCATCTAATGATGTCCCAAATCCTAGGTTAGTCTCACCAGTGGGAGCACTCGACATGTCTTCTTCATGGATTTCATCTAGTAATCTCTAACCTCGGATAGCTTTTCAAAGACAGGTGTGGGGTCAGCTTTGGTGGTTTCCAAATGTTCTAATGCATGTGTTAAACCTAAAAAATTATAGAATGGAAGTCAGTTGTTGTCTCATTTGAGGTTATATGAAGTATTATTAATTTACCAGAAGTCTCGTCTCTCCTGACATCAAAAATAGGAGCGGTGATGGGAACAGATGATGGCTCATTTACTCTCATTATTTCTTCAGGAACATCCATTTCAACAGGAACTTGTGGCCATTCTATATCACCCTCTATTGTACTCTAAGGATGGTTAGTCCTTTCCCATAAAGGGGAATCTGAAGAAGCACCTGCAATCTCAAGAAGTTCGATCAATTTTTCATAAGTTAAGATTCATGAATACCAAAAAGACTTACCACTACTGATAAAGTGTTTGACTGTGGTCTTCTTTCTTTGATGCCTTTGATTCTTGTCCTTTTTGGGTGGGCTGGCATCATAATATCTAAAAATAGGTATCAGAGACAATGACACCCTTTCTAACTCCTCATCCATGACTTGCTGGCCTAGAGATACTTCGCCCGGCTCACGAGGAGATTTAGTGGCTCCAAGAGCGGTGCCAGCAGGGCTATACCGCGATAAAGGGATATCAGTGGTTCTTTCCATTACAAGCTACAGGATGAAGAAGATTATTTCCTTGAATAACAAAGATTTGACTAAATTCAAATTGAAAAGAGAATATAAATATGAGAAAAATTAAACTTACATCTTCAGGAGCCACATAATCACGCCACTCTTCGTCTAATGAAGGACAAATCCCCTCACTGGTACCATGGTCCGTCATTTCCTTAACCTCCTTGGTGATAGTAACTGATTCATAAGTGGAATATATCTACATTTATAGCTCTTTTATGTAGGCCCTCACTTCATTGGGGTTTTCCTCAAAACGGATGTCCGAGGAAACCCAGAGATTCCCCACACTAGGGATATACAGCCCTTTCGCATAAGCTCATCCAGGTGGTTTCAATATCACAATATAAACTATTCCATGTTCATACAACCTCTGGTTGTAAATATTCAGAATGTTCACTAGAAGGATACGAGGAGGGTCCTAAAATCTGGGACTTCAACTTCCTCCCAGATCTTTCAATCACATATAATAGATTAGAAAATAAAACTTTTTCCTCTTTAAAATAATGGCGACTAAATTTCCTCAATGACGTAACTGACCAGGAGTGAATGGAGTAGGTCTATTGACTCTGGAAGATGGATTATATCTAGCACGATGCCGCTTTGGCACATTTCGAGCCTCGTCATCCTCATCCTTGGAATCTAGTGAATCAGCTTCGGATGAGGAAGAGTCACCATCAAAATGAGGAGTTTCTTTTCTAATGGTTCTCTTCTTTATCCCCAGCCAAGGGACCAGCTGATTCAGTACCCATTTAGGGTATGATGCTACCTAGGTCTCAGCATATCATGTAGTAGATCCACTTACCACTTCAACAGCTGGTAGATTAAATATCGCCCTAGTCTTCTCTATAGATTTCAGCAACCATAGTTTACGAGAAACCATCAGATGCTACTCTAACCTTACATGCACCAGAGGGGATACAATAATTTTCTGTAGACATATGAATTGATGTGAGAATCTATATGGAGCATAGGCCTTGTATATAATTTCTCCATCAATCCTTTCGGGTAGTGTACCATCTCTACATGCCATCATATATTCTATTAACTCTAGGTTGGTTTTTCCATCATCAACAAATCGCCTTGTTGGAGGATTTCCATAAGTAAAGAATTGAAATTACTTGAACATTCTCAGCCTTATTTTGATATCATAAGCGTTGAGGGATAAGGGATAAATTCTATAAAAGGCTTGAACAGACGGTCGGAAAGAACTTCCAGAACCTATAACCCACTTTGTACCACATATATCCTAAAGTGGGTGGCGATCCATCCCCATAAAACATGGAATGGTCCCAATATTATTAGAGGAGACTTACCAATATAAACATGAAGTAATATCCTATGAATCTTTCCGAACATTGGGGAGGCCAACCCAACCATATACCTTTCATCCAACTTGGCTACAATGACAAAGGTCCCCAGCCTCTCACCTTCTTTTGAATCCCAAACTGGTAAATGGTAAACACTAAGCCACAAGTCCAAAAATCCTTCCAGACGGGCCTTCACTGGAATTTTTTGGTTCACTTCATTCCCCCACCTATCAAACTCTCTTGCTTCAATATTTGTCCAAAATGAGCATGGAGAACCCCTCATTGCTTATCTAGGAAAACTAGTAGGATGAGTGCAGGAAGGTCCCTATTCTCTTCTTAAATAGAAACATGTCCATCCACTCCTCTAGATGGGTATCTTTTTTGGAGTGGGTTTTCATGGTGGTGATATTCTTAATCTTGTAGAAAATTTTCATTAAATCTCGAGCTAAAGTCAGAGTCTTCTCCAAATAATTCCTGGTCACCTTGGGGGGGATGAATTCATCATAAATATCTCCCAAAATTGGAGCCCCTAAAATTCTGTATATTTCCAACAAACTGATGCCTACTTATCCATGAGTCAGAAGGAAAGAATTTGTTTCCGGGCTCCAACGGCTGATTAAATCAGGCACGAAATCATTATTCCTGTAGACATATGTCTACCTAGCCTAGATAGCTTCATATATTGTAGCTCCCATCAGATCATCAAAACAATTCTGCATAGGTTTGTCACACCCAATATTCCCACATCCAAGTTGGCTTCACACCACCTCTAGGATAGAAATCCAACCTCTTCTTCCATCCCTTAGATTATTCCATCTGAGAATTTTGGAAAAAGGAGGGATAGCAATGCGGTTTCAACTCAGGCGTGTGAGGATTCAAATATGGAGAACATGGGATATTATTCATTATGTATGGATTCTCCATTGTCCTAGCACTGAAAAATGATCCTGAAACTGAGACATTTGTCGAAGTGAAGTTTTTGTAGGTTTGAAACCAGGAATGAGGGATATAATTCTTTACCTCTAGAACGTTGACTCCTTGCAGATGACCATGGATATACAAATTCAAGTAGATGCTCTTTGGGAAATTGGAATGATATTTCTTCATGTAATTAGCCAATTCCAGGAGAGTTCGGTCACAGATAACATAATATTCACGAACGATTACATTCATCATGTCATATATTCTCTTACTGTCCAACTCATTAGCTGATCCAATTCTTCTACAAGCCATTGAATCTACACAAATATCAAACAATCAACTTTTAAGTAAGTTTGTTTTTTGAAAATTTGATAATGGAAATCAAAAAAAATGGAAAATTCATTAAGGCGCACAAGTCCCAACTTGGCGTGCAAGAAAAACCAGTCGTGCATGTTTTCTAACTGTAGTCATGGCGTGCAAGTCAAATACCTTCTGTAGAAGCACGATAAAATCCAGAAGGGTGATTCGCCGAAGACAGAAGCACCTGTGCAATGAGAGCTCATGTTTCTGGAATTCGAGTGTGTTTGTGCAGGAGTGAGCCTATATATATAAGCGACCCAGACCACCTTCACTCCATTATTGCGTGTCCCAGCATCTGTGTTCCAAATTTGTGCACCACAGACCCTTGATTTCTCTAGCTTTACCTTAGAGCCGGATCCTCTTTCCTTTTCGGATCCAACTTAGAGGGGTGTCTTTTGTTGATGCTTCTTTCTATCATAGAGTCCAACGAATGGAAAAGGGGAATACCTTAAGCACAAAAGGATCACCCTTTAAAGAACATCAAAAAAATTGATGAAGGCATGGACTAGAAGCCCATTGGGAGTGAAACGCTCAAGTCACTTGCGCGCCCTATTTGGTTTTTCGCCCAAGGTGCAAGCTGGTCTATAAATAGCCCATGTGGGCCCCCATTTCAATGATGGATTTTCCAAAAGACAAATTCAAGATCTGGTCACCCTATCCTTCAACTCAACTCTTCTGAAAGCTTCTAAGGTAACTTTTTACCTAGAATAGAAGAACTGAAGGAGTAGAATAAGGCCTAAGTGTTTAGAATTCATCAACACTTGCACGCCTAAGTGTCCAGACCTCCTAAAAAATGGAAACACTTGTTTACTACCCTACCCTTTCAATGAAACTCGTGTGCCACCCTTTTGGAAACATCTTAGGATAATACTAAAGGATTGAGTTAAGTCTCACCCATGTATTACACTACAGATTCTTCACCGCCCTGGTGAACCCATGTCGTGCAAGTACACATGCATGGCCAAGACTTACACACCAACTTCAATTTGTGTGCCACTCTCCCTTTCACCTCTCCTATTCAAGATATTAGCCCTCAAACCCCTTTTCAAAGCCATTTATGGCATGGTTCCTTTGTTGGCTTCCTTATCTGAAAGGAGTTCTGTGAGAACCTCCCCCAAAAACTTGTGACTTATAAGATTTATGTCACTACGATTAGAGGTTTCCTCCATATAACCTCATACTTTAGGATGAGAAGATATTTTGATTTAGGGAATGCTCCTCAGGAGTAAGTCATATGTTCCCTTGGTTTGGGCCTCCTTCTCAGGAATAATCCCCTTCATAATTACTTTAATTTGGGCCTCCTTCTCAAGAGTAATCCCCATGTTATAAGTCCCCTTTAATTTGGGCATCCTCCTTAAGAGTAATCCCCATGTTAAAACTCTAAATCTCCCTAATGTACAAATACCTTTATGGACCCTGCTCATGGGATTCTTTCATGAAGTAAGTCCTAGTCTTCATATAATTGGGTAGTAATACATATGTAAGCCCCACATCATTTATTGTGACTACATCTTTTGTGGGAAATTCATCATGCTTATTGATACCTCTTGTTTCTCACACTGAGAATGACTCACGTGAGCTTATAGTGTAAAATTAATCACAACATCTCTTTTTGGGTTGTTAACCATGAATAATCCCCATATTTCTTCCCCAAAAATACGTGGACTTTAATCTATATATTAAAAGTAGAGTACATAGGAAGACTTTCTAAGGTTTAATCCCATCATTAATTATTTATTTTCCATCCAATATGCAGTTAAACTATATCCTTATTATCGAACTATGTGGGTTCTGATTCATTTTTAACAAGGATACGTAGGTAGCCCATCTGTGGGAACAATACCAACTCTAAAATAATCCATGTCTTTTTAAATGACAATAAACTTTAAGTGCCCCACTAAGTTGATTTAAAACCCGTATGGTCATCATAATGACCAAGATATTTCTATATAATGTATTGAAGGACACCATTGACTAATAATCTCTAATTCATACGGATGATTCTCCATCTATGAAGAACATCAAATACATATAAATGATTTTCTAAAAGCCATACATATCAATCATCAATTTCCAAATTAAATGAAAACTCATTTTCATGCTTGCTGAATTAATATGGATTCGTGAACATAACCTAAATCAATAAGAGAGTCCCAAAGTAGGCAATAATTCCCCCCAAAAAAGGTGTGATGAGCCTGAACTCCCATACTCTCGACCAATGAAAATTCTTAAGCCTCATTGGTCCACAACTAATGAGAACCTACCTTTGGAAAGTAGGTCCAAATGGATATAGAATCATTGGATGTTTCTGTTTCTACCAATAAACCCATTAGAAACTGATTGGAATGTTTTGAACCTTAAAAAAACAAGGTCATCCCCATTTCCCAATGAAATAGAATTCAAGGTTAGTCATTCATGTGAGGTCCCCCTCCTTTCACCATATACAATTACCATGTGTTTCTTTGGCATATTTATAGATTCAAGTGATGGTTTCTTGTTGACCTCAATTAGACAGGCTGATACCCCTTTAACATTATAGTTCTTGGTTGGATATTCCACTAGATTATAAGTTAGAAGATCCAATTGGTTATTAACTATAGAGTTTCACCATATGTCGGTAGGAGTGTTTGACCTGAGTATATCTAAGGATCTCTCTAGGGATGTTTAAAAAATGACCATGGTTTATTATCTATATGTGAATATTTATTTTTCCTATTGAACTTGTATCCCTATTTGGTATCTATTTATTTCATTTTTATCCTATAATTGATTTTTTATTATGTGTGGACGTTTCTTTTTTTATCAGAAATATGTATTGAAAATGGGAATTTGGCATGTTTGTTTTAAAAAAGAGAAATTTGTGTTTGTTTGTTAAAATGAGATAAACCAATTTTTATATGTGTATTTCAAACTAGTTTTTGTGAAATGTTCTGTGAAAGTAAACATATGGATTCATTGGTGGTTTTCTAATAATTTTTTAAATGATAACACCCTACTTATATCATTCAGTGTCGGTAGACCTGAGTTGTTTTACAAGTGAAGGTTTCTAGTACAGTCACATATTATAGCAGGTCAATTTGTGGATTGTGGTGACCATGAGGTCACATGGAGATCATGTTAGTAGTAGTTTTGTTTTTTTTGTTTTTAGTTTCATATTGGTTATGGTGTATTTATTTCTAGATCAGTTTGTGTATTTATTTATAGTCATTTTTTAGTAATTATTATGTGCTTAGTTTGTTTAGATTCTTTGTTGGATCCTAGTTTGTTTGGGGAAAAATATTTCCCAATGTGATTACATTGATGCCCAGTACTAGTTATCAGTGCATGGGGAAAGGGAATTCCCTTAGGTACATGGAATGGATCTGGTCATATGAATCCCAGCATGATTTGTGATAGTAATGGTAGAAAATTTCATTCATGGTGTGTACATAAACAATGACTTCACATTTTAAGTAAAAAATACAAAGTAACTCTTTTAAGAAATTAAAAGAGATTATCTTAATACATTTTTATAGTATAAAGTCCAAGGAATGTATTGGATCCAATGAGAGGTAATTGAATCAGTGGTATAATACTTTTATGAATTTTTCTTCTTTTAAAATAAACCACTTGAACTGTTTAAAGTTCTTAATCCACTCAATAGTATATATCAATCTCACCTCAGGTTCAGTTTTAGTATAAGAGAGACCAGCATATAGAATTTCATGGTTCACCATAAAATTCAACTCCTTTTCATGTTGGTTAGATACCCAAACATGGATTCTCTACTATATCCACCAGTGAATACAACTGGTTAGAAACCTTGGGTAGAATCTCTCATTAATTGGTTAAACACCCCAACTCATCTTCTTATAATATTAGTTAGACACACTAATAACAAACCTATAGTGGCTGGTTAGACACCCTAGATATAAGATTCGTCTTCAATGATCATCCAAATATAGAAAGGTCTTATTTTTTAGATATTATTCCTCTACCAGAAAGATGGATGCGCCTTTCAGGTGCATAATTATTTGAGATATTGAATGGTTATTTGGAAAAATAAAATTGGCCTTGAAAGTTCTTTTATATCTTAAATGATTTGAATTGTCTTCTACAAATTATTTGGTATGTGTGATCAACTTATTTAGGAATTAAATGGATTTTACTCCTAATCTGTTTGATAAAAATATGCATTATACTTCTCTAAATACTCTTTCACAATGGATGTAATTCCTCTCACTATTTTTCTCAACTATTTTTCATCACTTTCATACACGCATTTATCCACAACAAAAAAACAAATTTTCATGTGATAATATCCCATTTATTCAATGACATAAAATACATAATCATTTTCTGATTAAAAATCCTTCATTTTAATATGTTAGGAATAAAACATTTATTTTTCTTGATTTTAAATATAAATACCCGAATGGTGTTGGAAATTATATTTCCTCATTTTGAATATAAATACCCACTGCCCTCTTAAACATAATTTCATATAAATTTGGCTAGAGTGATCTCCAGTTGTAGTATCTGAATACCACACTCCGTGTTTTTCATGCGTCTTCCTCATCTTAAATACCCAAAGGAGTTGGGTAGGTATTTGATCAAAAAAGAATAAAAACTCAAGGCTCACTTATATCTCATTAGGAATACAACATGTTTTTTGTTTTCTTAATTCCTCATGAGGATAAGAAAATACAATGACTCATCTAGTATAAAACAACATATTCTCTTCATGTATCCTCGTTATTATTAAAAGCATGCATTTTGTTCATTAATAATTCATGCACTAGATTCTCAGAAATAGATTTTCATTATTTTATAATTTTATTTTCATGCATGAAATTTGAAGCTACATGTGTGACTATTTTTATCTAAATTTTACATTAAAAATGGATTTATCACAGGATAAATTCTTGATTTGATCTTCTAAAACATTTCCATGGTGGCAGGTGTGTTCATAGATCTCAAACTCTCCTTAGTGCATGAATCTCAACTCAACAGTGATCTCATCTTGATATATGTTCTGCCTCCAAGGTGGTTCATTTTTAGGTGGTGCAAAAATGGTCTGACAAGGATTTTCACTCGTCTCTTTTTCTATAGAGGTAGGTTCTCATTATATTTATCATTCCTTTAGTTTGGTTTGTTCAATGTCATTATCCTTTAAAGAAGGTTGAATTTACCACGTGGGAACTGTTCGTCCCAGCGGGTGATTTCATGGGGGTCAAGCACTCATGTAATCGATCCTTCTCTGATGTAACTTCCTTGGATGGTTTCCAATGGGTTTATTCGTGCATCCAAGAACACCCAATGACCCTTGTATCCATGATTCATGGACCTGTTTTACAAAGGCAAGTGCTCCTTTCTTGGCAATTTGGCCAATGACACTTAAGGACTCCATTGGTCGAGAGGATGGGAGGTCTGGCTTATAACACCCTTCCAGGGGAGGATTTTTTCCAATTCCATGACTCTCTTATAAATTTTAGTCATGTTCATATGTTTGTGAATCCTTGGATCATTCTCGAAGAGTGTGTCCATAGGCTACCCTTTGTTGGCAAGATCATTGTAATAATGCATATATTTGATGCTACAGAGATGATGTTGACTTGATCCATATTATAAGGTGCTATAGAGTTTATCATCATCCAGGGGGTGAAAAGGTGACTTTATGTTGTGATCAAGCCCATAAAATGGCCTCCTACATATCCTTGGGAGAGGAATTATAACCCATGTAGTTAGAATGGTGTGGGGATTATGTATGGGAACTTCCCATTCTACAGGACATGATTGGGTGGATGAGAACCCTTTTTGAGCTTAGGCCATCTAGTATGCATCCTAAGTATCATGTTTTGATTAGGAATCAGAGTTCTTGAAGTTCAGATGTGTGGGGATTTTGTGTGGAAGCTACCCATTTGAGGGGGCATGGTTGGGTGGACCCTTTATGGATGGTCACCCATTTGAGATCAGGCCTTCTGGTAGGCATCCTACGTGTTATGTTTTGATCAGGAATCATATTTCTCATAGTTTAGATTTGTGGGGATTACGCATGGAAACTGCCCATGTTATGGGGCATAGTTGGGAGGACCTTTTATGGATGGGCACCCATTTAAGATCGGGCCTTCTAGTAGGTGTCCTATGTATCCTGTTTTGATCAGGTATCGAATTTCACGTAGTTCATATTCTTGTGGATTTTGAAATCTTTTCAAACCTCTAAGACCATGTGATTCATGCTTAGTTTGAGAAACAAGATGATGCGAAAGATTCAACAATTCACATGCCTCATCCCTTGTTTGTTGAGGAGGGAGAGCCCATGGAATAAGAGGTCGAAGAGATAGTGGGCGAGGGAGCAGATCAATAAACCATTCCATGTGAGATGTAATTAAAGGTCATGTGGCTCAACCTCAGATGATTGGGGAATTACCTCAGTAGGAGGTCCCCAGAGCATGTTCTGGGAAGGGGAGGAGTTTTTTCCTCATTAAAGGGAGAAGAAAACATAACCCCTTCGACTGATAACTATCCCTCATTGAATGGAAAAGCAAGTGATCACCCTTATTCTCGAGAACATGGAGGTTCACGTCATCGTCCCATGGTTGGGCTCTGGGTTACCATGGTAATGTAGCCCCACTAGTATTCCCAACGACTGCACCTTTGTGGGGACAACCTTAGAGACTCCTCTTTATGTGGGTATGTAGATTCAATGGGGCGTGCTGATGCACCCGATGGTCTGATCATACTGTTCTGGTGGCTTTGGAGGAGGCTTTGGCCTAATGTCGGAGGACTGGTTAACGGAGGGACTATGGAGGATTGGATGTGAGTAAAGGGGTGAGGTTGGAACCAGTGGGAACAATACCCCAAAACACCACATTCCGTGTGCTAACATTTTATACGGGATGGGGGAGGCTCTATATACCCTAGTGGTATGTAGGATGAGGGGTCATCTATGTGCCGATGTGGTATCCAAGCATGGGTATCGTCCACTGTGAACAAAATCGGTACACAGATCACCATGCTACTTTGGTGTATATCTGTGTAACGATTTGGTATGTGGCACCGGGTTCAGTCTACTTAGTGGTACGCTACATGGAGCCCCATACTAGAGGAGAGTCCGGGGGATCATCATTCACGAGGAGTTCATCTACGAGAATTATTTAGTTTTTGGTTCACCATTTAGGTTTGTGGTTCTATTATTATTATTCAAATCACTCATTTTATGGTTCACCACTGCCCGTACCTACGGAGGATTGGTACATGGTTCGTGTTTCATTGATGGAACAAGTTCAAAGACATAGTGCAACCTTTATGTCTCCCTCAAGCTTTCATAATACATCATTCTCTATGTATATCTCCCTCTATGTGTTCCTTCATACTTCTAATTTTATCCTTTTATAAAGCATCAGAGTGATCGTATCTATTGGGAACACGACACCATTTGCGGAGGCCCATTGAATTAATATCCTAAACCGCAGAAGACTTGGTCAACTGGGGTTTACGGAGGCTTTGGTTTTCAATAATGGTTTGCAGAACCCTGGCCGTTCTCTTTTTCCGCAAACTAATGGGTTCTCAGTACAGTATGCAGATGGCCTTTACCCACACGCTCCTTTGGCCACTTGGTTCACAGTTTTCCTTTCTCACTGGCCATCGCCTCATGGTCCAACGGTTCACAGATCATCTCTCATACCTGGAGGTTCTCAATCCTTCTACTCCACATACCTTTCCCAGTGATGGTATGCGGGCCACTTGAAAACATTACAAACTTTAATTCCTTCAGGTTCATTCAAGTAATTGCAACCCAATTTGAGTCCCTTCACCTCGATAGACTTGTAGAAGAACTTTATTCTTTCTATAAAGAAATCATGTGGGGATTTTATCCTCTTGGAGTAATTTTTAGGTACCTAAAAATTCCCCCCATTGGAATGATGTCTGTTCGGAATGAAAAGTGTACTATTCTGATGTAGAAACAATTCTGAACTGAAATGGTTCATGGTAGAATAGATGGAACTGGTATGAGGGGACTGAACCTATATATAGGGGCACATTTCATTTTTCTTTTACCGTTTCTCATGCCAAAAAGTGATATCAATCTCCCCAAATTCCTCTACTCTTTCCAATTGTGCTCCTTGTGAGAATCTTGTTCGCGAACTGCTCCATACATTTTGATAACTGATTTCCTTGTTGTTTCATTGTCCGCACACAATATATTGAATTTTGCAAATGGGCTATGGATTTTTAAGACATAAAATCTTGATGCCACATAGAATAATTTCATGAAGCTGGATTAACTACATAACAAAATTGGATCGGCAATCCAAACATCATAAAATTTTAATAAGGACATAAATGAGAATCCACAACTTCTGGATGTAAACATAACAGAGGTTGGGGTTTGCAGTTTCTTCCTTCCACGAACTGTTCTGTTCTCTATCCAATATATTAGCGATTCTGTGCCTCATGGTTCTTTCACGTTCCATCGTTTTACGCAGTGAACCGAATCCACATACCATAGTTGTATGTGGATTAGCTTCCTCATGTCATGTTGTATACATAATGCTCCTTCTGCATACCATTTCTAGGAACAGTACGTGGAGCCTTTTAAGGACATGTTTTATGTCCTTTAGACATTTTTTTTCAAATCATTTTTCCAAAAATTTTGTATTGGACTAACTTCTCATTGGATTTTGGAGCTTATTGTGCAGGCTACAATAATTGATTCACAGGCCATTGTTGACTTAAATGATTCTTATGAGGAAATTATTGATTCCCCTCCTTCTGATGTTGAAAAAAGATCGAAGGATATGGTGGCTTTGGTTGAAAACAAAACTCTGGTTGTTCTATTTCACCAATCCCTTGTGAATCGACTCACAGTGGGTCAATGGGAGTACCTGGTCTCAGACAAGCTTATGTCTTACGGGTTTGGGCTTTTGTCTGACATAGTGATCCCAGCGCCAAACCCGATTGATTATCCCACTGCATGGATAATTAATAATTATATTCTAATGGACTTGATTTCTTCCAAGGGGAGGTACCATCATAGAAATACTACTTCCAGAACTTTCATGCACTATGCGCCTCAAGCCTTAGAGGGGGCACAATGAAAACATGTTCAGAGGGAAAACGTTTACTAAAGTATCATGAGGAAGGCAATAGAGAATGAGTAGCACAGTTGGTCATCATGATGGGACCTTCATCCTAGAGGCTCATTTGGCTTGAACTGGGGGTGGCCCATTTGGGATCACAAGAGTTGTGAAGAATTAAGAGCTGAGATATAGGTTGTGGGACAATATGAGGCCGTTTGGGTTTCTCAAAAATACACCCATCATCATATTACCCTTATTTCATATCTATTAAGCAGGTAGAGTCTAGGTAGCAACACTTTCCATCTGACCCATGGGGAGGTTGGCATCAGCCAATGGGAAATCTGACTAATTTCATGAGTCCCTATCCTGGGGGAAATGTACAATGAATTTCTTCTTCTGTCTTATACTTGGGATGATGAAGAAAGAACCCCCCCCCCCACCAGCCAAGAAACTCATAACCTAATCAAAGACATTTCAGAAGGAAATTGATCCACGTTCGAAGTAGGATATTCCATTTAATGACTGGTTGGGTGATTTTTCTATGAATACAGGTCTCAATATCGATTCATGGAGACCCATGGATTATCCCACCAAATCCACCTGAAGATGAGATGGTACTTACTATCCCACCTTAAAAGAGTGGGGTTTTTGAAAATGGGTGTGGGGGATCATCCCTGACGTTGATTGGTTATTTAGACTAGAGGCTTTATTATCCATGTTCCTGAGCAGGTGGCTCCTAACAGTGTGGGAATATGGTGGTGTAAGAGCCTCAACCTTTATCATGGCCACTCAGTTGGCCACTGAAAAATGCATCAATTTGGTTGTCCTTGTGTTGGCCAAGATATACTACTTACTGGGATGAATCAGCAAATGGGGGTCGCCCTATTGGATGGTTGGCCCCTTTCAAATTCTTTGGGGACAGATGGGAACCCACATCGGGGGTTATTCCATTATCAATTCCTTACCAATCCCACATTTGAAACTCCGACTATATCTTCATAGCACCAATAGGGTCATGACAGTGGCTTGGGCCTCACAGGATAGGTAAGAGGAGCAGACCAAAATTAATGAGCTTGACTTAATGGCTTTCCTCAACATTTATGAACAATTATCTTTCCACCTATATGATTCTCCCACTGGTGCAATTATGAACAATGCATATGAATACTTCTTTAATCGAGGTTACTTCTTTCCTTTGTGATAAGGCATCATGGTTACTCATATTGGAGGGGAACTTATCTGCGAGGGCTATGCACCCTGAAGGTTTAGTCGACAATTCAACTGTTTTTAGAAGTTGTTGCCTCCTTTTCTTAACACTTCTCACCAAGAGAAATGACTGATGATAGCCCATCAATTATGGTTGATGTTTATTCGGGAAGACACCCAGATCCAGTCCATGCTTCCATATCCTAGGTATTTCATGCCCCTCATTACCAAGAACTATACTGATGCCTAGGTTAAATCATAACATGATAGATAATTAGCCGACTTGGTTCCCATTTTGGATACTTCTAGGGAATCCAAGGAGAAGGGAAATGGGAAAAAAAGATGTTTTTGGAAACCCTCGACCTGGAAATATTCTTTGAAGGTTTATTCGCTCCCTTCCATGGAAAGTTATGAAAGATGGGGTTATGACCTCATGAATAGCTGAAGAAGCTATTGGATCTGAAACTGAGAGTCTATCATCCATTCCTTCTAAGGCCAATTTTTTATTGTCTTAGAGGTAATGGGATCTTTCTAAAGGTCATTCATCTTCCAATGGCTAGTCCTGTTGTGATTTATAGAAACTTCTCCAGACTACAGAAGTTTCCCTTACTGGTATTCATTTCGAATTAGCACCGACTAATGTTTCTTTGGATGAGGATCAAAATGAGGTGGGCTTCTACCTTAAGGACCTCAATACCCTTACCACCTTCTAAGTGGTTGTTTCAATTACTCGCATCGAGTACTTTCCATGTTCTGACCAGAAACCATTGATGAGGATGACGACGTCATTGTCTTACCTACTACGGCCACCATGAAAAAGGTTTATTTTTTGCCTCCTACATCTCATAAAAGCTCCTCTTCTCGAGGTCCTGTGTTTGCAGGGACACCCAATAAATATTTTAATTTGTCGACGCATGCCCTGCTTCCTCATGTTAATCCTCTAGCAGTGGACATCCCAATTATGGCTACATTTTTGGAATCCTGGAGAGTCTGGGATGAATTGGGGGTGATCACCTCATATGACGATATATGGAGTCTTATTCACTGGGAATGATTGGATATTCCATGTTTTGGGGGAGCCATTGCTCCTACATGTATTTCAACCGATGAAGAACCTGATGAGGTGGTGGATTACATGACTGAAACGGACAGGTGTCTTCATGGTCCTATGGACAGGCATGGCTAGTCAGACTACATGGAATTGATGAAAGCATTCCCACGGCCAATGGGATAGGTCTTATCTGCATCATTAGGCCTTAAATTCATTTATTTCAATGGTTCTAAAAGAATCCCCTTTTCCTTATTATTTTTTAGGGTCCTATTGGGTCTCGAGAGACATCTTTTTCTATGATTTATTCACCTTAAGGTACTATAGCTTGGGAGTACTCCCCCTCACATCTAGGGGTTACTATTGAACTATATCCTAGAGCCAAAGAAAATATTGAGGCAGTGATTTCAGAAGCATTAAAGGAATTTCCACTTCTATCTATTCTTGTTGGTCTTATTGAGGAGCCATCTCCCCAACAGTCAAAGAAACTAAAGCACGCCTCCCAACTATTGAAGTGTTTTTGAAGGGGGGTCACATTTAAGTGTCTACTCACCTAGTGATTGAACGAAATGTCCTTACCTTGTTGACTCACTGGTACATATATGTGTTTTGATGCAGGGCCTATCAGTAAAAATACATCGACCACTAAGCCATATATATCTCAAGTACCTCTTAATGTCAAGGAAGGGTGTCTATCAATTAAAGTTGAACAAGGTAGGGAGATAGGGAATCTAAAGGGTTCGGGGATGCTGTTGACCTTTCAAGTTTTCCTTCTCCCGCTCGCACAATTTTTTCCACAACAATGGAAAGAAATCCAGAAGTTGTGGGCTCACTTGACCGTGTTGAGATGACTCATAGGGGGAGATACAAGGTGTTCTTTATGAAGGGGCCATGTCCAGTGATGAGCCCCAGGCCTCGCTAGATCTTGAAGTGGCTTCGAATATTTAGGAGAAAATAAATCTCGATCAAGTTCCATTTTCCCCTACAGAGGAAATTACTTTAGAAAATGACACTCTTCCTGCTCATGGTGGCTCTAGGGAAGTCATGGTTGGAAAGGATGATGTTCCATCCCCTGAAAAACTAGAGCAGGCTATCATGCCATTTTTTTTGTTCTGAGAGGGGTTATGTTTTATTCCCCCAGTGATTCAAAAAAAATATTCTTATCTCTAATGACTTTCCCCACATGTCTTATATTGGCTGGAATCCTTTTGAGGGTTGTCTTCAGCGTTACTATTTCGGTCTATCATGGCCCTGGGTCCCCAGTACTCTCGCATATCCATGGAGCAGATCTGATGATTGGAGATGTAGCACCACCTATTTTTCACATCAATACTACTACGGTGGTTAGCAGTACTTTCGTATCCTCGTACTCATTGGGATTACAACCGCAATCCATGGAAATAGCGAAAGACACCGCTGCTTTATCCTCTATTACAATTACTAGAGATGAGGTTTTCACTAGGTCGAGCCATTTTGTAGCTTCCGAATCAAGTCCCCCTCTACTAACATTCATTTTGGACTATAATTCATCATCAAGAAGTGATTCTGAGGCCAATTAATGAGTCCTGATCTATTTTCATCCCACTCAACAAAAGGCGTGGAGAAATATCTAGAGATTAGTCACCCATACTCCATTGGATGAGATTATAATGAATTTTCCCAAGTTTAACCTCCATTTTGTGGTCCTGGGATTTAGTGGATTTAACTATCATGTCATTAATGAGATAGTAAGGCATGTGGTTACTGCATAGGAGTCAACTGGAATGCTCAAATCTCAACTTTCTGAGGCAGAGTCGGTGGAATATCTTTCTGCTAAATTGTAAATCCTTGTTAATGAAGATTCCACCCATGCTGAAATGGTTGCAAGGTAGGAGTGGAATCTTATAAATAAAGAGTCCTTGATGGAACAACTTGACGAGGAAGTGGAGAAACAAATCCAAAAACTATAGTGGCTCAAGAAGGATCAAGCTTGGGCCACATCCACTCTTGAAGAGGGGCGTTGGAAAGTGTAAGAGGGGGAGTGGATTGGTATTTAAGATATGAGGGAGGAAGAGGCACTGTGGTAAAGTGCTGAGGTCGTGACTACAAATTTATTGAAGATATGCTAAGTGTTTGAGGAGTTGCATTGATCGTTGGTGAAACTTTTTGGCTCCACTAAGCGTCTCTTATAAAGATCTTGTATGACTTTTGAGGAGAGGCTTCAGGATATGGATGCTCTCTATATATATATTATGGAATATAATAGAACTAGTTTTCCTGGGGATCCTCTTTCTTTTCCTTTTCCTACTATGTCAATTCCATTTCAATTAGGCATTGATTTTAAACCATCACTTGAAATCAGTAAATAGAAATAAATGAATTGGGCTCTAATTTTTTTTCCCTGGGTACGAGACTCAGCGATCATGGTTCGTCTATTACTAGGGTTTTATGGAACACCTCATGAACTTCTATGTCTTTTTCATTATTACTACCCAGATTTTTTTCCTAATCCTACATGACATGGGCTTGGCGGGTATAACTTGACTTTTTCTTAGGCTTCCCATTGTGGGTTTTCAACCTAACAAGATTTAAACCTTTTCTGATTGATCAATGGTTCCCCCTCTTTTTTTAATGGACCAATTCTTGAATTTTCTCCAGAGGTTCCCTTTTGAAAACCTTTCCTCTGGCATGTATGGTGTCTTTTTCACTAGCAGTTCACTTTCCTACCAATAAAACATGCAACTAATATTTTAGGTCAAATATATTTGACCAAACGTGATGGGGCAGGGTCCTAACTTGAGACCGTTAGTCGGTAATGTCTAATATCCTTCAGATATGGATTAAGGAATTTTCGTAACCCTTTATTTATGGATTCTGGACACTCATGAGGCTCGAGGGACTCTTTGTGCATACAGAGGTAGGAAAGGACTCTCCTAGGTACAAATTTTTCTTTTGATTGATGACCGTTTTTGGGGCAACACATGCAGAGCCACTGGGGCATAATGTGCATATTCAAGCAAATGAGTCCACGTGACACTTGACTTCTATTTCCAATGGCCTAGTGGTATTTTAATCATTTTTAATTTATTTTGATGTTGAGAGCCATAATGGGTGGAGGGACTGAGTAGTGTTGTCTGAGAACATGAGGATCATTCATATTGGATTTGTGTGGGCAACTGTTCCTGCACATTTCTTACTTGCATGAGGGAGAGTTGGGGAATGGTCAGTTCAGTTAAGAGTCTTTTTATGTCAAGGGAAATTGGGAAGAAGGATCTATATAATCTGTATTCCTGGAGTTTTCCAAATTCAGGGGTGTGAAAATAAATGAATGTCATTTGATCATACAAAATTTTTAAAGGACTCTCGTGGGGACAAATTTTCATTTGATTGATAGCCATTTTTGTGGGAAATACATGTAGAGCCATCGGGGAATGATATGGATAGTCAAGAAAATGTGTCTGCAGGACACTATGCTTCTATCTCTGATGGCTATAAAGGATTTTGGAGATTGTTATCTTTCTAAACATGGTATGTGACCTTCAACATGGGGTTCACCAGAGCATCAAAAAGGGGAATTTTAACTGAGCTTCTTTAGGGAAACACAAAAATGAGTGGGGGCACTCTTCTTTGTATGCGGATCAACTTCACGCATATGGATATGATATCTTTAGAATCCTCCAAAGAGACCATAGATGAATTATTCATGTATGTTATGATATATCTAGGATATACGTAAGGAGGAATGTGTAAACCATGAATTTTAGGGCCCTTGAATTAGGAGGTATGAGATGAGGCTTGGAAGCTATTAGGTGTACCGAGATAAGAGAGGACTCTCCCAAGGACGAATTTTCCTTTCATTAACGGCTATTTTTGTGGGAAACATGTATAGAGACACTGGGGAATGATGTGCATAGTCAATTAATTGTTTTCATAGGACATTGTCCTTCCATCCTAGATAGCCTTGGAGGGTTATGTATATTCAACATCACAAAGAGCATAGAGTCTGAAATACAGTAGGAGTGTATCTGAACATATTGGGGACATTTTGGATGTGATTTACTTATGGAATTGGGTGTCCCTTACATATATATGGATCATATATAAGTTGAGGCATTCTTTCTATATTTGGGATACCTGTTTATCTTACATCACATGACTCGGACATAGGGTTCCGCTTGGGGGATAGAATAATGACATGCATTTTTGGTTCATTCTACTAGGACCAAATTCTTCGACTATTTTTTCATAACGCCATGGTTGATCTCTCTCTGAAATCCATAATCTCACATGATCCATACTTGGTGTGGGAAACAAGGGATTATAAGGACTCTGTTTCATTGCTTAGGAATAACAAGGTCAACATTAGAGAAAACTTTTGGGCTTAAACCATTGTTATGATGTTTAATGTCATACAACAAGGATGATTTTGGCCTTGCAGTTTAACACAATGCGGTGAGTACGTGATGCTATGTATTTTAGAGTCATGCAGTGAGGAAGATTATGTTGTTATAATGATTTTCAATAGTTTTATGTTAATCACAATCTGGATGTTTCGAAATTTCTTAGACGTGAGGGATGAATTAATGTTTAAACCATAGTATTGGGGGAAACTTGAATAAGGAGGGATGACATGGGACTTGGAATTCATTGGGTGTACTGAGATAGGAGAGAACTCTCTTTGGGATAAATTTTACTTTTATTTTATGGTTGTTTTTGTGGGAAACATATGTATTTCCGCAGGGGAATGATATGCATAGTCAAACAAAAGTGTCCATAGTACATTGGACTTCTATCTCTGATGGCCTTGAATGAGTTTGGGGATCCAAGTTTTCCCAAGTTATGGAGTGAGAAAAATGGGAAATATGTGCCTGGGAATATGAGAATACCTAGACCAGGATTAACCATGAACTACTTAGAGCTTTAACATAGGTCTGACCCATATGTATAGGGGAAAAAAAGATCTTTTGACTTCTCATGACTAAGATCCATGTGTGAAATCTCATAAAATCGAGGATTTGGCCACACATAAATCTCAAAGAATTTGGAAATTTATTATCATACGATAGGACCTTTCATAGACTCCCCATACAAGTCTGACCAATGTATGGGGGAAAGTGGCATTTTTTGCTGGTGGTTGGGTCAGGATGCCAAATTCGAGGGTCACTACGTATCCTATGAAGGTAGGCATCAAGCTACACGAAGTTCTGAATGTTCCCTAAAAGAATTTTATTGATGTATATGGGACACTTGAAGGAATTTTTTGTTTCACATGATACGAGTGTGAGACTTACCATATCCCCTATGATCTATTTTCATAAGAGAATCCTCACCACTGATCCTAAGCTCTCATGAGTTGTACTCTGTGTGAGAAATAATTAGTGGTCGCAGAATATCCTTCACAAGTGTGGGGAGGTAGCGAATATGACTGGGGTATTTTCTTTTCATTCCTTGTGGGGATGGGCCATGATTGAGGATCAAGGTGTCACTACATATCTTGTGAGGGAAAGAATCATTCTGCATGTAGTTATGTAAGTACCATGTACTGATTTGGGTCAGTCCAAAGGGTAGGGGTACTTTCATTATACCTATCACAGTTTTCAGGTCTATCGTGTTACCCCATAGTTGAATTTCGTAAGAGAATCTCTACCCCAATTCTAATCTCATGAGAGTTATACTCGATGTGAGAGAAAAGGGGTGAAAAGGGTTTCCTCAACAAATACGGGTGGATAGGGGGCATGATGGAGGCATTTTTTCATTGGGGGTTGGGCTAGGATCGAGGATTAAGGCGTCTCTACATATCCTATAAGGGAAGGAATCAATTTTCATATAGTTCTATGAGAGATCATGCAGTTTATTGTAATGCTATTAGGATGTTTTATGCTATGTAGTTTAGCATTTTACGGTGAGGACACGAGTCACAGTTTAATGCCATGTTTCAGGGAAAATTTCCTTACTGTTTAATGTCATGTGGAAAGGACTATGACTTTTAATTTATGGTATTAGTGTTTGGACCATGATATGGGAGCATTTTTAACACATAGTTCAAGTGTTTAGAGTATGGACCATGGCTTGGAGGTGATATGACTCTTAGTTTAGGGTTTAGAGTTTGGACCATAACATTGAGGGTGTTTTTTTACTATCGTGTTGCATCAACTAGTACCGTATTGTTTAATGTCATTTGTTCAGCATGATTACTCATTGTTTAATGTCTAGGATTTTGTACCATGATATTATAGGCATTCTTTACTCATAGTTTAGGGTTATAGAGCTTGGACCTTTGCATTGGAAGCTATTTTTATAACTCATAGTTTAGGTTCATAGAGCATGGACCTTAGAATCATGTTTTTTTTCCATTACTCAAAGTTTAAGGTATTAAAGTTCAGACCTTAACATGTGGGGGGATTTTTATGACTCCCTGTTTAGGGTCTTAGAGCTCAGACCTTGGAATTTATGTTATGTGAATAGTTTCTTCAATGACATCATATTTGTGGGAGCCGTGATGAGTTGTCTGTCTATTGATATCAGGGAATATGATCCATTGAAATAGACCCTATGTATGACATACGGATCTTTCCACTTTGGTTCAAGCTTTGGGGGCTTCTTCCTGAGTATCATCAGGGTAATGAGGACTGACACCATTTATCCTTCGAGGAATGATCAAAGGCAAACCTTTTTGTTGAAGGTTCATGCGATCCGAATTTGGTATATTTCCCAATGGTTCAGAGTGTGCAACTTTTTTTCCTCTAGATGCTCCAGTTCATCAGACTGTCTCTAGGATTGATCATCTGTGGACAGTTTCTCGCAAATGGCCACACAAAGTGATGGAACATGGATTTCAATAGGAAAAACTTCTTATGCCCCATATACTAATGTGTATGGGGTTGTCTGGGTGGAAATGTGATTCATGGTTTGGTAAGCCCATAAAGCATGAAAGATCATGTCTGGCCATGCTTTCATATCCTTATCAACCATATTTTAAAGTATGTTGGATAGATTTTTGTTGAAATCCTCTATCTGACCATTGGTCTCCGCATGGTAATGGGACAAATGATTCACATTGATTTTGTACTCCGGGTATTTCTTGTCTAGCTTAGCAGAGTAGATGTTGGTGCCGTTCTCCATCAGTATTGTATGAGTGACACCAAATTTGGTGATGATGTTGGCCTTCACAAAGATTACAAAGTTGTTTCCCTAAGTTCCTTAAGGGGTACGACTTCTGTCCATTTGGAAAATAAGTCGATCACCTTGAGTATGAAATTGAATTGTCTGGCTATGGTGGGAGGATATAGTCCCACAACATCAATACACTAGGAAACGAATGAACATGAGTACATAGGTGTATGAAGTAACTATAGCGGGTGTATGAAATTAGTATTAACATGGAATGAATTGAACATCTTAGGGAATATGGAATACTCATGTATCATGGGGGTTCAGTAATACCCAAGCCACTAGATTTGGTGAGAGATCTTGGTTGCTAACTGGTGTGCTCCACAAGCTCCAGTGTGCACCTCTTTCATGACGACAATAGTCTCTTCTCCATCAATGCACGTGATAAGGACACTGTCAAGGCCTCGTTTGTAGAGGAATGTTTCTTGGATTACCCCATTGTATAGAATAAAGTTGACTGCCCTTCTTCGGACCTGCTCCATTCCATCCATATCTGGTGGGAGATCCCCATTCTAAAGTTAAATTTCAACGGGTGTCATCCAACCGGTGGTATGACCATAAGGCTCAGGAAAATGACTAATTTCATTAATTTCCTTCATTTTTCTCTAAATGAATGGCAAGACCATCCAATGGTGAGCAATGAAAATGACTATTTCATCGCGGTCTGGATCGGTCAAGGTTGTGGCTGAATTTTCCAAAGCATCGGTTGGATTATTTTGTGACTGGGGGACATAAGTCAATATTTGTCCTGATGGGAATTATGCCATCAATGATCAAAAATGGTTCATCAAAGGAACCAATACTTTTTTCTTGATAGCATAGTCAACATTGACCTGTTTGGTGACTACCTCTGAATCACACTTTATTTTTAGGTGTTTGGATTGCACTTGGAGTGCCAATTATAGGCCTCCAATGAGGGCCGGATACTTCGCTTCATTGTTCTTACATCCTTATGAAAGCAAGAAAGAGTAAGGCAAGATGACCTTTTGGGATATATGAGTATAAATTCTAGACCTACTTTTTTATTCTTGGGATCCTTCATCCTTTTCCCTATTGGGATTCAGGACCCACTGTCGAAGTAAATTTCTCATACCTGGGGGTCCTCCCAGATAGAAAACACTTCTTCATTCGGATGTTTGGCATCCAATGGTGTTGTTTCTTCTGAGGGGTGCTCAACTAGGAAGTATGCTAATGTCTGGCCTTTGATGGCCTTCTAGGCATGTACCATATGTCGAATTGTAATAGGATGACCACACATCGTGATAGGCACCCATTCAGCTTGGAATAGTTGAGGACATATTTGAGCGGGTTGTAGTGGGAGACCAGCTGGAACTATTCATCCATTGGGGCCTCTAGGCCACCAGTTTGGTCCTTGGGTCCTACAAGGCTTTCGGACCACCCAAGGCCTTTGGCCCAGTTTTTTCCCACGGCCTTCAGGCCACCTTAAGGCCTTAGGGCCACCTCAAGGCCTTCGGGCCACATGATATTGAAGTACCAATCAGACTACAAGGGACGAGTCTTCATATGATAATTAGGGAAAGAACATTCACTAGAGCAGAGATAACCAGAATTCGAAGAACGAGAGGGTATGTCTTTTTCATCGGTACTGGGCCTGTGCAAAATTGCATAGGAAAGCTAGTCGACCAGCCCTGCGAAGGTGGAGTGATGATATAATGACATATGTTGGGGAGGAGCAGTTCCAAGTTATCTTTTTTGGGTGATTCCCTCTAAGACATACGTTAAATGTAATTATCTCTAAGACTTCCAGACTTGTAAGGGTTTCACCTCACCCTCTGAATGGTGGATTATCAAAAATAATAAAAAATGAAGTCCAATGGTCCATTCTGACTGACCGAGTTTCGGTATCAATCATTGTTCGACTAAGATAGTAGAGGTTGTTCTCACAACTGAAATCATTATTTTGTGTGAGGAAGGTTCCTAATGACCATTCCAGGGTAGTTACGTATATAATGAGTGGTCTCCACTAAATTAGTGACATGAGAAATAGTGTGATTATGAGATATTTTTTATGATTTTCAAATTCTTCTGGGCAATCATTATCCCACTCATACGTAACTCCTTTCTTCATTAGCCTCATAAAAGGTAAACATTTACTTGCTAGGTTGTTTATGAAGTTCCAAATGTTAATGAGGTTCCCCTGGAGACCTGTTAACTTGGTGAGGTTGTGATTAGGGGACAATAAAAGTATGGACTTTTTTTCTCAGGGTTGATTTCGATGCCATGATGGCGTATGACGAAGACGAGGAATTTTCATGAGGTAACGCCAAAGGTGAATTTAAGAGGATTCATCTTTAAACTATGTTGTTGAAATTTGTTGAAGATAGTTCCATGATCATCTAGGTGGTTCAAATTCTATTTTGATTTAACCACCAAGTCATCGACATAACACAGGATAAATTTTCCCAAGAAGGGCTTGAAGATGTGACTCATGGCACGCTGATATGTGGCGTCAGCATTCTTTAGACCAAATGGAATCAATTTTTAATAGAACACTCCATGAGGGGCCCTAAAAGTCATAGATTATTCATCTTTTTTGACATCTGGATTTTATCGTATCTTGAATACCCTTACATTAATGGGAGGGCTTCATATCTAGCTATCACATCGATCAAAAATTCTATAATCCGGAATGGAATGTCTTATTTTATGAAATCTCGATTAAGGTCCCTGAATTCAACGCATATTCTAATCTACTAATTCTTCTTTTTTATAGGAATTGTGATTCCCAGCCAGATTGGATATTGGACCTTCTGTATAAAGTTGGATTTGATTAGCCTGTTAAATTTAGCCTCTATTTTAGCATCATGCATCGGGTGGGTCCTCCTAGCTACCTTCTTATAGCCCCAGTGATCTTTGAGTAAGACGAGATCATGGGTGTCAACTTTAAGATTAAGGCATGGCATATCTTTGTAATTCTAGGAAAACACATCTCATTTCTTATTTAGGAATGAGATATATGCCTCATGTTCCTCGATAGTCATGGCCACACTGATCCAAGTGGGTTGCAGGTCTTCTTCGGTGCACTGATTTATCTCCATAATTTCATCGATTGTTGTAGATACACCTTCTTCTAATGTAGGAGGGAATCTTTGAGGTCTTCCTCCTCCTCCTCTTCTTCGTATTCATCTTCATCATCTCCCTCTTCTGATGGAGAAATGATTATTGAGACGAACTCTCCGATGTTGGAAGATAAATCTTATATTTCCTTAGTCTCTGAGGCAAGGGTAGTTTGATTCACCTAGGGTAGTCTAAAAGCATATTTGATAGGGATTTTCTTATCATCGTGGGAGTCAACCCTCTCTTTTGGGTCCTTGGACTTTGTGGTTGTAACAAGGACCATAGAGACAACTAATCATGCACCCAAACTTTCATTTATGAATTCAAATTGGTTGATGTGTAGTATAAACTCTTCCCCAAATTGATGGAGGGGGTCGGTGGGAGCCATCTCCAATCAATTTGGGGAATTGATCCAGTCAACATCATCAGCTAAAATATTATTTTTTTCAAACTAATAGAACCCTACATCGATATAATTTTACTCACAGGATTCAAATGTGGATTTATCCGTGTGAAACATCCCATTTTTTTTATTAGTGAAATATTTGATGCACTAGTTTTATGAGGATGGAATTGTAGCGTACTAATGCATCCAATGCCTACCTAATAAAAATTGAAGGGCATACTTTTCCAAACCACCAGGAAATTGAAATCTAACATGAGGTATTCGAGCCTATTTTTAAGCTTGATTAATCCAAATGGTTTCTACTCCCTTTTTTCATATCCCAGTAGAGTGGTAGAGTTGGGTGTCAAGATATATTCATCATACCCAAGTTGGCGTAGTGTTCTCAGTGGGAGGAGTTTGACTCCAGAGCCATTGTCAACGAATATCATTCGAACATCAATTCCATTTATCTTGTTGGAAACATATAAGGGTTTGATGTGACCTTTCAGGATAGTGTCTTCATCCATGTCTGTGAAGAAGATGACAACATGACATTCTTAGGGATTAGTCACGGTTTGGTAGACTTCAGATGACGATACTTCGGCCTCAAAATCCTGGTTACTTAGTATGGCTTCGATGAGTGCCTCTCTATGATCTACAGATAGGCTCAACACATCCAGGATTGACTGCTTTCCTGGAACTGAAGCTAGCTGATTTAAAATATCATACTTCTCCTCTAAATGTAAGTGATTCCTAGATCAGGGTTTCTCTTTCACATACACTTTATGGGGTTGAGTTTTGGACATAGATGGTTTGACCTTTGTCACAGGGGCCAGCGGTGTTGTATTCCTTTCCACATTTGGCAGAACTGGTCCACCTATGTACCTTGGGTGGTTCAGTACTTGTTCTTCCCCTGATGGATATTCAAAGATAACCGGGCTAGGATTTATTCTGATGGAGGTGAAGGAGCATTATTCTTCTTGTTGTGTTTATTGGAAGGTCCTTGCATGAGTTTCCATGATGTTAACGATTTGACTTATGGCATGGGGGAGAATTTGACTCCTGCCATGATCACGCCTTCTAAGAAACCTTTGGCCTATACGGCCTCTTCCTCCGAATCTCTAATTGGGAGCAAAAAATTTGGGTTTGTGGACATAGTCTTCATCAGAGAAGGGGATTATGAAGTGAGTGGTTTTAATGGAGCTGAAGATCAATTCTTGATCTGACACTATTTATGTCTGACTGTATCCTTATGATGTTGTCGTTTGGTGGGGTGATGACTGTTGTATGGTTTGGAAGGGCGGTTCCCATTGTACCATTTGGCTAGGTAGTGCTGGTTGTACCATTTGGCTGGCCAGTTCCCATTGTACCAATAAAAATGGTATGAATTCCAAAAAAAATCATCATTGACTTTGGATATGGTGTCAGCTCATCTTATTTCTATTTCTTTCTACACTTTTTCCCTTTAGAGGACCGCGAGGCTGAAGAGGATGGTTGTGCTGCATTAGGAGCTTTTGGGGGCACATTTCTTTGTTTCAACTGAACCTAAAATATGCCATGGACTTGGTTGATAGTCTTCCGAGTCATTCAGTTGTCAAAATATTTCTCCTTATTTTTTGTGACTATTTTCCATTCCTCTTCCTCTCTTGAGTCGGTGGTGGAAGTATATGCCACTTGTGTTGATGGTGGGCCCAACTTGACTTTCCTAGAATCCACCATATTTTGCAGGTGATCCTTGAAAATAAAGCACCCCTAGATGGTATGTCCTAGTATTATATGATACGAACAATAATTTGGATGGTCATCAGTACCTACTTCAACTGCTAGCTTTGACTCTGGTAACCAGAGAAAATTATAATTCAAAGAGGCTATGAAGTAGTCATGGAACTGTTCATCTCGTAATAAATAAAAATTATTTCATCATTCCTAAAAATAATTTCTTTTAGCAGCTCATCACACATCTTTCCATGGTGGGGGTGGTTTTTGGAATCCAGGGGGTCCCACACGGTTTGGTGGGGGCATGCAACTAGAGCTGGTGTTGGGGGTGGCTTAAGCATAACATAAGACACTTTATATTTTCATGTTCTTTTCCCAGGGTCTGATGGGGTCACTCGGGAATTAAGTTTGGTCCGTTTTAAGGAGTCTTCTATCCTTTGGGAAATGGAAGATAAGTCTCTAAACCCGCTATTGTAGTTCACCGAGATGAGCAGCATTTGCAACTCATCCTGAAGGTTATTAATGCACATGGAGAGAATGTCATCTTGGGGGAGTGTCTGGTTAACGGAATATGTCAAGACCTTCCATATGAAAATGAAGTCTGAGAATATTTTTTTCTCTCACTGCATCCAGTTCATGAGATCACTGATCATCGTTTTGGGTAGCATCTAACTGAACTGGAAAAGAAACTGTTGTCAGAGGTCCTCCCAACCTGTAATTTAATTGGATGGCAGGCCAGTATACCATACAAAAGATGAGACCATCAGGGTGTGTACCAAGAACCTGAGTTTTATGGCTTCTTTCTGCTCTAGAGTTCCCAACATATGGTCACAATAGGATTCATAATGCATAAAATGTTTTTCTGGGTCCCTTGATCCACTGAATACTAGGAATTCAAGGTTCCCAAAGTTTGGCGGTGGCGGAACATTGCTCACCCACTCAAGGAAGGGTTTGCGCTCTGGTTGTATCAGAGTGTGTTGTACCTCCATGGCTTCTAGTCAAGTTGTTAGATACTAAACGATGTTTAATATCCCTTGATTCATATCCTATCGGTCTTGATCTTGGGCTGGCACAACAGGTTCTAAAATTGGGTGTGCCAGTGAAACTAGAATTTGGTGTTGATACCTAGCTAGTGGTATCATTTGTGGGTTTACTTAGATATATTATGGAATCCTTCATATCAGGGGGGAATTCTTGATGTCCTTTTTGGGATAGGTTGAATGGTCTTTAGAGCTTGGATTCATTCACTGGTATGAGTTCCTTTTTCATGGGCACCACTTTTGGGATCACCTACTGACGTTCCGTAGGGGGAACACATCAGGGGAGATAGCTCCAACGACATAGCTCGACATTAATTTGCCTGATCTCTTTAATTTCTTCCACCTTCTAGGTGAACCTCTCTTTAAGAGTGAAGGAAACATTCTCATGGGGTGGAGGAGGTGGTTCATAGATGACAATGTATTTATTTTTCTCATTTTTTGAGTTTTGCGGGGGAGGTAATGTCGAGTTCACTGAGGGTGAACCCAGATTTAGTACCGCCCTCTGGTTCCAGGTATTCACACCATTCGTCTTAGTGTGGGATGCCACTAGTAGGGAACCATATTTATTCGAGTCCTCTCCCCCCGCATCATTACCTTTGATATCTGTGGGGTAGATGTTTACCACGTTCACTGAGGCATACAACTTTGGGGGTGGTGTACCCTGTGCCGAATGGTTGGAAGGCTTCCTGCACCCTTCATTGGACATTCTCTTTCCATTCTGCGGTATTCTCCAGGTTTCTTGGTGGAGTTTGAGCCAAAGGGATCCCTTCTCTGACCTAGTAATACGCCTTTGTCTCGAACGGTGCAAACCATGGTTAGGGGTGGAATTTGTAACTCCTCTGTCCATCATTATTCCACGATGGTGGAAGATAGATGTTCACCATGTGGGTATTTGAGGTAAAAATTCCCCCATCCCTATGGGCTGGGGTTGTCCCCATTCACTTGTTGATGCACTACAGCCTGGATTTGTTAGTCTTATGGGGTAATTTTGATTTAAAAATTCCCCCAGTCCTAGGGGTTGGGGTTGTTCCCATATCACAGTGGTAGCTATCGCTATTAAAACCATTTTAATTTATGTACTCTCGTGAGGGTGCGATCCGATTATGGTATCGGTCCTACATGGGGTCTATATACTTTTAAAGATAGGGGAACTGCTTGATGGTTGTCTTCTATTAGGTAGGAATCATGCTGGATGCTCCTGGTCACCCGACTCAGAGGCTTTTTGATGGATTGATCCCTTTGACCCTGATGATTTTGAGACTTACTCTAGGATGGTTTTTGTTGAGTATCCCATATTTTCTAAGCAGGGCCTTCACTTAATTTTTTCCTCTGGGTGATGACATTGCAGGATATCATTTCCAATGGGGCATGTTGGATGGGGTGTTGGGTGAAGTGTAGAGATCCATGTTCTCCGTATCTCGAAATGTGAACTATAGTAGGGGGCATTACCAATGAGGCAACACAATTTATGTAGTGCATTGAGGAAAGATAGCTCAATTTTTTTCTTTCACCTTTCTAATTGTGTCTGCCTTGCCGACGGAAGGGCTTCTAGAACAATTAGATGAAGAAGCTCCCCTATTATGCTGACATGGTCTGCATACCCTTCGTAGGGTAGAAGTTTTTCTTTCAGCTTTTAAAGAGTCATCCATATGTTGAGGCGAATATCATCTGTACATTCCCCCAACAACTCTCCTGGTATGTCGATGTGAGAAGTGGTCGTGGGCCAATCCATCACTGGTATATTTTCCCTAGCTAGTTGTCTTCTCATAAGAAACATATCATGATCTTGTTCTTCTGGAGATTCCTTTACTTGATATTCCAAAATCGACTACTTCAAAAAAAATTGTTCCAAGAAACTGGGCTAGTGGGATCCTTATTTATTTTCAGACTCTGTGGGGGTGTCTTAGAAGATGAGCATTTCCACGGTCCATCCTATGGTTGGGAAAGAGTATCACTTGTTATAGAAGGGTTGACTAATGTGTCTAACTCCATTCTCAGCCCCTCATCATATGAGGGCTTTCTCTTATTTATTACAGAATGGGGAGGACCTTCTCGGCAATATGAAGTTTGATTGAAGGGCGGACCTTCACAATTGGTGCTGAAATAGTGAGGACTACTATTTCAACTTGATGCCCAACCGTAGGAAATTTATTTGTGGCGTATACCATGGGGAGGAAATATAGGGAGGGATATAGCAAGGGGTGGACCTATTACTGCTTGATGTTACTGAGGGGAGGACCTTCAAAATAGATATTATTATGGGAAGGGCCTTCGCAATAACTGCCATCATGGTGGGGACTACCATCATGACTTGATACCTAGATACATGAAGAATTTCTGCAGTTTTCATCCAGGGGAGGACCTTCAGGATGTACTGCAATGGGGGGAGGACCTTCTCTTTGCATGATATTACTATTGGGAGAACCTTTACATAAATTTTTATTGCGAGGAGGACCTTCACAATGACTGACATCATGGTGAGGAATACCATAATGACTTGACGTCCGACTATAGGGAGAAGCATATCTCCATTGTATAGCCCAGGGAGGGCCATCAGGGCAGACGAAAACAAGGGGAGGACCTTCTTGTTGTATGATATTCAGGTCGAGGGGAGGGCTACCCCAACACTCTTCAAGAGATTTTCTCTCGTGATCGATCATTATTGACCCATGGAATGAGCCCCTAGGGGTGCTCTGTGGAGGACCTTCAAGGATACTAGTAGGGATGTTGTGTGGAGAACATTTGCGACTGCTACTACCACTTATATAATTTGATAATGGAATAACAGCATCTTGACCCTTTGTTGATATATTTTTTATGGTGTCAAGAACCCCAGCTTTCATCAGAGAAGGATCATGTATGTGCTCTTCATTTTCCTGTTTCCTTTGGCACTTTTCATTCTTGGTCGCTCCCTTGTAGGTAACCGAAGCCATATTCTATTAGTAATGGCCTTCATATATGGGTCCCTATCTTTTTGGGTCCCATGATGTCGTCAGGATATGCCAATGTGCATCCTGAGTTTTTGTAGGGATATAAGTCTACCATGGAGAGGCTACAACGTTGGACTGGTGTCCCCCAGTTGGAACGGGTTTTTGTTCCCGATCCGATCGTGCGTATGTCATGGGATATTTCATTCAACACTCTTGGACTGAGGCAGGGATGCATAACTGCTCCAGAGTGACTAAATCAATTTGTGAGTGAATCATTCCATTTGAGGAAACCGATTTCTGGGCCCAATGTCTTTCCTTTTTCACTGATGCAATGATATCATGTAATTTCTGGAGAATATGGTCTCGAATTGACATTTGATCTTCCATAATTTCTAGGATGTGTTGAGATACATCTTTGGCTCAAATAGGTATAAATGCCCATTCTAATGTCGGGGAAGGATTTGGTGCTTGCTCCAGTCCTCCATGTGTTTCAAGTAGACACTGACAGTTCTCCTATTCCAGGATAGAGGAATGAGTCTGTCACTGGTTTCTTTTATGGTTGCCACCATATTTGACTGGTGTTCTTTATATTCATGAGCGGGTATTTTCATCCTTTCTATTGCTACTATATTATTCTCATGGGATTTGTATGCATCCACAAGAATTTGACTTTTCTCATATTTGGTTGCCACCCTATTTAGATAGTGGGCTCGAAATGCATCGTTAGGTGTTTGTTCGTGTGTGTATCTGAGTGTCGCCCTATTAGGATTATGGGATTATTCTATATTAATTGGTATTTGTTCTTAGGTGTATCTGGTTGCCTCCCAATTTAGTTGACGGGCTTGAAATGCATCTGTAGGTGTTTCTGCCTTCATGTAGCTAGTTCCGCCCAATTTTTATAGTGGGCTTGTTTTGCATCAGAAGGTATTTGTGCCTATGTGTAGCTAGTTTCCACCCTATTTGGTCAACACACTTGAAATTCAATAGTGGGTGTTTGTGCCTGCTTTTATATGGTTTCCACCCTTTTTGGTTTACATGCTTGAAATGCATTAGTAGGTGTTTATGCTTGTGTGTAGCTGGATTCCACCCTATTAGGTTGACAGGAATGAAATGCATCAGTAGGTGTTTGTGCCTACATGTAGCTGCTTCCCTCCCTATTTTGTTTTTGGGCTTGAAATGAATCGGCATTTGTTTGTGCCTATGTGTAGCTATTTGCCTCTTTATTTTGATGGTTGTCTTGTTGTGTGTTAGCAGATATCTACATCTTCTTATAGCTTTTCACTCTGTCTGCACAGCGGGACAGGAAAGCACTCACAGGATTGCGTGTGTGCTTGTATTGTGCCACCCTATTCATATGATGGGTTTGAGTGTAGAGTGCAGAGTTGTGTGTTTTCCCATTAAATGCCTCCGTGTTATTATGATGGAGCTGATACTCAAGAACTAGGGTGATAGAGTGTTCCTGGTAATAGATTTTCCACCCTAGGTGGGAAGACTGAGGGCCTTGGGTCTTCTAGACTTCGGAAGGTTCCCTCGGCATAAGGTCCTCCTCGGTAGGAGGAGGCCTGATCATCCAGTGTCGGAAGTGATGCCCTATGGCAGGTGCCCATGAGTAGGAAACTTGTTAAGTTGAGATGAAGTTGTTGATATTGACCCTATATTCCTCCCTAGGGTAAGTGAGGTAGTCGTTGTCACGTTTCGGGGACAGGCTCCTGAAACGGTTTGAGACGGCCACTAGGACCACCTAGGGTTGGGGTGTTGGCAGCGACTGAAGAGGCTGTTGGAAGACCCTTACAGACTAGAGGGACTGTCATGTGGACTCCAGCAGGGGGAGTTTACCATTTTGATTGTACTCTTTTATCATCATATTGGATACCCAGTGTTGAACATATTGGTTTGGTGAGGCGGTCCTTCCCTTTGTTGAAGCCTCAACCGCCTACGGGATCACTGACATGTGTGTTTTCAGGGGTCGTTGGGATTTCATTTGGATCAAAGGTTGCTTTGTGGGAACCTGCAATATACATATGTGACATACATACCACAAAACATCATCAACGTAGAATTCCATTAAACATATCCATATTTGGAGATTCATCCTGGCTTACTTCCCCTTTTCTTTTGATGCGGGGAGAAGGGTACTAAGTGGGGTGAGACCGCCACCATGGTTAAGGATTCAGGTCGGGTTCACCATTTTTTTTCCACCTCCAAGGTGGCGCATTTTGCACATACCAGGGTGAACAAAAAGGTCCAAAATGTAATATCCTTCTTCCTTTTATAATTTTTGGTAGAACCACCGACCCTGATTAATGATTCATGTCTGATTCACCATTTTTGTTCCACCTCTTAGGTGGCACGTTTTTTACATACCAAGGTGAATAAAAAGGTCCCACATGAAGTATCCTTTTATCCTTTTATCATTTTGGGTAAAACTGCCGCCCTGGATAAGGATTCACGTCGGGATTACCATTTTTGTTCTACCTCAGAGGTGGAATGTTTTGCATGTACCAAGACAAACAAATAGTCTGACGTGCAATATCCTTTTTACTTTTATCATTTGGGTAGAACCATCACCTTGGTTAAGGATTCACGTCAGGTTCACCATTTTTTTCCACCTCCGAGGTGGAATGTTTTGCACATACCCGGGTGAAAAAAATAGTCTGACGTACTGTATCCTTTTGTGTTTTATCATTTTGTTAGAACCACCACCTTGGTTAAGGATTCACGTCAGGTTCACCATTTTTGTTCTGCCTCTAATGTGGCACATTTTCGGGTGGTGTGGAAATGGTATGATGAGGATCATCACCCATCTCTTTTTTAGTAGAGCTAGTTTCTTGTCGGATTTACCATTCCCTTGTTTCGACCTGTTCAACGTCATTATCCTTTAATAAAGGTTGAATTAACCCTATAGGAAATGTGGGTCCCAATGGTCGATTGTATGGGGGTCAAGAACTCATGCAATCGGTCCTTCTTAGGTGTATCTTCCTCAGATGGTCTCCAACGGGTTTATTCATATAGAAAATAATTCCCAACAGCCTTAGTATCCATGATTCATGGACCTGAATTCCAAAGGAAGGCATTCATTGGCTAAAGATTTAGCCAACAACACTTAAGGACTCCATTGGTCGAGAGGAGAGGAGGTCAGTCTCACCGCACCCTTCTGGGGGAGGATTGTTGCTTATTTCGAGACTCTATTATAGATTTAATTAGTGTTTATATGATTGTGAATCCTTGGTTCATTCATGACATGTGTGTCCACAGGCTACCCTTGGTGGGAACGATCATCATAAGCATGAATATATTTGATGTTATGGAAATGATGTTGACTTCATCCATATTAAAACGATCTCTAGAGTTTTTCGTCATCCAGGTGGGACGAAAGGTGACTTGATATTGGGATCGGGCCCATAAGACGGGCTTCCTACATATCCACCAGAGGGGAATCAGAACCCACGTAGTTCAGATGGTGTGGGGATTACATATGGGAACATCCCATTTGATGGGACATGATTAGTTTTATGAGCACCCTTTTTTAACATGGGCCTTTTTTTAGGCTTCCTACGTATCCTGTTTTCATCAGGAATCATCATTCTCGTAGTTCAGATGTGTTGGGATTATGTGTGGAAGATTCTAATTGGAGGGGACGTGATTGGGTGGACCCTTTATGGATGGGCACCCATTTGAGATCAGGACTTATAGGAGGTATCCTACGTATCCTATTTTGATCAGGAATCATAGTTATCATAGTTCAGATATGTGGGGATTACACATGGAATCTGCCCATTTGAGGGGGCATGGTTGGATGTACCCTTTATGTACGAGCACCCATTTGAGCTCAGGCCCTCTGGTAGTCATCGTACGTATCCTATTTTGATCAGGAATCAGGGTTATCATAGTTCATAATCTTTTGGATGTTATAATCCTAAAAACCTCTAAGCCCACGTGAGTCATGATCATTGTGAGAAACAAGAGGATGTGAAACATTCAACAAAGTACATGCCCCCTCCTCTGTTGGTGGGGGTGGGATAGACTGAGGTGGAAGAGGTTGGGGAAACCCTAGGTAAGGACATGAAGCAATGGACCTTTTCAGGTGAGATGGAATTAAATGTCATGTAGCCTAACCTTGGAATATTGGGGACTTACCTCAGTGGTAGGGCCTTAGAGCACATTTTTGGTAGGGGAGGAGTTTCATCCTCATCAAAGGGGGAGCAAACATAACCCCCTATACTGATCATTATCCCTCATTGAATGGAAAATAAATTGATCACCCTTATTCTTGAGAACAGGGGGTTCAAATCGGGATCCCAAGGTTGGGCTCCAGGTTGCTGTGGGAATGTAGCCTCACAGGTATTCCTGAAGCCCGCACCTTTGTGGGGAGGTCCTTCGTGACTCCGCTTACCATGGGTATGTATACTCAATTGGGTACAATGATGAACCTGATGGTCTAATAATATGTGTCTGGTGGCTTTAGAAGAGGCTTTGGCCTAATAATGGAGGATTGGTTAGCGGAGGGACCATGTAGGACTCGACGGTAGTGTAGGGGTGTGGTTGTAACTAGTAGGAACAATACTCAAAAACACCCCATTCCACATAATGACTTTTTATACGAGATGGGGGTGGCTCTGCATACCATTGTGGTATGTGAGTAGAGGGGTTTTCCACGTATCGATGTGGTACGTGGGCATGGGTATCATCCATCACATACCAAAGTGGTATGCAGCTCAGATTGCCGCTTTGGGTTATATCTGCATGCCGATTTGGTACATGATGACAGGTTCAGTCTGCGTAGTTGTACGCTACACAGAGCACCAAACTGGAGGAGGGTTCAGGGGATCATCATTCACGGGGATTTCATCCGAAATAAGTCTTTGGTTTTTGGTTCACCTATTAGGTTTGTGGTTCTATTATTATTATTTGATTCCCCCATTTTATGGTTCTCGGTCATCTGTACTTATGGAGGAGTGGTTCGTGCTTCATGATTCACCGATGAAACAAGACAGAAGCTGGAGTGAAACATCTATGTCTCCCTCAATCTTTTTCCATCCCTCCTTCTCTCTATCTGTCTACATCTGTGTGTCCCTTCATACATTTAATGTTCTCATTTTATAGAGCATCAGACTGATCATTTCTATTAGAAAATACAACACCATTTGCAGAGGCCCATTGAAGTAATATCCTAGGCCATATAAGACTTAATAAATTTGGGTTTGCGGAAGATTTTGTTTGTGATAATGGTTCGTGGAATCCTTCCCATTCGCTTTATCCACGAACTGATGGGTTTGCAGTATGGTACACAAGCTGGATTTACACGCACAACTCCTTCGGCAACTGGGTTCATGGTTTTACTTACTTTTTGGCCATCGACTCATGGGCCAGAGGTTTGCAGATTGTCCCGCATACCTAGATGTTCGTGAACCATCTACTCTGCATACCTTTCACAATGATAGTGCATGGGACACTTAAAAACCTTAAAAACATGAATTTCTTCATGTTCCTTCAAACAATTGCAACTCAATTTGAGTCCCTTAACCTTGATATACTTGTATGAGCACTTTCTTCCTTCTACAAAGCGATTGTGGGGGGTTTTCTCCTCTTGGAATGATTTTCCGGGGCCTACAATATACAAAATAGAATACACAATGTTTATCATGGATTCACCAATTATAAAGATTCAAATTGATCTTCATGTCTTGTAAATTGTAGAATGAACATAAACATTGGAAAACTTGAGTACGGGGATAAGAAAACAAGATTAACATTTATTGGATAGTGTAGATCAATGAAATAAAAAATCCAGAGTTATATTCATAACTTTTTTAACCCACGAACATTCATAACACGGTGCCTATACCACATTAGAGAATCCTTTATTTGAGGACTTCCATTTATTATTCTATATCCCATGGAATCAATATTGGTCTAATCTTGGAACTACACTATACACACTTGGTCTTACATGTTGTGCATCCATGAGAAGCACCATTTACCCACCATCAAGTGCATTCTCACCTATGTGCATACCTACCTTCCTATATAGAAACTGGATGCCTCCTACGACCATGAAATCATAGTGAGTTGGTTCTCCCATGTGGTTGAAATATCCTCCCACAATGTGGTCAATTGAGATATCTTGGGTGGAAAATGTTTTTAGTAAACATTCAAAAATAAATAGTTATCCAAATTTTCATAATCCAAAGTCAAAACTCAAAAAACTAGTCTTCAAATATTCATCATGAAAAATATAAATATATTGAATATTGTTATATTTTTTCATTAAACATGACTTAATTTTACATCCAAATAAACATTTCTATAGTCGTAACTTAATTTCATGTTGTAGAAAATGGTCATTCACACATTAACACTTTTCTTGTATTCCATGGAAAAGAAATACAATAATCATCACACATATAAGAAAAATTTCTAAATCATGAAATCCAATTACATTAAATGATTCTATAATAATTATCCAAGAATCATAAATTCGTCTCAACTCACTAATCACGTTCCAAAAAATGAATCACTTGGGCTTAGAAATATCCCCATTTTTATTTTTCTAATATCTATTCACATTTTTTAAATAAATATGTGTACTCAAAACATTCTAACCCTAATTGGAAACCAAATAAAAAAAGTATAAATGGGGGGGGGGGTCTAATTATCACTTATTTGTTTTCAAAAAAAGATAGCCTATATTTTATGCTTTTTCATGAACACTTATAATAGTGGTATGATAACACATAGTTGTCTTAGTAAAGATCATTTAGTTAATCAACTCTATGTCTACATGGGATACCCCAATATATAAAACATGAGATATATAAACAAGGTTGTCTATGTTTCATATAAAATTCCATGCATTTGAAATCATACAGTGAAATTATCATTTCTCATTTATGGTGTTTTCAAGAGAAGAAATACATGAGCCTTCAAACACTCTAATAAGAAAATCTAAAATTTTAGCTACACAAGAATAATTCCTCCAGTGTATAATATTTTTATCAACCAAGTAATCCTCCATAATATATATATAATTAATTCAATAAATAATTTTGAATGATAGTGTGATATTAAAACCTCAAAGTCGTGTAATAACCCCTAAAGGCATGAACTCATATTTTTTATTTTCATGGTAGAAAGAAGAATATTTAAAAGATAATCTCTTCATCATATCAAGAAGTAACAATCTCAAAAACAATCCTTTAATTCCCTAAAATTTATCTCAAAACACATAAAATAATAGAGAATACGGAGGAACCTCTTGGTTTTTTTGAATAACTATTTAGGGTAAGAGTTTCCTCTCATCCTTGATTTCTTCTTATTTATAAGCTCAATATGGGATGTGATTTTATTTTTGAAAAGAATCATTGATTGTGTATCTATTTTCACCAAATGAATTTATTCCTAAGGTGGAGTTGTTTTCTACATATTATATTTCAAAGAACCTCATATAAGTGAACCTTATAATCTATTTTACTTTATTATTGGCACTGATTTTTTATTCCTCATTTTTTTATTCGTGGACAATATGTTTGGATAAACTATACAATCATAATTTTATTGACTAGATTCTTCAGGCTTCTCTCACCTCTGAGTTTTTTCTCAGTTTATAACTATAACTACAACTTGCTTCAATCCTCTCTTCTATGAAATAAATATTAAAACATCAAGAATATTATTTATGACAATTCTTACCAAAACACCAGAAAACCCATTGAAAATTCGATATTCTTGGTCAATTATAGATATATCATGATTTGGGTTGTTTTTATCCTATTGAAAATCGAGCCTCACATTTATTATGGATTTATGGGCTCTTCGATATATTGTTACCATAATTTGATGTGGAATATTTACACTCTTATTTCCTATCCCAGCATAACTTCAAATTTGGGATTAATTCCATCATTTTTAGAAACAAATGATATACCTTGTTTCCTTACACATTTATCCTCATTATGTAGGGAGGAATCATATTTTTATTTTATTTAATTGGTGACGTATTTCCTATCCTTATCCATATCATGTTTAATCTTGACACATATGTCTTATGTATTGAACAAATCTTCTTCCTTTATAACCAATTTCTCTTTCATATCAATGATAATCATTTCTTTTTTCATCTATATGCTTTTTCTTCTAGATCTCATTAATGTAGGATTATTCCTTATCTGAACCATTATTCTTGTTCCTTTTATCATTAAATTCAACGGAATTGATTTCACCTCTAAAAAAGGTTCATGATAAGGATGAATCAAAATATTACTTTCTTCTCATTAAATTATTCATAGGGTGATCTATGGTAATGAGTATGTTTCCTCCCTTCTTAAATTTACAATTTTTAACTTTCATTAAATAAGGATTATCATCTCATTAAAATCCTTATATGATTCCATCATCAATAAAATTATTGGTTATTTAGAGGTAACCATCTCAGATAGAAATTAAAAAATCAAAGTATCGGTTAGGTTCCTCTAAAAGGAGTATTAATTAGTGGTACACTTCATTTATGAATTTTTCTATTTAAAATTAAATCTATTTGGATGGTTAATGTTCTTGATCAACTTAATAGTATCTCTAAATCTCACCTCATTTGAAATTTAAATATAATAGAGTGAAGAACATAGAATTTATATGGTTCAATATAGAATCATACTAATTTTCATGTTTGGAAGAAAATACAACATGTATTCTTAACTATCTCCAATAGTGGATACAAATACTTAGACACCAGGATTACACTATCTCAGTAATTGTTAAGAAACCCCAATTTCTCATATTCTCTAATAGGATGGAAATTCTAATCACAAGCCACTTGTAGCTAGTTAAACACCCCAAATACAATATTCCTCTTCAATAATGATCTAGGGATAGAAATATCTTTTTCTTAAGATATCATTTCTCTACAAGGAATCTAGATAACTCGCCCATGTGTAAAACTCTTCAAGGTATTCAATTGTTGTTTAGAAAAATATTCTTAGAACCAAAACTCTATTAAGATCTTAAATGATCTAAATTATATTATTCAAATAATTAGGTACATGTTATCACCTTCTTCAATTATTTTCTATATTTTCCTCCATATCTATTTGATACCAAGATTTATTATGATTCTTAAAATTATCTTCCATAATATATGTAAGGTTTCTTGATAATTATTCTAAACAATTCCTCATCACCTGTATGCACACATTTATCCACAAAAAAAACAATAATTGTTCTTGTGATAATATCTCATTTTTAAATGATTTAAAATCCCTAATAATTTTATCATTTTAAATATATCATTTAAATTTGTTATGAATAACATATTTATTTTTCATCATTTTAAATATTGATACCCACATAAAACTGGGTATTATATTTCCACATTTTTTATATAAATACATGCTTCAATATTAAAATAAATTAAAATAAATTTGGTATGATTGATCTCTATTTTAGGAATATTAATACCACAATCCATTCATTTCATGTGGATTTATCATATAAATTACACAATGGAGCTAGGTATTTATTTTTTCAAATAAAAAGAAAAACATGGGGCTCACCTTCATCTCATTTGGAATACATGTATATTTTGATTTATCTTCATTAATTGTTTATATAAATAAATATCATTTCTCATAAAAAGTCATACAACCTATTTTATTCACAGGGCCTCATTATCATGCACAAAATACACCACATGCATCAATATCACTTGCACTAGATTCCCAGGAATGGATTTTAATTATTATTTTATCATTTAGTTTTCATGCATGCAATATGAATCTACATGAAAGGAAATTTTGATCTTAATATTTTATTTATTTCCACTTTATCACCAGATAAATTCTTGGTATTGGTCTTATGTAACTCATCCATGGTGGTTTTCATGTTAATGGATCTTACACATGCCTCAGTACATGAATATCAACTGGAAAATGATCTCCTCTGGGTATACTACATGGAAAATGCAACTTTTTTCATGGATCGATCAATGATCAAGAATTGGTTTGATAATCATGGCTAATAAATGGAATAATTACCATCCATAGGGGATACCTCGAGTGAGGAAAGAAGTAAAAAACACTTCACATTGATCGGGTGGCATAGATCTACAAAATTGGATGACCATCATTATATGAATATGTTTTTAAAAGCATGAGCATAATATTATGGATCCCATCCCACATCAAAGAATGATTTAGTAATGTATTTCAATTTATTTTTCCTATCCCATGGATTCATCATATGTAATTAGTTAGGGTTCGGATATTAGAACCAGAATTCACACACTTGGGATCATGATTTGTTTCTCCTAGCATATACCCTCATATCCACCTTTGGGTGTGCACTCACCCATGTGTAAACCTACCTTCCTATACAAAAGGTCTCACCCTCCTTCCATCATGCAAGATCAATGAGTTGGTTTTCCCATGTGGTCAAGGTCTCCTCCCAAAATGCAGTTGATTGAGTTGGATTGTCTAAAACAATCTTATTAAACTTCCTATAAAAAAAGTTTTTCAAATTAACATAATTACATACAAAAACTCAAAAAATTATTCTTAAAATATTCTTCAATAAAAATGTATATATTTTTTAAATTTGAATACATTTTTCATGGAACACACCTCAATTCCACATTCAATTAATCATTAGAATGGTATTTACCTTATTGAATGTTCTATATAATGTTTCTTTACCCATACATAATTTTTTGGTTTTCCCATGAAGATAATCATAATAATAAATATACTTATAATGAAAATTACTAAATCTTTTCATCTTATTCCATTAAATGACTCCATAACAATTCTCCAAGAATCACCACTTCATCTCAATTCAACAAACACATATTGACATATCTTTGAAAAGAAAAGAAAATTCCTTGGATCAATATATAGATATTATACCTTTGATAAATATTTCTTAATACAATTATACGATATTCATAAAAATATTATTGAAAATATTTTGAGGAAAACATGGACATGCAATAAAAGATGCCCGAAAAAATGGTAATAAAATCTACTTTTCTTTAAAACATTTTTTCAAACATTTTAATTAAAAAGATTGGATAATGGTACTATTACATTAAAAATCAATGAATAATAAAAGAATAATAAAATTAAATGGATTATAAGATAGAGATCATATAATTTATCTCAATGTAATTTCAATTATAAAAAATACCAATTAAAAATAGATTGAAACAAAAAACCCTTATCACTTCGGTAATTATTGAATCATGAGACCCATAAAAGAATTAATTCTATTGAATATTTAAATATCATGAACATAATAATATTATAAATATTTATTTTTAAATGGTTAGTATATACACAAAAAAATCATAAATAGGTGTAAAACAGCAAACATGTCTCAAAAAAACAATATTGACATGAAGTAACCTTACATATTTGGTAATATATGAAACAAAACCTCATGGAAGAGAGAAAATTATATGAAATTTTAAATCCATATAATTTTCATAAAAATGATTATATAATACACTCATGGTTATTATATATACCACTAAAAGAAAACATGTGGGGAATAAGGAATATGTCCTCGGTAAATAAATTTGAGCCATGGAACCCATACCTCATAAAAAACAATCTTCATAAGTGATTTATACTAATTAATAATTAATTAACATTTATTATTGTTGATGCTCCTTTCCATCACAAATTCCAACGAATGGCAAAGAGGAATACCTTAAGCAAAAATAGGGCCACCCTTTAAAGAACATCAAAAAAATTGATGAAGGCATAGACTAGAAGCCCATTTGGAGTGAGGTGCGCAAGTTACTTACGCGGAGATCACATGTGTTCCCTATTTGGTTTTTCTCCCAAGTTGAAAGGTGTCCTATATATAGCCCATGTGGGCCCCCATTTCAATGACGGATCTTCCAAAAGTCATATTCAAGATCTGGTCTCCCTAGTATTCAACTTAACTCTTCCAAAAGCTTCTAAGGTAACTTTTTACCTAGAATGGAAGACCTGAAGGAGTATAATAATGCCTAAGTGTCTATAATTCATCAAAACATACAGGCCTAAGTGTCCATACCTCCTTAAAAATGGAAACACTTGTGTGCTACCTTAGCCTTTTTATGATACTTGCACGCCACCCTTTTGGAAACATCTTTGGATAATACTAAAGTCTTGAGTTAAGTCTCACCCAAGTATTACCCTATAGATTCTTTGTTGCCTAAGTGAACCCATGTCTCACAAGTACACTTGCACGGCCAATACTTGTGTGCCAAATTCATTTGTGTGCCTCTTTACCGTTCACCTCTCCTCTTCAAGATATTATCCCTCGAACCCCTTTTCAAATCCATTTATGGCATGGCTCCTTTATTGGCTTCCTTATCTGAAATGATTTCTGTGAGAACCTCTCCCAAAACCTCATGACTTACAAGATTTATGTCACTACGGTTAGAGGTTTCCTCCATATAACCTCATCCTTTAAGATGAGAAGATCTTTTTATTTAGGGAATCCTCCTCAGGGGTATATCCCAAGTTCCCTTGGTTCGAGCCTCCTTCTCAGGAATAAGCCCCAATAATAATTCCTTTAATTTGGGCATCCTTCTCAAGAGTAAGCCCCAAGTTATAAGTCCGCTTTAATTTGGGCATCCTCCTTAGGAGTAAGCCCCGGGTTAAAACTCCAAATCTCCATAAAGTACAAATACCTATATGGACCATGCTCCTAGGCTTATTTCATAAAGTAAGTCCTACTCTTCATATACTTGGGTAGTCATACATACGTAAGCCCCAAATCATTTTTTGTGACTCAATCTTTCATGGCACGATCGTTAAGTTTACTAATACCTCTTGTTTCTCACACTGAGCATGACTCACGTGAGCTTAGAGTGTAAAAGTAATCACCACATCTCTTTTTGGGCCATTAAACATGCATAAGCCCCATATTTCTTCACCAAAACTATGTGGACTTTGATCTCTATCTTAAAAGTAGATTACGTAGGAAACCTTTATAGGTTTCAATCGCATCATTCATTTCCATCCCATATGACGTTAAACTATATCCTTTTTATCGAATTATATGGGTTCTAATTCCTTTTTAATGAGGATACGTAGGTATCCCACATGTGGGTATAATCCCAACTCTGAAATAATCCATCTCTTTTTGAATGACAATAAACATTAAGTGCCCCACTTAATGTCTTTAAAACTAGAATGGCGATCATAATGAGCAAGAGATTTCTATATAATGTATTGAAGGATACCATTAACTAAGAATATCTAATACATACTGATGATTCTCCATCAATGAAGAACCACAAATACATATAAAATATTATCTAAATCCCATACATATCAATCATTGATTTCCAAATCTAATGGAAAACTCATTTTCATGCTTGGTGAGTTAATAAGGATTCGTGAACATAACTTAAATCTATAAGAGAGCCCCAGAGTAGGTAATAATTCCCCCCAAAAAGGTGTGATGAACCTGAACTCCCATCCTCTTGACCAATGTAAATCCATAAACCTCATCGGTCCACAACTAATGAGAAGCTACCTTTGGAATGTAGGTCGAAATGGATATAGAATCATTGGGTGTTTCTGGTTCTACGAATAAACCCGTTAGAAACCGATTGGAATGTTTTGAACCTTAAACAAACAAGGTCATCCCCATTTTTATATGAAACAATTATAAATATATAAAAGAACCATATATATAATTATAGAATCATATACGATCCAATTATATCATTTAAACCTCCATTTATAAATAATTCTTAATTAAAATCATTGTTTCTGGGTGTTAATAGTTTTGTTATTCCAGTATGTTTTGGTTCGGTTGTTCTAATCCTTATACTTTTTTCATTGTTCCATAATATTCAGAATGTAAATAATTTCATGAGACTCATATAAATTCATTTTTTAAAATTATATAACTATTCAAATAAAGTGGTTATTATAAATTAATTACTACACTTCATGGAGACGATTGTTCGTATATACACACGAGTGATTTTCCAATTTTTCAATGCATGGATCAAATTAAAGGTAAATAATATTTCAAAACTAAATTAAAATAATAATATCATATATATTTATTAAATATATCATTATAAACATCCATGCGGGGTGGTGAAGGAAAATGAATTGTATCACTTTATGGTGGTGTCAATCCACACATATGCACAAGTGAGACTTTCATTTCCCATTTTATGAAAAAATAGATAAATAAGCTTAATATCAGAAATAATAACATCAAATTATACGATATATACAGAATATATAATTTTGGAATGGTTTGGATAAAATTGAAGGAGGTAGAATAAAAATTAAAATGAAAGAGATTGATGAAAATGGTCAGCTCCTCTTTAAAAGACCTCCTTTGGATTTCAATGTATAGATTCTATAGGTAGTCTTACAATGAGATCAGATCCTATATAAAATGGATATGGATGTTTATAAGAGGTTCTATTAGGGTTTTTCAAACTAACTGTCTCTTATTGGTGTGAATAATAGAGTATAGATGGTGTCCATTTATAGAGAAGGAAATGAGACATTGGAATTACATAAAATATTTAAATATAATAAATTATATTTTATATGAAAGTGGGAAAAAGTGACCAAAATTTTGAATATAATAAATGGCATGGTTGAAATAATTTCAACCAATAAAATTTAGAGAGGTTTATTTGGAATTTTAAACCCTACCTTTTCGTTTAACCCCTCTGTTAACCAATTTAAACCTTTATCGAGTTAAGAATTTTCATATAAGGTGATGACTGGCACAAAAATGGTCAAAGGATTAAATTTTTGATCATATATTATCAGAATTACCCTACTTAAATATTTTTTTTATTTTAAATCATTTAATGGTATATTATATAACAAAAAATTCCATTAATTGCATTTTAAGAACAACTAGACTATTTTGAGTTTAAATGCAACAAGTGATGTGTTGAATTTTAATATAAACTATTTCATTATTAATTATATTATACTATTAACCATGAAATTCCTGTTAGATGAAAATTAATTCAAAAAAATTACTTTTAATGTTTTTAGATTCATTACCTTTGATTGTTCTTTGGCTTGCACAACCACTGTGTAAGTGCTTTATAAAAATTTAAGGTAATAATACAATCATAAAAAATTAATAAATAAATTACAATATTAAAAATATATTAATTTTTTATCAAAATAAATTTTCATATTATTTCATAAAATCTTATTATCATTATGTGAACATATAATATAAATTAAAATCAAGATACTAACATTTTCAAATTTCCCTTTACTTTAAATAATATAAAAGTCTTTATCAAAGAAAAATGTAACCAAAATGAAAAAATTTCAACGAGAAAGAATATTTATTATAATTAAACTCATCAAATTAAATACAAGTAAGTGTAAGGGTAATTTTTAAGCCTCATCTCATACTTTTAAACTTTTTTCCTATTTTACCCTTACTATGGTGACATTATTTATACAATGGTACATATTAATTATGACAGAAAAAATTAGATATTTACCAAATTTGGACATTTCAATTCCAAATTTTCAATCCATTTTATAAAATTCAATCCATTGATGTTTTATAAATTAATTTTAATATAAACCTGTAAAATGTGATAAAAACGATTTTCTATAAGAATGTATTTTTAAGTATTCAATTAGTTCTTTACAAAAATTAATCATGATGCTAATTAAAAGGAAATTAAATATATTAGTTTTAATCAAAATAAAATATTGAAAATTTTAAAAATAATTAAATTTTTTAATTTTAAATAACAGAAAAGAAAATACATTTTTCAAAAAAAAAATTTATTTTTTACTATTCATTGAAAAGTAAATATTTTCAGAAAAAATAAAAAAATTTAACCAAAGATAATTTTCATATTGCTATATCAAAAAAGATATCATTTTTAAAAAAAATCATGAAATTTGAAGAAATTATTTATGTTGTTCTATCAAAAAAGTAATAAACATCATTCTTTAAGAGAACATATTTTTGAAGCATAAAATAACATCACTAAAAACTAGAATAATATTTATTGAATAGGAACAATTTACATATATTTCATAATGAAATTACTCTAATTAATACTCAATAATTTAATGATAAGGTTGTAAAAATCGTATTTGAATAAAAATATTTTTAGAGTATATCACAATTAGTTTGAAGCTCGATGACGCATCTTAAGAAATATATCAATTTTTTTAAAATAAATTTTATGGTTTTTATATTATAAAATGATATTTATAGTGCAGTATAATTATCATTGTATGTAGTGAAACACATCACAAACTTAGTATGTATTTCCCTTTCAATATATAATGCATGTTTAATAGCTTGCAATAAATGTAAAACGGGACTAAAATGAATTATGTCTTGGTTCATTATGGTATAATATTATAATAAAAATTTCAAAATAATTAAATAGAACTAAATGAAAAAAACCAAGGGATGGAAACTGTAATTAAATAGATACACTATTAAGTTAAAATTTTCATTATCATGATCTATTATGTAGATCATGCCACTAATGATAACTATAAAAATAATAAATCATTTTTGAAATATGATAAACATGTTGAGAAATAAATTAGATAACAGGATTTGTAGTTTTATATAAGTATGAAAGTCTATATATATGGATGTAACATAATATTTATATATATATATGGTCATTAGTTATATGGTCATTGGACATATGGTCATTGGATAAAGGGTAGTTAAATATATAGTCATTGAACATACTTGTATCCAATTTGTACATTTATGTTGTTTAATTTTCAAATATTGTAACATGTTTAAAATAATATAATTTCAATATAATAAATAATTTTGAAATGGAATAAAATGGAAATAATAAGTTAAAAGTTTTACTTTTTATTCATTATATAATGTTTTTTAATAATTTTTCAATAATGATTTGATTTGTTAATAAAATTGAAACAATGATTCTAATACCAATGTATATATATAATTTAATATTTATAAGAAACAAAAATAATTTTAATAGGATGTGATTAAAAACATTTTATGTAAAAAGGGGGATATTTTTCAATGAATAGGGTTTCTAAGTGTTGCGTATTTCTATATTAATAAATTAAATTGATCACATTTAAAGAATAATAATAATAAAATTTAGTGTTTATATATTTAAAAATATATAATAATAATCCTTTAATTAGTAATTTATATGAAATAATATTAAGAAAACTTGTTTTTTAGAAAATCAATTTTTTTATAAAAATTGCCTTTTCCATATATTTTATATTTATATTTAAATATTAAATTTCACAGTCAAAAATTAATTTAGATTAAATGGATTTAAAATTTGGAATCATCATTTATATATTTGGTTGAATGGGTTATCATATATTATTAGTGAGAAAATAATTATCAAATTAAATAATAATACAATTTAAAATAAGGTAAATTAACACAACCCAAAAGTTTTGCAATTAACATGATATTTTTACATTATAAAAGATCTTTTTTAGGTGTATCATCATAGATTCTATAATTAATTTTCATTCCATATATAAAAGTTTTATTATTTCTAACTTGAGTAGAAAATTAATCTTAAAAATTATAAATCAAGTTAAATGGGTATATAGAAATTGAGTATAATACCCATAAACTTATTACTAATTAAGAATTATTGGTATAAAATTGGTACAATTAAACATTATTTTGATGATAAACATATATATTTACATTAAAGATAATTTATTTTATATGACATAAGTTATTTTTGAATAGAAATATATATATATATATATATATATATATATATATTAATTCATCATCGAAAATTTCTTTTATTTTAAAGATGTTAATTTTATGAAATTTATATTTTTGTTAAATTTATTACTCATAAAGAATCATTTCATTCAAATTATTTTGCAAAATACAAGTAATATTTTTAAAATGAGTAGATAACATATAATTAATAATAAAAATTAAATTATTCATTGAAAAATAAATATGTTTCATTTAAAAAATAGTGTTATTATTATATATTATATTTTTTATTTAAGTGATCAATTTTACATATTTAATGTATAAAATTTAATTAAATTAATTTTTTCCAATATATAAAATAATAATAAAATTTTTTACATTGATTAATAATTAGATAAAAAATATAAGAAAATCATTTAATGTTAAAAAGTGATTTTTTAGTGAACATTTTTTCTATAAGTTTTGTATTAGTATATTAATAAATTTATTTCACCACTAAAAATATTTATTTTAACTACATATATTTTTAATATATATATATATATATATAATTTATAATTCATTTACAAATTATTAATTTGTAGGGAAGATGAATAAATTCATTTTTATGTTTAAAATTACATTTTTCTAAAAATTATTTTCTATGTTATATGTGTTACTTTATTAAAATTAATTTTTATCAATTTTCGAAATTGAGTAAAATAAAGTGGGCTTAATATTTGGAGTACTCACATGAAAATAATGTTATAACGACAATTTCATTTCAAATCCATAATATATGTTTCCATGTTAAAAGTTTTTTTAGCAAGGTAATGCGTAAAATGTGATAAATAGTTAATATAATGACTAATATTGAAAAAAACCTTTATAAAATATAACTTAAATGTATTATTGAGAGAAATTTAAATCTAAATTAATTTTCTAAAATATATTGGTGTCTTTATTTTAAAAATTAGTTTTATTACACAAGAAGGAATGGGTATTTATGGAAACACTAATCCTCCTTGCTTATAAAAGAACCCCTCTTTCCACACATTCTAAACCATATATAAAATTATAATTCCCAAAAGTACACTAGAAAATTTCCTAACCTAAAATACTTACAAACTTTTACTATCTACTAGTCTCAATATAATTCCCTAATCTATTCAAAACCAAAAAACCTTATGAGATAAGATATTACATCTTATTTTTAAGTAATGAAATCTTATCATTCATTTTAATCTATCTTCTTCTTATACCTTCCCCCAACTAAGATTTATCAAATTAATGAAATATAAATATGATCATTACACTTATTTAAAAATGATATTATAACTAAATCACAACATAATCATACTCACACAAACAAATTTTTTTTAGAAAACCACTTTTTCGGTAAGTGGGAAACATACAAAAGAGATAACTGTTCCCATAAACCCAACATCCACATAAACCACACAACACAACATTCAAAATAAAAAAATTTACATTCAATTTTCAAGGGAAAATTGAAGAAAACCTCTATATAAACCATGATACATGAGCTTACCCATCGAAACCCACAAAGCATTAGCCATCACAAGGTGACATCAAACCGAGGCCGGTACATCACTACCTTCCGCCATAATCAGTATCATCAACCATCATGAGGATGCCTCAAAATAAGATGCCAGTAATGACACTGCATTCCACCATACTCAAAACCATCATCAACACCATCATCACCATTAGATATTGTAATCAGAAACTTTCAACGACATACACTTCATTGAGATCCATCACTACAACCGTTGAACCTCAAAACATCAACTTCATCATTATCACTGGCGGATGGGCACTCCCACAATTGGTAGACGTCATAACCTGGAATTAAAAAAACAAAAAAATAGAGATGAACAATTCTTTGCTGATAATATTGACAAATAGGAACTGAACAAAAACCACAAAACAAGAACCAATCTTCTTTTCCATATCCATAGCCACCACACACAAAAATATCCATCCTCAAAGAGAGAGATAACTGAATCCATCACCCTAAGAGAAACCCTCCAGGAAAAAAACTAGAGAAATCATCCACCAATCTCACTACTTGTAAACTCATATTGCTCCCCAAACACATCCCAAAATATCTATATAATCCTTCACACCTGACCAAACTAGATAGTAGTGAAGGTCCGGGTGGCCAAGGTAGTAAGGAGTGGTAGAGATAGGGGAAGGGAAAAAACCATCAAGGGAACTGAAGGAGGGATACTAGGATTGAAACCCTTACGAAAACATGAATAGAGGGATTGAGGAGGAACCAATGAAAGAACCACTGAGAAATGGGGAAAAATTGACTGAGGATGAAACCCTATAAGAATGAATCGAAGAATCTAGAACCAAGAAGACTTAAGAATTTCCATTACGAGCATGCACTAACACCTCCCAGACAGTATTTCTTACCATCGTAGCAGACCAAGAATGGAGTCATGCGTGAGGGGTAATATCAGAAGAGTAGTGGAAGAATCCCATAACAACAAGACCAGAGTGAAGGGAACCAAAGATAAAGCAGCAACAATGGAGATAAGAGGAGAAGAACCATCAGCCGATGAAGAAAGCACCGACTCCAGGAGGAAGAATCCCTATGAGAGGATCTCCAGAGAGAGTCGATTGGGAGAGAGTGGAGGAATACCTATAATTGTTTCCACTTTATAATAATACGCATCCATTGGTTATATCATGTTATTGTTAGGGTTAGTTTACCCACCTACCAGTATACTTCTAAAAATTTATCATGGATGATTATGGAATATTAATTACTTGTACGATATGATATTAACAAGTAGATAATGTTTTATTTTTTCTGTACTTTAATATTAATATTTAATATATTATTAATATAACACCATATTTTTTATAACAATTGTCCAAATAAGGGTGTTATAGATTCCATCTTAGAGAATCATACCCAAAAATATCAGGTAATGAAACAAGAACTTCATAAATAATTATGGAATATTATTCCAGTAACATCAATATTTTAGATATTGTGAAATTATGATCATGTAATGATTCTCGATAACACCATACATAAATAGATAAAAATAGTTTAAACTACTAGAAACATTTGGTGAATATAAATTAAAAATAAGTAATAATTATGGCACATGTGCCACAACCTGGTTGGTGAGGACTTAATAAGTGAATCCAAGAGACACGAGATCAAATCTATGTGGAGACATATTTTTTTTGTTATTGTAGTAGTACTGTAGTGGGAACTGTTGCAGGCATTGTTCAGTACTATAGTAGTAAGAACTGTTCATCCATCTGGGCCTTTGGGCCACTGGTTGGGTCCTTGGGTACTACAAGGCTTTCGAGCCACCCAAGGACTTTGGGCCAGTTGTCTCTCAAGGCCTTCAAGCCACCTCAAGTCCCTTGGGCCACTCAAAGGCATTTGGGACACATGAATATACAGATGTATAAGTCAGACTACAAGAGACAAGGCTCCATATGAGAATCAGAGTAGGCACATTCACCATTGCATAGCTAACAAGAATTGGAATAATGAATGGATTTGGAATTAACATCGATATTGGGCCAATGCATCTTTACACAGGATAGCCTGCTGACCCGCCTTGTGAAGGGGGAGTGCTAATATCATGACATGTGCTGGGAAGGATCAGTTCCAAGTTGTATTTTTTGGGTGATTTCCTCTAATACATACGAGTCATGTAATTGTATCTAAGCCTTCGGTCCTTGTAAGGGTTCAACCCCACCCTTGAAAGGTAGATTATCAAAAATAATAAAAATGGACTTCGGGTCATTCAACCAAGAAATATTTATGTAATAAGTGAGTATAAAGAATCAATATAATAGATAATACACATGAATAAGGTTTCTAAATATTTTTTTAGTGGATCTTATTTTATTATAAATGAATTCATAGTTTTCTGATCTAGATGGGATCCAATGTAAAGGTTTTTTCCCCAATTTCCCTTCATTAAGGCATGTCTCATATTATGCACCAAATTTTCATTTCTATGGGATAATTAATATACCCATTGACTTATTTTATAATTATTCATTTTTTAATTAAGGTGATTTTCTATTTTATTTGATCATGTGAGTATTTGAGGTTTCTCTGATACCCAAGTATCAAGGCCTCTTATGTAGGGTGTGAATATGACTCAGTAGGGTGCCAACAATGAGGTCTCATACATTTCTAATAAAGAAATTTATTTTCATAAGATATGTGTATATGAATAAATAAATAAACTATAAAATTTAAATGACTAACTTCTATTGATCTTAGATTATAATTAGATACCCAATATTGACTATACATGCTTTATCTAGTTTCAAATGTCTCTCATCATGATATATACCCCCATGGGGATTCAAGTATTGCCTTGGGGTCTCATGAGATTTCCTATAATAGGGTATAACACATAGATACTATTAATCATACTAGTAATTTCATAATATTAGATTAAATGTTAGATCTCAGGAATAACTATGAATCCTATAATATTATTACATCACTTAATCATGGCGAGGTAATTCAAAACATCCCATCATCACAAAACATCCATGGATCCAAGGGAGGGGTTCCTTAGCATCCCCTGATATCCAAGTATCGATGGATCCTTGGGAGGTAATCCTTGGAATCCCATCATTTTAAAGCATTCATCTATCCAAGGGAAGAAATACCTATCATACCATCACCCATCATATTTGGATCTTATGTAGCTAATCCCTAGAATCTATCGACATCAAACACCTATTGATCCTAGGGAGGTTATCCTAAAAAAATTCATCAGAAATAACATTATATCTAGTGGGGTAATCTCTATAATATGAATTTTAAATATTTCTTGATCCTATGGAATAAATCCCTAGAATCACATCATCGTATATATAAGAGCATGCATCCCCTAGGAAACATCTCATAGTATTGATAATAATGTCAAAATGGGTTAGAGACTTTCTGAACCCATCATACATAATTATGTTAAGACCCTCAAGTACATGACCAATCCCTATAACTACATCCCTAATAAAAACACATCATTGATTTGGGTTCTTAGTTGAAAATGAGAACCTCTAATAACCATACCCACAGAACCCTCTTAGAGGTCACATAACACTGGTAACTTTATAGGGCCTTCTACATCAAACAATAGAATAAAAAACTTACATGAGATCCTTGATTTAAATACCATCTCTTATGTCATCAACAACTACTAAGAGGGACTCACTTCCCTCATTAACATCATAACCATATCAAGGACTAATTGGTCTCCTTGGAAATTCCATACTGACAATAATATAGACACACAACATAATGATTGTCTCAATTATTAAGTAATCCTTGGTCTATCCTCAGACACCCAACCTAAATATGTATAAACATCCAACTGATGGTAAACTCTACCAGGTGATCTTATCTCAGTGGGGTAGAAGCACTCACCTTATGATTGTATTAAATATCCATAAGCCATAATATATATATCAAGGTTCTATAAATTCTAACTAGGTCCAGTCACTCCAACACATTACGTCCCTCTATATAGAGGCCATCAAAGAATCTATACTATGTGATACTATATCCACTTAATTCATTTATGTTCTCACTAATCAATTTTTTGTTATGAAAAATCATCATACTCTTCGTCAATACCTCCATAATCAGTATTTGATTTATCAATCTATTCAACAAGGTTCTATTGTGTCCCTTCACACTTTATTGAATCAACACATAGGATTTTTTTTCCAAAAAATATCATATAATTTATAGAAGTTACTTTAATTTTTAAAATAGTTCATTTAATATAAATGGTTGATCTCATAAAGGTAGAAATTGAACATATCACATTTCATAAATAAAATTCATATTCCAAGAGGGTATGATTGAGGATGCCCAAAACAAATCATAGATTTATTCTCTATAAACTAAAACAAAAACTCTCACCAAATCCTGTTGAAGTCCATACGATCATCATTAATCAATACGAGAACCTAGTCACATTTTAAAACAATTAATTCATTATAAAGTAAACCTATAATTAATTATATAATTAAATTAAATTAAATAACAAATTAATAATTATTCTTCAAAACCCCTTTTTATACCTTGAAATAATCCGTTAGGAAATTTCCGAGAAAAAAATAATAAAAGACTACCCTTATGTAGGTTAGTACCTACCTAAGGTTAAAATCAGTTACCCTTATATAGGCCCCCTGTGTAAGGCTAAAAGGAATTTATCCTTACACATCCTTCCCTGTATAAAAGTAACTAGTGTTTACCCTTGTGTAGGATATCATGAATAAAAGTAACACAAGGTTACCTTTACATAGGTCATTGTGTAAATGTATCACAAGTAACCATTACAAAGGGGGTACCTTGTGTAAGGATAGTCTAAAACCTAAAAAAATTGACCCTTTTTCCTTTTTTACATCTTCTTCCTCGTATAACAAAATAAAAACAAAAAAAATTCAAACTTCTTCAAAAAACTAAAACAAAAATTGAAAAACACAATATTCAAATATCTAACCCTTCACTATAGCCCCCTATCCAGAACGCCATATACCAAAAACCATACTAAAAATTTAAAAAAATGAATTAAAATAAATTGTGACAAAATTAAAATTATTTTTATACCTCATATAAAATCATCAAAGCTTCGATCTTAGAATCATGCTCCAAGGCTATTGTACCTTGATCCTGCTCTGATTAAGGTTTTTGGAGAAAACCCTATCCCTTCTTCCATTTTATCTCTTTATTGATCGATTTGAATCTATATGAAGCCTCCCCTTACACTATGGGAATGAGGAATCTAAAAAAGAGGGGATAAATAAAAATATATTTAATATTTAAATTACATAATTTAATTTAATCATCATACCATTTTAAATTCTTATATTGGGACCTAGAACATTAGTATATTTTTATAACTTTCCTAGTTAAAACCTAATATTCCTTATCCTTACATAGAGTCATAATTTTGATCTATAACTACATTTAAAATATATCAATGTTTTTAAAAACTGAATATATAATATTTATTTAATAAATATTAATATTTTCCAAAACCAATCCACCATCTCAGAATCTCACCAATTTTCTACCATGAAGATCACACCCCATTCCAATAACAATGAGATCATAAAAAATTATTTCCATGATCATACCCCTTACAAGAACCTGAAAACCAAACTCTCAATTTTTCACTGAATTTCACAACCCATGGTTAAATAAGTTTCAACCTTATATTTCTATCGTGATCATGTTTTCTCACATGATTCTAATCTAATACTTGGTGACTCATTGATATATTTTTCCAATATAGATCATTTGTGATCACAATTTATTAGGTTTTATATTTTCCCAGGAAATTTTATATAGAAATATGTTTATACAAAAGTAATGTTTTTATAATTTTATTGGAGATTTAAAATAAATAATTTAAAACAAACATTTATATCACTAATACCAAATGGCATCAAACCATTGGTTTTTTGGGATTTTTTGTTTATTCATGTGATATATTATTTAAATTAAGTAATTTATCTAAAATATATGTATGTTATTCTTGGGTATTATTAGATGGAATTAAAGTATGATTATGTTATTTGTGGGGATTGGTTTATTGATATTAATAGGATAAAACTTATGTAAATCAAGGTTAAATGAAAATGTTTATAGATTGATCAAATTATGACATTACTTACTAAAAGTTTCATATGTTAAAATTATGTGGTCATAGTATAGAACATATTAGGATTGATATTTCATAGTCAAATTATGGTTGAATTTAATTTTATAGGATATCTTCATCATTTAACATATCTATTTTTCTTTTAATATTTATTTAGAAATTAAAACATTAAAACAATGTTGAGAAAGTTAGGTTTATAGATATTTACTTGTCTTAAAACTGACTAAGGGGCATATTTATCATAAATGGTTAAGAGTAATAAAAATACCAATATATGCTTATTATGTAAGATAATATGAGTTTCTTATTCTTATCTAAAATAGTGAGTTTTATATCACATTATAAATTGTATCGTGATACATTTCTATCTTGGGGATACCCTTATCTATTTTCATTAGTATTTAGTAATTAAATTTTTGAGGATGCAATTTTTGAAGGAGGGGAGAGTTTAATATACCAGATTTAATTAATCATTTTCATTAAACAATATTCATGTCATTATCCACTAAAAATCATAATTTACATAATCTTTTGATTATTTTTCCTATGGTTCATTTTTTATAAAGTCCTTGGTAAATTTATTTTACAATTTAAATGTTATTTATCTTGATATGTGAAATTTTTCTCTAAAATTTATTAATCTCAATACATTTAAAAATAACCCCCTAGAAAACACTATGTTTATGATTTAAATTTTAAATTTATGGAATTTATTAATTAATTTTTGGGGATTTTTTATTTATCTTGTACTAATAGATGATTCATAGAATAATATGGGCATATGGGGCCTTAAATAAATAAAATTATAGGTAAAGTGAAATGGAACTCATTCCATTAAAATAGATTTGAAACTCAAAATTAATGTCTCATTAAGTTAAAAATTTTATAAATATATATGATTTCATGAGGATAATTTAAGGAAACTACGGAGAATTTTAATTCTATAATTTACAAGATGATATAGGTAGACCAAGATGAAGTTTAAATTTTGGTCCAGATTTCAAAGCCCAAAACATTATCCCACCATTTTAACCAAAACATATGAATAGGTGATAAAATTTTTCTTAAATTATACCAAATATTATAAGAAATCTTGGGAAACATTTATATGTACTATGAACTACCCAGATTAACTCAGAATCATATTATTTATAGCACTTCATGTTGAGGGATTCAAGTTGGATCCAAATTTTATTTTTCATGACTGGAAAGTCAACTTTACTTTTAATTTCTACCCACATATTCCAACCCTAATTAATGAGGATACATTGAATAATTTGGGGTCAAAACAAGTCACCGAGAATTCCTATTTAAGGTTTTGGTGGTGAATTAATTTGGGGATTTATTATTTTTTCCACAGTAATGTTATGCGGTCACTTTTACTACACATATTTGATTTTCAATTATAAATTATTCAAATACATATTGTTTCATAATAAAAAATATTATAATTATATTGTTATATTATTATATATATCTCATTTATACCTCTGTATCAACTTTTGAATTTATTAAAACCAAAAAAAAGATTCTTTTCCCAACGGTGGAGTGTTCATTATTTCTGTGATATATCTTCTTCAGTTATTCATCAATTAGTTAACTTCCCATATTCTATTGATATATTTAAATAAATTGAAGGATCTAACTATTATGGTTTGGTTTTATGGAGTTTATTTTCTTTTATGTAATGTTATCTTATATGATTTAAACATCTCATTATTTCAATTATTTATGACTTCCATTCAATGATTTATTTTCTTTATCATCTAAAGTAATTTTAAAATCTACATGTTTTGAGTTCTATTACAAACCTATGACTTAGAGTGATCATTAAATTAATCATATAAGTTATTAGGTGATTATTCCCTAAATAATTAATAGATAAATTAGTTAATTATTTGGGTATAATTATCTCATTTATTTCATACATATTGAATTAGTAAAACTAAAATTCCCAATAAAAATTATTCCAATCTAGACAAAGCAATATCCTATGATCGAGCAATTCTCATAATTTTTTTTATTCCAATATTTTTATGTTATTTCTAAAAATAAACTCATATAAAATGTTTATCTACTATAAAGAAAAATCTATCAATAATATCTTAGTTTCTTAGGTTTACTTCTTCGGTCCCTATGGATTCCACACCCTACCTGTGTTGTAAGAAAACATATCTACCTGTAGTAAAAATTTTAGTGAGAATAAATTTTGGAAGCATTTTCAGGGACCCAATTAAGTCATCATAGACCCTCATTCCACTCTCATACCATTGTCACCCCAATTTCCCTTATATTTTACCATTTATTTTTTATTTTTTTTTCATCTCATATATCCATGACTAATAAAATTGATTGAATATGGTGGAAAATTTTATAGTTGGGGAGTCAAATATGGTAAGGGGACTTATTCCTTTAGATCCTACTCTTTCTATGACATAAGATACTAAACACGAATCTAATTTGATGGATAATCATCCAATATACCATATCATAGACATATGTAGGAACAAAAATGGTAACTCAAATAAAGTATTCCTAATCCTAGGGAAGTGGTTGATAAAACCATGAATAGATATCTCACATATATATTGAAAAATTCACCACCATTTATTATACATGATGCCCTGTGATATTTTTATTATATCTCTAAAACACATTCCATGAACTACTTTCCACCCTTTCAAGTGATGAGGTCTGAAATTCCGTTCATTCATGTCAATGTGTTTAATGAAATTGTTGAGACCATATTCCCCCTCCCCTATATTAAATTGAGTTAGTAGAGACGATGCCCTTTCCTTTTTACTAGAAGTATAAATATAATAATTGGTTAAATTATATAATGATAGTATCCATATACTCTTGGAAAACATTTAAAATAGAGTTAAATAAAAAAAATTTCTTTATATAAAATAATTACACATTAAAATATAACTGAAAACATTTTTGAAAAGAAGGGAGAGTCATTTAATGAAACATGTGAAAGATTTAAAGATACATGAAACATGTTTCCATGCCATAGTTTTATAATTACATTAAAAGTTTGAATATTTTTTATAATTTTTAGGTCTTGGAAACCAAAAATAAATAGACAAGATATATAATAATACCTTCCAAAAATACCTGAATGATTCTTATAAGTATATAAAAAAAATCTGAACAAAATCAAACATGGGAAACCTCTCCTTAATATGATACGCCTCCGATATCTAGTGGTATGAACACTCTTATGGATGAATAAATAATTTAGGGTAAAATTTTGGCCATAATTAATAAGTTCAAGGAAAAATATCTTTAAAAAATATAATAAATCTAAAATATCGATCTTATTTACACAATTTGGGGTAGAAATAACCATTAAACATAAAACTAGAAAACTCTTATTTCTATAAGTTATTTTATTTTAGGAGTACCACCATTTGATGTCATTCATATGAACATTTACAATCCATAATAACAAAAATAATCATTTTGGTGTACAATTTCCCTTTGTGATTCCATTATAATGATACTCAACAACCTTATCAAGGGTAATGATCAAATCCCTACTGCAGACAAAATTTTAAAAATCAAAACCTATTTAATTATCAAATTGTACAATATCAAAATGGACTAATTAAATTCCAATAAACTATCTAAAACCCAATCTAATAACCAAAATATCCTCCAAGAATAAACCAACCAGTTCAAAGCCCCACCCAATCTATTCCTCACCCATTACATTAACTACTGTGTAAGAAAATTAAAAAAAATTATGAATTTTTTTCTCAAAAATATTAATTAAAAACCAGTAAAACTACAAGGAACCCATTACAACTAATTCTACCTCACCCCCAACCATTTGGGAAGAATCCAGTTTCATTAAAGCTTCTCTTGAGCATCTCAATGTTGTGATTTTCATGATAAGTTCGAAATACATTAGGAAACCTGCACGTAGCATTATTAAACCATATTAATCTTCAATACCTCATGAAATTATTGAGGTATGACCATAAAATATGAAATTTTAATAATAATTTATAGAAACCACCACCTCCCAAAAAAATATTACAATCAACTCTTTTCTTCATAAAATGTGAGGAATAACCAAACTCGGGCTGAATGAAACATTAAGGGAAATCTTCTCTCTTGTTATGCTTAAATACATCTTTCTCAATGAAATAAATACCATACTTGAATACTCAATGTTCCATAAGAAACTATGACAATTAAAAATAAATTTCTTATACCAAAACTATGTCCTTTCAGTTGTTAATGTGATCCCCACCATCCATGGAACCATGCCTCCAAAGTTGAAAAACCTATGTTTCCATACATCAACACTGAAATTGGAATGAAAATGGTTATAAAGGACTTATATTATATATGATATTCTATTAATATCATTCCATTTGTCATATATTTTTAGTAAGGTCTTGAAGATATCTGAAACACTTCTATCACTCTTCCACTTTTTTTATTGTGTTTGAGTTCATATCGGTTTCTTAAATGATGTTTTGGTAATGTTAAAAAAATATCTTCAATGTCATATTAATTATTCTAAAATATCATCCAGACTTAGGACCTATGGAAAAAATCCCCATAATTCATTGTCATCCCTTCCTAGAAATAATCAACTAATTCATCCAAGTTATAATTAAGAACATGTTATTAAACATTAAAAACATGAGCTTTGATATAAATATCTATAATCTAATCTCTCAAATTTGGAATCATAAGAAGATTCAGGAGGTAAATCTAATTAATATTGTTTAATGTGAAATATAAGAATATAATGGGATTATTTAAGGAAATTTGAGTCAAAAAAGATATCAATTTCCTTTCTTTACATAAGGGAACATTGTCTCCTTGTCTTGAGTCACCTTCATATAGCTCCAAATATGATTTCTCAAGATCACCACTCAATGAAAAAATTATAAAAATCTAAAAATTTGAGTCCAAAACCATTATTAACACTAATATTACTAATTTGGTATTTAAAATATCTATTTTAAAGGAAAAAATATTTTCAAGAAATATGGAAAAAGAAACTCTGTTTGATTCAATGTCCTTGATGTTATCAACTAATATGAGAAAACATTTGTAGTCATGAATTCCTCAGTAATGTATGAATTATTGTGATATAATCAATACTTCCCAATTTGCATCTTCCCACATCTCAACATAATTTATGAGAGAATAATTATATATGTATTTAGAAATAATAAAAAAATTAGACGGACCCTTTATGATATTCCTGGGATTAACCCACTCATCATAAGCCATGGGATTTTCAAGAAACTAATTGTATACCATATTGAAAACTTTATAGGAGACTCAGTACCAATATCATAAATATGGAATATAATAAACATTTTAATTTGTTAAAATAAAGTAGAATATACCCTATTTCTTTGAGTGATTATGTAATCCCAATCCAAGTGGTTCCTAAGAAGGTTGGAATTACTATGATTACCAATTAGGATAGTGATCTTCTCCCCATTAGGGTGAGTAGTGGATGGAGATTTTTCATCAATTATTTGAAGTTGAAATCATGTACCAAGAAATATAATTTTCATTTTCCCTTGATTGGTCATGTTTTTTATTAGGTGGTGGGTGTGTGTTTTAGTACTTCCTGTATGAGTATTCTGGGTAGAATAAAATTAAGGTATCCTAAAAAGATCATGGTAAAAAAAATTCACCTTTCTATATGGAAATTTTTTTCTACATGTGAATTCCATTTTATTAATGTAATTCATTTGGTACCATCCCATAGTGCACGATAGGAATATTTTCTAACATGAAATGGAATTTTATAGCGGTCATTATCGAGGATTTCCTGACCTTTTGTAATAAGTTTGAGGGATACCTTAGAAATTTTGTGATTTTTTTCTAAATAAAATGATAAGAATGTTTATAATTAGGTAAAAGTTAAAATTTATGGTAAAAAAAACAAATCATCAGGAATATTGTTTTAGTTAGAGTGATTGAGGTTGATAAGGCCAAGGCTGATATCATTCACCACCTTTAATCACTAAAAGATTTCAATTAACTGAATTATTTCCTAGTATATACTTGTTTTAATAAAATCTTAAATAATTTGTTCATTTCCATTGTATAACCCCTTTTTGATTTTCTTATGAATGATTCTCTATTCATATGTACTAAAAGATGTGAGTAATCATTATTGAAACTCAAGTAATGTCTTATCCCTCCATTAATTAGGAAAACTATCAATTAGAAAACTCCATTAGATCTCATGTGTGATGAAATTGATGTTGATGTATGACTTATGTTATGATAATGATGTGATAAAACTAAATTTATCATTTCTTACGCAATAAAATCATTGAATGATTCATAAATCAACTACACTATCACTGAGAAATAATTTTTTTTATTTTTTTTTTCCATATATATTTTGGAAAATATCTCTTAGGGTCCCCCATCACTATTTTCACCAGTCATTTATTATTAAAATACCTTTATGAAAACAAGATTTCAAGACCATATTTATTTTTTGGGTCCTTCTCTTGAAATATGTTTTCAAAACAATTAAGGATTAATAGGTGTTAAAAATGTGGTAGTTTATAACCATTATATTCTATAATTCAAGGATAATTCAACTCATATTTTTTTTATGATTCATTCCATGATGAGAACCTCTATTATGTGATTGATTTACCATGGTATATTGGCATAAAAAACTACATAGTTACAGTTGTCATTCTAAAATTCAATGGCACACAATATATGAAGATATTAATTTATGATTTTAGACACTATGTGTTCACTAATCTAATCCTCTACAATTTATATCATGATCAATTCATTAGAAGATATATTACATGGGCTGATGAAGATCCCATTCACAAATTCTATCATGAATAAGATTGTGGAGGCCACTTGTCTATAAATAAAATCACTAATAAGATTCTACAAATAGATTTATTATATAGTACACTCTGTAAGTATTTCTATAAATTTTTACAAATTTTAATTTTGTGTCAATAACTTGTATGCATCACTTAATGGAATCAAATTCCCCTTACTCCTAATCTGGTTTTCTAAATCTCTCAATATTATAGAATTTATTTTATAGGAATATTTTAGAAATATAGGGGATATATAGATATACTCATAGCCATATATTATGTATCCAAAGGGGTTTAGTCCATTCCCACTAAGTCTAATGATCATATGGATGTGATTTGATTACTTAATGAAAACATATTTTCGTCATTTGGAATTCTTATTGAAATCATTAGTGATTGTGGAACCCATTTCTACAAAATTCCCCTTCTCAACACTGATGACCAGTTATTAAATCTTTCACAATGTTTCTACTATATACCAACACCAAAAAAATGGTTAATTTAGGTTATAGAATAGGTAAATAATGAATATTATTTTAAAAAACTACCAAATCCTCAAGGAAAGATTAGTATATAAACCTCATGGATGCCCATTAGGAATATTAGACCATGTTCAAAACCTTTTTTGGAAAGTCACTCTATATGCTATTTTATTAAAATGCTTCAATTTATGAATTTGAATTGATCACAGGTATTTTTCAAAAATCCATTAAATGAATTTTGATATTTTTTAGTCAAAACAAAGAATAAAATAGACCTTAAATAACATTAAGAACATAGGATAGACCCATACGAAAATTCAAGGATTTAAAATCCTTCTAATCTTGTAATGTCAAAGTAAAACACATTTAATAGTGGTAATATGTTTTTTCGTATTGTTATAAACTAAATTTTCACCATTGAATATTTTGTCCAAGATGGTAAGGGCCATGTACTATGAATCATGTGTACCCTCATGGGGATTTCAGGATTCAAACCCCACCAATGGTCATGTTTTCAAATTCAATGCTTATATTATATACACCTTTATAGAATCATTTAATAACCATGATATTGAGGAGGATTTAAATTATATAACCTTTAAACTAGAGAATACGTGATAATTTAGGGGTCTATGTCAAGCTTAAAACTTTAAATTAAGCACTTTATGGGAGGCAACTGGGATTTTTCATGACTTTTATTTTTAATTTATTTTTAATTTATTATTAGGGTAAAATTTTTGGGTTTTAATTGTGTTTTAAATATTTTTTATTGGATTTAGGGGATTCATAGCATAATGGATTTATCCTCTATATACACGTTTTGTCATTTTCATTGTAATATATGTCAGCGACATGGACCTCAAAAAATTAATTGGTTATTTCATGGTCATAATCATCAAAACATGTGATTTTGTTACTTTATGTTATTTCAAATATCATTCTTGAACTTTTATCCTTCATATTATTCCTAAAAATAAAATCTCTCTTCACTTGTCTATCAATATTGTATGTAGTTCTATTATATATTGGGGAGTAAAAATATAAGATTTTGAGATAAAAAAATATGGTATTTTATGGAAAAAATTAATTTTTTTATCCTTGAATTTGCTAATGTAATTTATTAAACATGAAAAATTAATTTAAAATTATTTTTCATGCCTATAATTTGATCTATGTTCAAGTTAAAGTTCATGAGAATATTTTTGTAAGAATTTTTGTCTAGTGTGACTTTTCACCTTATATATTTTAAATCATTTAATAAAAATGTCACAATGCATGTCTTGGGGATTGTAGGGCTTGATTTTTAGTTCCTGGGATCCATTATTCATTGAATAAAATTTGGGATCACTTTTTATTTCAATTTTATTATCTAAAATACTAAAAAACCATTACATAGAGATATTTTTTGACCTAATTTGTGGCTTTTGGACCATGGGGAAAGTTAATAAATAAATTTATTCACCATAAAAAGTATTTATATATCTATTACAAAGAATGAAATTGAAATAATATCTGTCTTCCAATACTTGGCGATAGTAACTCTATAGTTTCCTTTCCAATAGTCTCTCTTTTGATCTAAAATGTAGTAAAAAATAAAAACATTCTAAAACATTCTAAAAACGTAAAAAAATCAAAAAATGATACCCATCGCTAGGCTTAAATTTGAATTCTAATAAATTCATATATTTTCCTTACTGAATGAAAATTAACCCTTGTCTCTTTGTTGTTTAACAATGCATCATTGGGTTTAATTAGAATTCGATTATGGGTAGAAGTAAATGTGAACAAAGTAACAGTATTAGGCTTGGGATATGCTTTTTTATTTGGATTATTTTAATTTATTTTGATGGGATTCATATTTTTATGGGATGTGATGATGAATAAAATTTTATATTATAACATATTTGGGGAGGGGAATTAAATTTTTGTCATTATGTTAATTAATTTTACAGCGACTATAAAAACTCATGTTTAGGGTGGTGATGGCCACTAAAATATCATAATTTTCACTAAATTTTGATGTATGTTAATGTGAATCATTTTCCAAAAAATACTAGGTTAATGTATTTAACAATATGAACTTAATTTATCTAATAAGTGAAAATATTGTTTAAAATGTATGAATCTTGGACCATTTAAGTATCACCTTGTAGAGAACACTCGATTAATTATTTTATTCTATATTTCAATATTTTATTACTAAATTGTTGGACATATTTCATTATTTTTTGACATATATATGATTCATAAAGGAAGATGTATATATTGGACCACAAATGCATAAATTTATGGGGAAATTATTCTTGAAATAGGTTGACTAAACAGTATTTGAATCTTGCAATTCAAGTAAAATGATGCTTGAATTTTAAATAAAGATAGTAATTCATTAGAAACATTTCACTAAACTGTGACTAAGGATAATTCTATAATTTTTATGGTGATATTGTCGACCCATTTTTATTTATAAATTCTAGGATAGATTTTACGGCCTATAACATAAACTCAATATTTCAACCATAACATTTGAATGGATGATCAAATTGGGATCAACATTTACCAAATAATGTAGCACATATTAGGAAACATTGTTCTCTTCTACTACCAATCCATATTCACTTAGAATCAAAGTATTTCAAGCATGTCAAGTAGAGGGATGATATATTTATATTAATTTTTGAAAAAGGTTTTAAATTCCACATTCCATTTATTTCCCAACCACTTATGCTTAAATTAATTAATTTCAATGACTTTCACTAATGGGGGTCGGACCAATAATCCATGAATTCATATTTAGGGAAATTATGGTGAAAGAATTTGGGGCATGGGTGTTAATTCAATTATAATGTTATACTATTACTTTGATTACCCATGTCACATTTTAATTTATATGTTATTCTATTCAAAATTGTTTTATCATAAAATTCTATTTTATTCTCATATTCTATTATTTTATATATCAAATTGACAATTTTATCTGAATTTTTGAATTTATTCACACCAACAGTTGCAGGATTCTTCACACAACTGTGGAGTATTTTCTATTTATATGTTTTATCTTCTTCAATTATAGTTCTCTTAATCAATTTATATATTTAATTGGGATAATTTCATTAATGAAATTATCACACTCTTATTGGTTTATTTTAAGGAGTTTCATTGGTTTAATTAGATTTTATTTTTTTCTTTAAACCTATTATTAGTTCGTTGATATTAGAGTTTCATTCGATGATTTACTTTATTCTTCATATTAAATAAATTTAGAAAATATATATTTTAATTTATAATATGAAAATATTCCTTATAGTGATCATGAAATAGATCCTATATGTTCTTAGGTGATTATAAATAGAATTATGAAGAGATTAAATCAGTTAATGATATGGGGTTACAAATCTTGTTTATTTGATACATCTTAAATTGGTGAAACTAAAATTTTCTATAAGAAATTTCATTTAATAAAACCCATGTAACACCCTAGGATGAACCCATTATCATAAATTGTTTAGATTTAACTTTATTTATTTATTATTTTAATTTTCTCACCTTAATTGTTGGACACTTCTTAGCCAGATCCCTCAATGATATCTGAGTGCCTTAGGTTCACTTCATCGGTCCATCTAGATTTGATTCCCTGCATGGGTTTTAAGAGACCACATATAACCATAGGTTAAATATTGGTGAGACCAAAAAATAATTATTATTAATAACCAGAGATGAAAATGAATAGGCAGATATATATTTCAAATTAAAAGAGTTTATCGCCATTGTGTATAATACTAGTGAACATATTTCAAATTCATAATTACTAATACGTAGTTGATATAAATAAATTTTACTTCTATGATAAATCCATATTTTCATTATAAAAAATTTTTTTTTTAATAAAATAATTTATTTTAGAACATAAAAAATGATACTAATTCTTTGGAGAACCATTTTTTATTCAAAATAAATTGTTTTTATAAATTACATATATATTTTTAAATTTATTAATTTTAATGAATGATTTTAAAAAATTGATTGATAAAATAAAATTCATTATTTTTAATATAATTAAATAACATCCAATAAATAATTAAGTGATTATAATGAAAATAAATTTAATGATTCATATCTAAAGAAAAATATTTTATTTAAAAATATTATTTTTATTTTATAACATATTTTTTATTTAAAATATAAATTTATCCTAGTTAATTTATAAAATTAGTTTTAATTAATTCTTTATATATTCAAAAAAATGAGTAAACTTGCATGCATTTATTATTTTTAGAGACCCGAAGCTTAATCGTACATGGACATTACATCACTTTTGCGGAATACTTAGTACATAACAAAAACACACACACAAGGATCTTAATAGTTTAGTGTCTTTGGAAACTCGGAATAAAATCTTCTAATCGTGGTGAAAGATCTTCAACATATCCCATAAAGATCTTCCCTTTTTTTACCTAAAACCTTTCTTTATATCCTGGGGAAAAGAAAACATAAAAGGGTGAGCTGAAATGCTCAGTAAAGGTAAACAAAAGAAATACCAATCACATCATATTCATAAGAACATAACATTTTGGAAATATTAACATGCAAAAGAGAGCATCATTTCATAACATGGGATAAATCATAGTAGTGAAATGAAATCCCAATAATCATAACTTAAAACATGAAACTTTGTGGCATACACACATAATCATAGAGAATCATGCCTTGTTAGTCAAGACTCATTTCCAAGACTATCTTAGTGGACAAAGTCCATTTCTGAACCGAGTCACCCTCGTTTCAGTCCTGTTTCACTGAACCGGTATAGCCTAGCGTTTCAGCCGTGTCTATATCATGAGATATAAAATATTTACCCAATTAATTGGAGGGAGATATAGGTCCCACCCATCTCATAATTATACCATTCTTATGTGTGCCACAAAATCATAAATCATACATCATTGCATAACCCATGTTATAAAAATGGGAATCATAAACATCGTGAGATCATAAAACAATTCATATAAGATAAAAGAATTCATAAAAATATAATTCCATCACAACATAATCAAATAAATGTAATAATAGGTATAGAAACAGAACCCTTTATTATCTTAGATAGAAAGTAATTTTGATAAAACACTTGAACTCCATTCTTGAGGAAAATATCCTTTCTGCTTCAAAAACACTTTTCCTCACTTAACATTTCGTACAATTATAAAATAAAAGAAGTTGATTAAAACTAAACTTGAAAACTTGTAAAGGAATCTTCTTGGAATTAAGGTTTTAAAAATCCATTCATGCCATATAAGTTAAAAAAACAGTCTTCTCGTACTTTTGTCGGAAAAGTCAACAAAGTACCTCGTACGAAAAACGACAAAAGATTCATTTCATATATTTTACTAAAAACTCACATAAGGGTAAAAATGGATTTAAATAATTTTAGGTGGATGGAAATAATATTACATATTGTGGAAACATGGATGTGGATGATAAAATACACCCCAGTAAATACCAAAGTAAAAACAATCTCGGATAAAAATGAGATTGTGATATTTCCCTTACCTTAGGTCCGATATGCTTTGTACGTGTCTGAACCTCATGTATAATGATTTAAATAATTTCATTGGATTATTCCAGAATCATAATCATTGTTATGATATCATATACGGTTCACTTATGGCTTTATATTACCCTCTCTTTTGTAAATTCCATGTTAAAGAGCGTTTTTGGGTAAAATCGTTTCATTTGTCGTAGGTGTTTGGACTTGTTGTTCTTGACATTATTATTACTTATATCATGATTTAATTACTTATAGAATATAAAACATTATTTATATATCATATATATTCAGTATATATATATATATATAATAGATAGATAAATGAAATGAAACACACCGTTCATGGAGACGGTAGTCCGTACGTACGCATGAACATTGTTTTCCTTTCCTTATTGTCTTGAATGAAAGTAAGTAGATGAAATACATATATATATATACATAAATCCAGTAGATTAACCATGTCATATATTTCATTATTATTCATTATATATACTTTATAATCATTATGGAATGGTTAACATGGATAATGAATCTCAACGCGTCGTGGAGATGGTAGTCCGTACGTACGCACGAGCGATGATATCGTTCCCATGGTCGTGGAATTGTGTTGAAGTGTATGTATACTATTCCAGTATCAATATCACTTTATAATAATCATATATAGTTACTCATTACACCATTATACCCATCCAATTAAGGTGGTGGCGGAAAATAGATTACACCACGGCATGGAGATGGTATTCCGTACGTACGCACGCGCGGTGATTTCTTTTTCCGTAGGATGGATAGATGGTGAAATAGGGTTGTTTCATACTTATAATAACATATCCGTATATTAGTGATACTGATGTTATTACTTCATGATGAAACAACTAAAGAAGAAGAAGTGGAAGAAGAAATAAAGATGAAAGAATCGGTAACGGGCATTACCTCTTATTTGAAGCGCCTCTTTGAGACCTCTTTTTAGGGCACTAAAATTGGTCTTTGAGGAATACCAGAACCTCTAGGATGTTTCTAGGGAAGTGTAGAAGGGAATTTGGCATGGTTTGGCCGAGCTTTAAGGCTCAAAGTGGTGTGAGGAAGAGAGGGAGGGGATGCCTTTTTATAACGGAGGAGAGGGGCACCTTTGGAATAACTAAAAATATTAATTTATTATAAAGACAAATTCGGTTTTAAATAGCTCCAAATTGATTTAATTCAAATCTAAGGTGGGTATGGGTCGAAATCCTATCATCCATTAGAATTTAGACAAGTTTAGGTAATTATACTAACCTTATCTTTTAGTTTTAACTCTTAGTTAATTAGATTGACATTTACCACGTCACTTTGTATTTTTATATTATATAGTTAATAAACATACCATATACATACAAGAGACCCCCAAGTTGTTTTTTATTAATATATATAACCTTATTTAAGTCATTTGGCTGAAACATAGATTTTTAGTAATAAAATAACAAATAATAATATAATATTTGTTTCAAAAACTATTTTATGTCAATTTTGACACTATTTAGTAATTGATTTTTTGAAAATCATAACAGAATTATTAGTTCAAAAAAAGTTTATTATATCATTAATAACATGTCATATTAACCTATAAAATTAGTGGAATTCATAAAAAGTCTCAAATTACATTTATTTTGGTATTTATAACATCTATTATGTCAATATTTCATTAATAAGATAATTACTGCATCATCTTTGTGTCATAAATAAATTAACTTATTTAAAGTCTAAAAATTACAAATAAAATATCCTTATGTAGGAAATATTTTTAGATTTCTAATGAATATTTATAGTCGAATTTATCTTATGTATAACCCTATATTAAAAATTATGTAGTTATTAAACTTTGATTTTTACTATTTTAACCCTTCTCTAAATAAATTAATAATAAATATACTAATCTAATCCAAGTGGGCCTAAATGGTAATATTTTATTCTTAGGGTTGTTTTTGGTCTAATTAAACTTATCTAATAGAATTAGGACATGTTTTAGGGTAATAATAATATCATTTTTACCCTTAATTACCCTATTTACTTTTAACCGTGGTAAAAAAAGTAAAAAGTTACTATTCACAAAAAATTATTTTCATCTCATTGAACCAGATTTTACTTACTAACATCAATTGTGTCTCTTGGATTTTTGAAATTCCAATCACAGAAGTGGTAAAATTAATATTTATGAAAAAATTAGTTTTTTAACTACCACTTAGTAGTTTCACTATTCACCAAAAATTGATGTTTTTCAGAAAAATGCCAAAATTTCACCCTAAGCTATAATTGATATTCTGAATTCAAAAATGATTTCTATTTTACAAAATTTCCAACATATAAGTTTCATTAATTAATTTTATAATTAATTTCTGTTGTCACAACAAATAGCGTGTTTTTAAGAGATAATAAATATCAAAAGATTAACATTTGTTTATGTCTGGTTTAAATATGAAATTACATCCAATGACCAACATTGTATTAAATTGTAAAAATATATTCTAAATATACTTTAAAACCACTCAAATTAATGATTTATCACTATTAATTATTTCAATTAAAAAATTGTTTTTAATTAAAATTTAGTAATTTTCACTATTCATCAAAATATGAAAGTTATCCGAAAAGTACCAAAATTTCTCCCTAAGCTAATTTCGATAATCCAAATCCAAAAACGAAGTCTGTTTTGAAAGATGAAATTTATAAAATTTCAAAAAGAGGTTATTACTACTCATAACTGCTAGTTTTAATAATATTTTAATAGCATATCGTTGTTTAGTGAATCTCGGTATTGCGTACAACACATGCTATCGAGGAAGGTCACGATTGCATGTAATGCATGGCAAATCAGGGTAGTGTGTAGTGCACGACTCCTCTGTTGTTTCGTATAACAAAATCAAATCATATATCATTTATACATTGAATATATGTATATATATACTCTCAATGTTGCGTAGAATAACTATTATCAAACAAACTTGAAATTTTGTGTAACACGATCCAAGATTAGTGTTGCGTATACTGCAAGCTAAATTGGTGTTGTGTATAGCGCAAGATAATCTTGCTGTAGCGTACACCAGAAGATATGAAAGAAATTAAAAAGAATATATCTTATAAAATCTCGGGATATTACATTCTACCCCCTTAAAAAGAATTTCGCCCTCGAAATTCATTGGGGTTATAAACTGTTTACTATTCATAGAAACTCACATCGTAAAAAGGAATATAAAAACTTGGCTTTAAAAACTAATGTATGAAATGTAACAGTTACCCAAATTAACTAATTACTGGGTTTCCATATAGGATAACATAGGTGAAAATATGAATATGGAATAGAAATCTAACTGTCATGTTCTGATGGAGAGTGGTAGAGAACATGGATATGAAAAATCCAACAATCACAAAGCCATAAATTTGTGATGATCTAGGGTACCATCAGATATAAGGGCACTAGGACAACATTTTTGGTTTTCAAGATCATTTCCCTAAAGTTGATGAATTAAAAGAAATACTTACATGATTTTGGTACAATCTGATTGATGTTCATGAATTGAACAATTTCCACTTCATCCCTTAAAGAAATGAAGTTGAATTTGTTATTCGTGATGTGTTAGCAGATCATGTGATAGAATGATAGGTCATTCCATCTGTTTCAAACAAAAGTTTAGCAAAATTTATAAGTCCATCATATGGTTAGATTAATCGTATGTGGTTCCAAAAATGAACTTATAATTCATATATCATACCGTTTAATAAAATAAAACTAGTTTCTACTAACCAGGGACTTCCTATAGGCCAGTGGTAGGCAATAAAGGCCAGTTTCACTTCGGTTGTGGGTTTGATTCCCACAGCCTTGTCTGACACGATGGGATGTCACCAGTCCTGTAGGTTGTCCTTTTTCTAAAACTATATTACTATAACAACCCATCAATAATATCGAAAAATACTAACTTATGTCAAACATAATCCATTCCAATATTTAGGCTTATCTAAAATACTTCGGTCCAAGCTCATAGTATAAAGAAAATGATTACTTGTAATGTCATCAACCAAGCATGTGAATACCATAATTTATCCCCCATATATCTTGTTGGCCACATTCCAAACATTCTAAGGCCTTAATCATGTATTCTCTTGAAAAATGAATACCCATTGAGCCTTAGTGAAAACATTAATGCAGTTAAAAGTTAACAATTTCCATATACCAAAATCCTCAAAATTCTATATCCTCAAACCATGATATCACTTAGTGCTTATATCAATCATGAGCTCATGAATGCTATCAAACATATTAGATTCTCTTTATCCCTTAATTATGTGCATATCATCTTTTTCCAAAAATATTTGAATCACTTTTCATGGTTACGGATGCCATAAAATTATTGAAAACCACAATAGACCAAAACATAAATATTCTGATATTCCACGATACTATATACATCATTATTCTGGAATCCCATTACATAAACACTTAATCATTCCACCACATCATTGTCATATTCAACATCACCAATGGTGATCGCATGTGACTTCCCTTTGTCCTTTTCCTTAAGTGGTTTCTCATGTCGATCATCACTAACCCTTGGATTAGGGCATTTATTAGCATAATGCCCCATTTTCTTACACTTGAAGCATTGAAGTGTTGTTGGTGTGTTCTCTGCAGTCTTTTCTTTATTCACATCATTAGAAACCCTTTTTCCATTAATTCGACACTCAGCTGCTTGATGACCTTCTTTTCCACACTTAAAACATTTTCTAGTCCCTTTAAGACAATCTCCACCATGCTTCTTTCCACAATTTAATCATAAGGAAACATTCATCTTCTTTTCACCATTATTCTAAGATTTCTCCTTGAACTCCATATTTCGTTTCTTGTCAAAACTATGAGATGGATAAGTAACACCAACTTCCATTTCTACCTTGATATCACAACACACAATTTCTTCATAGCTACTGAAGTATCTTATAGCTAATTCCCTTCGAAGATTTGGTTTTAAGCCACTGAAGAATCGATCAACTTTACTTTCAGGTTGGATGATAAATCCAGATGCATACCTTGCAAGCCTTGTAAAATTCGCTTCGTATATACCAACAGATTCATTATCCTTTTGCTTTAGTTCAAGAAACTCCTTCTCCATCTTTTTTTAAAGAATACGAGGGAATTACTTATTGAAAAATAAGTTCTTGAACTCATCCCATTCCATGGACTCAATTTCATCTCTTGGAATTGTATTCTTGATAAGATTCCACCATTGATCAGCTTCACCTTCCAAACGATATACTGCTAAGATGACTTTATCTTGTTCAGAACATTGAAGAACTGAAAATATCTTTTCCATGGAAATGATCCATTGTTCAGAAACAAGTGGATCAGAAGACCCACTAAAATAAGTTGGACATTGCCTCATGAAGGACTCAATAGAATGTTGTTCCCTTCTCTGCTCATTTGGAAGTCCAGAATTATTCATAGCTTGTGTAAGTATAGCAATATGATTTTGCACTCCATCTCTCATAACATTTGTTTGTTCAGGAGGACAATCATTGAATTGTCCATTGCATTGATCAACATGGTTCCTTCGGGTTCCAACATCGTTTAAAACCCAAAAAGAATAGTGTGAGAGGAAAAAATTATGCTCGGGAAAACAACCTAATAAATGGGGAGTACCTTCAATATCTAACATATTAGGTTTAAATATATGATCGTTTGCATAATTCTAGGACTATAAACTATACGTATACTTAACCTTAGGGACATCCCTAGACATACCTTAGAAATATCTCTAGGGATCTCACTAAAGTTCTCGCATCCTAATTTCAAAAGGTTGACTAAACCTTTGCTCTGATACCAACTGTAGAGACCCGGAGCTTAATCGTACATGGACATTACATCACTTTTGCGGAATACTTCGTACATAACAAAAACACACACACAAGGATCGTAATAGTTTAGTGTCTTTGGAAACTCGGAATAAAATCTTCTAATCGTGGTGAAAGATCTTCAACATCTCCCATAAAGATCTTCCATTTTTTTACCTAAAACCTTTCTTTATATCCTGGGGAAAAGAAAACATAAAAGGGTCAGCTCAAATGCTCAGTAAGGGTAAACAAAAGAAATATCAATCACATCATCTTAATAAGAACATAACATTTTGGAAATATTAACCTGCAAAAGAGAGCATCATTTCATAACATGGGATAAATCATAGTAGTGAAATGAAATCCCAATAATAATAACATAAAACATGAAACTTTGTGGCATACACACATAATAATAGAGAATCATTTCTTGTTAGTCAAGACTCATTGCCATGACTATCTTAGTGGACAAAGTCCATTTCTGAACCGAGTCACCCTCGTTTCAGTCCTGTTTCACTAAACCGGTATAACCTACCGTTCCAGCCGTGTCTATATCATGAGATATAAAATCTTTACCCAATTCATTGGAGGGAGATATAGGTCCCACCCATCTCATAATGATATCATTCTTATGTGTGCCACAAAATTATAAATCATACATCATTGCATAACCCATGTAATAAAAATGGGAATCTTAAACATCATGACATCATAAAACAATTCATATAAGATAAATAAATTAATAAAAAATATAATTCCATCACAACATAATCAAATAAATGTAATAACAGGGATAGAAAACGAACCCTATATTATCTTAGATGGAAAGTAATTTTGATAAAACACTTGAACTCCATTCTTGAGGAAAATATCCTTTCTGCTTCAAAAACACTATTCCTTTCCTAACATTTCGTACAATTATAAAATAAAAGAAGTTGATTAAAAAGAAACATGAAAACTTGTAAAGGAATATTCTTGTAATTAATGTTTTAAAAATCCATTCATGCCATATAAGTTAAAAAAACAGTCTTCTCGTACTTTTGTCGGAAAAGTCAAAAAAGTACCTCGTACGAAAAATGACAAAAGATTCTTTTCATATATTTTACTAAAAACTCACCGAAGGGTAAAAATGGATTTATATAATTGTAGGTGTATGGAAATAATATTACATATTGAGGAAACATGGATGTGGATGATAAAATACACCCCAGTAAATACCAAAGTAAAAACAATCTCGGAAAAAAATGAGATTGTGATATTTCCCTTACCTTAGGTCCGATATGCTTTGTACGTGTCCGAACCTCCTGTATAATGATTTAAATAATGTCATTGACTTATTCCAGAATCATACTCATTGTTATGATATCATATATGATCCAATTATGGATTTATATTACCCGTTCTTTTGTAAATTCAATGTTAAAGAGCGTTTTTGGGTAAAATCGTTTCATTTGTCGTAGGTGTTTGGACTTGTTGTTCTTGACATTATTATTTCTTATATCATGATTTAATTACTTCCAGAATATAAAACATGATTTATATATCATATATATTCAGTATATATATATATAATAGATAGATAAATGAAATGAAACACACCGTTCATGGAGATGGTAGTCCGTACGTACGCATGAACGCTGTTTTCCTTTCCTTATTGTCTTGAATGGAAGTAAGTAGATGACATAAATATATATATAAATAAATCCAGTAGATTCACCAGGTCATATTTTTCATTATTATTCATTATATATACTTTATAATCATTCTGGAATGGTTAACATGGATAATGAATCTCATCGCGTTGTGGAGACGGTAGTCCGTACGTACGCACGAGCGATGATATCGTTCCCATGGTCGTGGAATTGTGTTGAAATGTATGTATACTACTTCAGTATCAATATCAATTTATAATAATCATATATAGTTACTCATTACACCATTATACCCATCCAATTAAGGTGGTGGCGGAAAATATATTACACCACGGCGTGGAGACGGAATTCCGTACGTACGCACGCGCGGTGATTTCTTTTTCCGTAGGATGGATATATGGTGAAATAGGGTTGTTTCATACTTATAATAACATATCAGTATATGAGTGATACTGATGTTATTACTTCATGATGAAAAAACTAATTAAGAATAAGTGGAAGAAGAAATAAAGATGAAAGAATCGGTAACGGGCATTACCTCCTCTTTGAAGCGCCTCTTTGAGAACTCCTTTTAGGGCACTAAAATTGGTCTTTGAGGAAGACTGGAACCTCTAGGATGTTTATAAGGAAGTGGAGAAGGGAATTTGGCAGGGGTTGTCCGAGCTTGAAGCCTCAAAGTGGTGTGAGGAAGAGAGGGAGGGGATGCCCTTTTATAAGCGAGGAGAGGGGCACCTTTGGAATAACTAAAAATATTAATTTATTATAAAGCCAAATTCGGTTTTAAATAGCTCCAAATTAATTTAATTCTAATATAAGGTGGGTATGGGTCTAAATCCTATCATCCAATAGAATTTAGACAAGTTTAGGTCATTATACTAACCTTATCTTTTAGTTTTTACTCTTAGTTAATTAGATTGACATTTACCATGTCACTTTGTATTTTTATATTATATAGTTAATAAACTTACCATATATATCCAAGCGACCCCCAAGTTGTGTTTTATTAATATATATAACCTTATCTAAGTCATTTTCCTAACCTTATATTTTTAGGAATAAAATAACAATTAATAATAGACTATTTGTTTTAAAAACTATTTTATGTCAATTTTGACACTATTTAGTAATTGATTTTTTTGAAAATCATAACAGAATTATTAGTTCCAAAAAAGTTGATTAAATCAATAATAACATGTGATATTAACCTAGAAAATTAGTGTAATTCATAAAAAGTCTCAAATTATATTTATTTGGGTATTTATAACATCTACTATGTCAATATTTCATTTATAAGATAATTACTGTATCATCATTGTGTCACAAATAAATTAACTTATTTAAAGTCTAAAAAATACAAATAAAATATCATTATATAGGAAATAGTTTTATCTTTCTAATTAATATTTATAGTCGAATTTATCTTATGTATAACCCTATATAAAAAATGATGTAGTTATTAAACATTGATTTTAACTATTTTAACCCTTCTTTAAATAAATTAATAATAAATGTCCTAATCTAATACAAGTGGGCCTAAATGGTCATATTTTATTCTTAAGGTTGTTTTTGGTAGAATTAAACTTATCCAATAGAATTAGGACATTTTTTAGGGTAATAATAATATCATTTTTACTCTTAATTACCCTATTTACTTTTAACCGTGGTAAAAAAAGTAAAACGTTACTATTCACCAAAAATTATTTTCATCTCATTGAACCACATTTTACTTAATAACATCAACCGTGTCTCTCGGATTTTTGAAATTCCAATCACAGAAGTGGTAAAATTAAGATTTATGAAAAAATTAGTTTTTTAACTACCACTTAGTAGTTTCACTATTCATCAAAAATTGAAGTTTTTCAGAAAAATGCAAAAATTTCACCCTAAGCTATAATTGATATTCCGAATTCAAAAATGATTTCAATTTTAAAAAATTTCTAACATATAAGTTGCATTAATTAATTTTATAATTAATTTCTGTTGTCACATCAAATAGCGTGTTTTTAAGAGATAATAACTATCAAAAGATTAACATTTGTTTATGTCTGGTTTAAATGTGAAATTACATCCAATGACCAACATTGTATTAAATTGTAAAAATATATTCTAAATATACTTTAAAAACACTAAAATTAATAATTTATCACTATTAATTATTTTGATTAAAAAATTGTTTTTAATTAAAATTTAGTAATTTTCACTATTCAACAAAATATGAAAGTTATCCGAAAAGTACCAAAATTTCTCCCTAAGCTAATTTCGATATTCCAAATCCAAAAACGAAGTCTGATTTGAAAGATGAAATTTATAAAATTTCAAAAAGTGGTTATTACTATTCATAACGGCTAGTTTTAATAATATTTTAATAGCATATCGTTGTTTAGTGAATCTCGGTATTGCGTACAACACACGCTATCAAGGAAGGTCACGATTGCGTGTAATGCAAGCCAAATCAGGGTAGTGTGTAGTGCACGGCTCCTTTTGTTGTTTTGTATAAAAAAATCAAATCATATTTCATTTATACATTGAATATATATATATATATGTACACTCAATGTTGCGTAGAATAACTACTATCAAACAAACATGAAATTTTGTGTAACATGATCCAAGATTAGTGTTGCGTATACTGCAAGCTAAATTGGTGTTGTGTATAGCACAAGATAATCTTGGTGTAGCATACACCAGAAGATATGAAATAATTTAAAAAGAATATATCTTATAAAATCTCGGGTTATTACATTATTAATTAGATATATATAAGACTAGAATCATTTATTATTAAAATGTGTTTTTTAAGAACTATTTTTTATATGTTTTGTATTTTTTGTCTTAATAAATTGAACTGGTAAATAAAATGGAACGATTTTATTAGAAATTTACATATATATATATATATATATAAAGATAAAATATATTTTTATTTAGGTATTATTAAATAATAAGAAAGAATAATGAGTTGATTTTTATGCTCCAAATACATTTCTCAAAAAATTGTTTTTTATGAGTTATGTGTTATTCTATTAAAAATAATTTTCATACATTTTATAAATTTCATCAAATAAAATTGATTAAATATTTTAAAAAAGAATTTTAAAATTTGGTATTTTGGTAAATTTTTATTTTTTGGAAGAAAAATACGTTACGAAGGTAAAGGTTTGTTACCAAGGTAAATGTTAAAATGAAATAAATGGTTCAATTAATGTCTAAAATTGATAGAATATCTTCATATTTGTTCACATAAAATTATATATGAGATAAATATCAACATACCTTCTTTTTATAATAATTTTTTTGTGGAGTTGTAAGCAAAATCACTTGTATTATTTAAGAAGGAAGGTGTATTTGAGAAAACACCACCCTCCTCACATATAAAAGGACCCATCCACTACCCATTCTAAACCACACATAAAATTATTATTCCTTCTTAA